>LNAC01000032.1:7063884-7121464 GCA_002007465.1 Ailurus styani | reverse complement strand
CCCGCGCCGCCCGGGAGGGGAGCCCACAGGCGCAGGGAGGCCGAGCGCGGACTCGCCGCCAGGGTAAGCCGCACTCGGGCCAGTGGGGGCCACGCCGGGGACGTGTGGCCCGAGTCCCGCCGCCTTCCCGCCCCGCACCCCCGCTAGCCCTGCTCGGACTTCCTCATTGCTGCGCTAACCGCCGGGCTAGGGCGGACGGAGGACCGGGTTGACAGTAGCTGAGAGGCACATGGGCTTGGAGAGGGGGCAGAGGCACATCTGGACTTCGCAGGGGCCGCTTGGCCAGAGGGCCGCGGCTGCCCGGGCCGTCCTTCCTCCTCGCGTCCCAGAGCCGGGCGGGAACGGGGAGCAGTGGGGGAACTCTCGCAAACTTTTTTTTTTTTTTTTTTTTAATNGCAGTGGGGGAACTCTCGCAAACTTTTTTTTTTTTTTTTTTTTTAATGTTCACCCTCACCCCCACCCCTCCCGGCGGGTGGCTTGAGGGTTGAGGTGCGCTTCGGAGAGGGGAAGGTGGTTGGTGCAGTGCTGAACCAGATTTCACCTAAGGGCGTTCCATGAAATGAAAGCAGAAGTGTCTGTCAGTCCTCCTGACTGGGAAAGCCCTCCCCAGATCCCCCAAATTGGGGAGAACAGCCTCATTCCTTCACCGCCTACTTCAAAAGGAAGCCCCCACTTCTCTCTCTCTTTCTCTCTCTCTCTCTCTCTCTCTCTCTCTCTCTCTGACCAACCAGGACGTAATGTATTCACGTACTACAGGATCTGTTTCTTCGTTTTCAAAAAGCAAGGAGGGCCTGGTACTGAACCTACAGGGCCTGGCATTTGAGAAAAGCAATTATCTACTTAGAGCACTTTTTAGACACTGATTATGTAAAACACTTGGACAATAACACCGTGTATCATGCATGACCTCTAAAACAAAAATAATGATATAAACAAAGCCTATCCTAAATACAAGTTTTCTTATGGTCTTTAAAAATAGATACCAATGGAGATGTTTGCCCTGATTTATTGGTCTGTACTGAAACCTAAATGGGACTTGATGATACAGTACTTGATTATCAAGATTTAAGACCTTTTCATGGGCTTCGTTAAGTAGGGTTTTTCAGCATTGCAGCTTATTAAATAACTGTATTTAACTTAAAGGTTTTGTTATAAAGCCCATAATCTGGGAAAATGACTATAGTATTACTAAAACATTTAATAACTCCGGCATACAAACGTTCTATAAACAGGTGATCTTTGGTAAACACTGAAGCTTGGGGTCAAGATGTCCAGTGCTTATTTTTCTAGCAAAACATCTCAATAGAATATTCTTGAGTAGTTTAAATTGCACAGAGTTTGTTAAAACTAAAACGGACTCCTGATTAGAATGAAGTTCTTAGCTGAAGTATGTTGTTTTCCTCATTTTAATATTGTGCTTTCTAGAGATGAATCCTTTTACTGTTTCATGCACTAAAGTAATGTAAATAATTTAAAGCAAAGTATTTTTTGAGCTTATGAGCTTGGGAAGACAGGAAATACAAAGATTTGTTTCCTGTAGCATTTTACATTTATCATGTAATTAAGTTGCTAAGAGGAGTTGAACATATATCACAAATGGAAACATGGAATCTCCTGAAATTATTCATTCACATTGATATACCTGCAACTCCTCAATGCCCGCTGGAGCTTGTTTAGATAAAATGCCTTCCTGGGCCACAGCCTACTGGACAAATGTGAACACAAAGAAAGGCTCATTATGTGTAAATTTAATGCTGGCATTGAAATACTGCTTGCTGTGAATAGTAAATCACTTCTAACCTTTTTGAAAGACACACATTTTTAAAGGAAATATTATAATCCAATTAGGTGTTGGTGCATTTGACAATTAGGATTCGAAAATCTGTAATCTTTGTTTTCATATTACAATTTGATCTTAAATTCTGCAGCTGGCATTCAGATGGGCTGAATGAATAAACACCCTGTTTTTCAAACCCAGTTAGTAAATACTAGAGTATACATACAAAAATAGTTGTTCCCCTTTGTAAGCACTACTTTGATCTTTGCACTTCCTTCTTACTTCTACCTCTTAAACAAGTTCATCTGTGATGACTGAGTTGCCTTTGGTAAAAGCTTAGTCTGAAATAGCTAGAATGTTAGGTTTAGTGATCATATCCCTCCTATTACTCTTGTCATGTTCCTTGGAACAAACTGAAGCTAGTTTAAAAAACTAATATTTAGGCAGGTTTTTACTACTGCTTTCAGACTTCCAGATAATTGATGAAGTAAGTTACCTTCACTTTCAGGGATTGCTCATTGTGGTAGATAGGAGGTCAAGATAAAGACTTGGCGGCTGCAGGAATCTTGGACTATCATTCAATCAGCAAGATCTTTTTTTTTTTTTTTTAACCTAATTTTTGAGAGGTATTCCCCTGTTCAGAAGAGGTGAAAGTTCTGGCTTCTGGGGGGAAGTGGTTACTTCATAACCTTCAGTTAGTTTGAACTTGGGAGAAGTAAGAACAGTATTGACATTTTAAAATAATAAGTTAAAAAATATGAGTTTCCATATGGATTTTTAATAAAGTGAAAATATCATCTTTTCCTTTTTCAGAACTTCTTAGTAGATGTGCTCTTCTGAGCATAGAGATGATTCCAATAGAAAGTGTATCTGGAAATGCAGAATAGTTTAACCAATAGAGTATATATTAAGATTATGCTCTTCTAGTTTACAGATTGAACAGGAATCACAGTAGCAGGAATGGATGCAAAAGAATCAAAGGCTATGCAAATTAGCAGGGCGATTGTTTTATTGGTTTTCTGTTTATTGTATGAATCATCTAAGGTGGTAAGATTGTTGTATATTGTAAGGAAAGTAGAAGGAAGAGAAGGAAGAAAAGAATTTTAGTGTTGTGGGACACTTTTAAATGTTCTACTCTTGCATCGGCATTTATGTCTGATTAGAGTTAATTGACAACTGCTTCTGAGTGACCAGTAAACCACACTGAAGCAATTTGTGCTGCTTTCTGGGAATTAATTCTCGTTTGCACTCTTGCTCCTCCCACAAATATGAACTCCCCTGTAATGTTCTTAGAGGTGAGCAGGTAAACCATGAGAAACATATATGCCCCTATGAGTTGACCCTGTCACTACTCCTTAGGAGACCTTAAGGATTTTCAAGAACTAGAGACATTCAGCCTTAGGAAAAAATGTTTGGACTTGTGGCACAGTCCTACAAGTTAGTTTGGCTCATTGATCTTTTTTTTTTTTTAACAGTAAAGATTAATATTTGAAACCACATAATCTGGTAAAGTTAATAGAGTAACATAACTGAGACTCTTATCCTTGTAATATTTCATTAATGAGTATCTAGTGCCTCACCGTTGGGGAAAAAATAGCATTCTTTTCATGATGATAAACTTGCTTTGTACCTTTGGTCTCTGCTATGTTAGAGAGGGTGTTCCTGGGTGCAAATTAATGTGCTGTCTTTCACATTTCGGGTGAGGAAGATAGACCTACCTTTGAAAATCAACTAATAGTATAGAAAATAAGGTGTGAAATCATATTTTATTGCTTCTCTACAAATAATTTAAAGCCTGACAGTTTTACATAAAAGTAGTATAAGATGTCATTTGCTAAAGATTACAGAATCCTCAAGAGTAGATTATGAATGAAAGTATTTAGAGTATTAATCATAAAATATCATTGTATTTTAAATTTTAAAAAGAAATCAATTAATTATTATTCTCTCATTTTCCTGTAGTAACTGATAGCTTTAATTGTCAGTAGTACAAGTTTCATCTGCTTTGATTTGTTGCCTATTTTTGAAATTAGAATAATGAAGTGGAGGCTTGATTCTCCATTACAAATTGGCTTATTACTTTTTATTTATATTTCACCATTAGGCCAAAATCTTATAACCAGCTTTTATTCTGACCCATGCTTCCAATAGATACTAATAAATTTACAGTCTCAATTTCTTTAAATGGTGGAAAAAATTCTCACTGATAGAGCTTTAAAGAATATAAAGATTCTATATGGCTTATTCTTTAAGAGCCTAATTATGTTAAAAAATAGTAGAAAGGAGAGGAAAAGAGCTATCTAAAAGAATGAAAATCCTATGGTTACAGCTAAAAAGAAATCATATTGAATTTATACTGACGAAGGCATATCTAATGTTCAGAATTGTGCTTGTTGGTACATAGTAGGTCATCAATAAGTAATTTTTGAGTGAAGGAATGGCATAAGTTTTCTTTTGTTTTGTTTGTTCAATAATAGGGCAGCTGTTTCCTGCAAGGAAAAAAATGACACTCTTTTTGCCTTACCTTCTGGGAAGAAAGAAACCAAAAACTAGTTCTTGCTTCCTACTTAATATATTCTTATCTAAAGAGCACACAAAGTTTACGAGACTAAGGAATTTATTAAAAAGTACCCAATGCCTTTCAAAAGGAAAGCATTTCATTCTGAAAGATGAGTTTATGAACTGGAAAAAAATGGCTTTTAGTTTCCAAGTTTTAGAGGCACTTAGGAAGCAAGGTAATAAAGTAATTGAAATGATAAAAGGTGCTTATGCAAGTAAAAAATGGAACTTTGGGCTACTCTAGAATTTATCTGAGCTCCATTGAAGCTGTAATTTCAATATTAGTATCTCCAGAAAAGGAAACAATGCTACAGGCACTGCTTTGTAATCCAAAGATTGTTAAAGCCTATCTAAATTAATCGATTAGAAAATAAAACAAAATATGTTAAGCCATCCAGAAAACTAAGGGTGAAAAGTCAAGCAGGCAGTAAGTAAGGGGTACTGTATTTTCCACTTTCATACTTTAATGGTTTTGCAATGCCCAGGACCTCCTCATGTCAGGGTTTCATTGATTATTTTTCACTTGGAGCATTTTCAGAAAACTGTCCTTGAAACTCTAAATCATACCAGGTATTCTATGTGGACATAATTTATGAAATCTTCCATCCAGACGAGAAAAGAACACAATGCCAGCACTCCTAGGCCTGGTGTCCTGACCCCAAGGAGAGTTAGAACCATTTTATTGAAAATTGCTGATTTCAGTCCACCCTGCTTTGCTGACCACTTAATTCTGGTTCTGAGCCTGACCTCTCTTCAAATCACTTACAAACATACATTCAGGTTTTTAAAATGAACTTTTAAAAATTGTTTATAAATATTTCTGTGTGTAATCATCTTTATTGTTGCCAACAAATTGCGGAAGAAACTAAATGTTTGCTTATATAACAAGTACACTGTAAAGTTGTCATTGTTGAAAAGTACTCACAGCAGTGTTTGTTGGTTAAAATAATAAAATATAATCCAAGTACTTTGGTAGCTTCCCTGCGAGAAGTCTCGGAGAAGGATAAATGCTGCTGTGTTCCATTACATAATCAGCTCAGCCTGCAGCTTCCAGGCATGAAGAGAAGCATAAACAAAAACACAAAACTGTAATGTTGGCCTTATCTTTATTGTATTAGTCAAAAATCTGTGGATAGTTCATGCATTCCATACTGGAAAATAAAGCTATGGATTTTTCTTAGTTTTAAGGCTTTTGATATATGAGTATTTGTTGGTGAGATTTTCTTTTTTCTAACTTTAACTAAAAAAATACAAAACCTGCATAAAGTTAAGCACACCTCTATAGAAAGCATTTAACATGAAAAAAACTCAATTGCTATAATGAATTTTGTCAAAATAGCACTCATTTAAAAAAATTATTTGTTATTATTGTTTATTATGTGACTTGGACTGACCATACTACACTGTTTCAATGGCAGGACATACCTCTCCCTCAGAAGTCAGTTTTTATCTCCACGAATCAATTCTAACATATATCAAGCATGAAAGAAGAAAAATTAAAGGTGATGACAGACTCTCTAATCAGTCTACCTGTTTTTTGGTTCTGTGCCCACGCCTGCAGTTCACTCAAATAGTGAGAATAAATTACTTGATTGTCTTAGAAAATATGCCTTCCGAGGCAAGAATTTTAGGAATGGAGAGAATGACTGTTTTTTTGAGTGTTTTAACATGAATTCCTCATGTTTTATTGATATTTGAAGAGCTTCTTTGTCTACTAGGTCTTAGGTATAGGTTTATTTTTTAGGATTTAAGCATTTATTGATGTTTGATCATTGAGACTTGGTTTATAAAACTTCAGTGTTTTTTTCTTTTAAACAGGGGTTAGGTATGATGGTGAGGTCAAAGGAAAAGAATCCTTTACAATTTGTAGCATTTTGTATAATGTTCTAAATAATACAAGCACCTTTATGACTTATAAAGTTAAAATAAAGATGATCTAGGAGGGTGGAAGGAGTATGAATGGCTGTTTATATAGAAGAAATTTAAAGTAGGAAGAAACATGAAGAAGGTAAGGAATAAAAATTAAACGATGTTTTTAGTTTTGTTGGATATTCAGGAAAGTACTTAAAGGAATACACAAAACCATTAGTTTATATAAAATTAAAATTGAATATAAAATCTAGGCAGTAGAAAAGATTATTTATTTTTTTTAATAGAAAGAGTGGGGGGCAGAGGGGCAAAGGGAGAGGAAGAGAGAATCTTAGGTAGGCTCCATGCCCAGCACAGAGCCTGTCACAAGGCTGGATCTCAGGACCCTGAGATCATGACCTGAGTCAAAATGAAGAGTCGGATGCATAACCGACTGAGCCATCCAGGTACCCAGAAAAGGTTATTTTATAAATGTATTCACACTGCTAATTTCAGGCCAGCCAGGAAGCCTGGGAAACTATTTCATTGGGGATGGATTAAAATGAAACAAAAACATAGCTAATCACATACCATATTCATTTAATTCATTCGTTTATTATGCAGTTAACATATAATAAGGTGGGCGCCTGGGTGCTCAGTGGGTTAAAGCCGCTGCCTTCGGCTCAGGTCATGATCCCAGGGTCCTGGGATCGAGGCCCACATCGGGCTCTCTGCTCAGCAGGGAGCCTGCTTCCTCCTCTCTCCTCTCTCTCTGCCTGCCTCTCTGCCTACTTGTAATCTCTCTCTTGGTGTCAAATGAATAAATAAAATCTTAAAAAAAAAACATATAATAAGGTGTATAAGTTAAGTATTTGTGCGTGTATGTGTTCTAAATCTATGAGTCTTAAAAATTTGGTCAAAATCAAGGATAATGAAAGCATAGGTAAGGATTTAGTGGGGATGTCCTCTATAAAATTAGGTCTTGAACTCTCTTACTGACTTGAATGTGAACAAGAAAAATAATCTAGAAAGTGAATCAGAATTCCAGAGAAAAGGATAAACTCTATGTATCATGAATGAGAAGGGGAAGGTCATGACGAAAAGAGAGAGATTGAAAAGGAGTTTCTTTATAGGCATTTCACTGTGGATTATCCTATTTTTGATTAATTGAAAACAATGGTTATTTCCCCTCGTTTTGAAAATGTTTTAGAAGTCAGTTGTGATTAAGCAAACCTCAGTACACTTGGGAAATTAAAATCAAAAGCATGGTATTTGACAATTAAATATATTTCCTTGCTCTCATGCCATAACAAAGCATTCTGTTGATAAAATATCTTTATGGTTTCTCTCCATGTCTTTACCGAATTTCCTGTTTTAGGCATTTAACTACATTTGACAGTTACATCTTAGAACATTTTAATATTTCCTGACTATTTTAAGATTTTATTTATTTATTTGGGGGAAAGAACACAAGCAGGGGGAGAGGGAGAAAGAGAAGCAGAACCCATTGAGAAGGGAGCCCAATGAGGGGCTTGATCCCAGAGTCCTGGGATCGTGACCTGAGCTGAAGGCAGACACTTAACCGACGGTGCCCCTGACTATTTGAAAACATTACCTTAGCAGTCATTTACCCTCAAGTTCTTTTTTAGAATGGTCAGGGAAATTATCCCATTTCTCTTAGAAAGTGTACTGTAAAAGCCAAATAGGAATTAGTCCGAATTGTTTACAAAGGTAGTTCAATCTTGCGTTGAAATAGATGGATGATTAGGGGGGAGCAGTTGTGCTCTATTTACTAAACATTTGTTAAACTGAAGGAATCCAGTCATTCAAGGTAAGCCACAAAAAACCTAATTTTATTGCTGAGCCACTTAGGTATCTATCTTCACATAGATATCCCCATCAGTATGCCAGTATCAAATTTATGGTCATCCTTATTCACCAAATTACAATCCCTCCCCCACCCCCATACACATTAAGGAAGGGGTGGTTGTCAGCCCACTGTGATCCATTTGGTAGGTTCCCCATGGCAGAAATCTAGGAGCCCAGTCTTCATCCATACTCACTTATCTCCCCCAATCACCAAGTTCTATTAATTCAGCCTCCTTCTCACCTCCCAAATCCATCCCTTCCTCATTGAATTTCTCGCTTTCATTTTTGCATTGTCTCCTGATTCATTCCATATTCCATTCCAGCATGAAGGTCTGCTTTCTAAAGTACAAGTCTGATCATGTCACAGTCTTTATATTTCTGAAATCAATCTCTGTTGTCTTCACAAGCTGATTCCTGCACAGCTCACCTCCCACCCTTGCTCCTCACCCATCCCCTATTTCTCAAATCGTCCACATCAATTTTCAGTTCCTTATCCTCTGTGTTTTCTCACTTTGAATGCCTCTGCATATACGCTCCTGGTGTGAGGCGTGTCCTTTCCTTCCTAGCCAACTACTCAACCTCTGGGGATGGTTGAGGCATCATCATTTTTCTGTCTCTCTCTCCTCTGTCCATTCTCCCTGACCTCACCATGAAGTTATGTGCTTGCAATCCATGTTCTCTTGACATCTTATGTTTTCTAGGCAGAAAATATCTTGAGGGTGGGGATTTTATACTTTTTCTTTGCATAGCACCTGGTAAGTTTGCTAAATGAGTAAGTAAATAACTAGGCAGAATGTCAGCAGATATTGACTAGGCAGCTATTGATTAAGCTTTGTGGATCTGGGCAGACTAACTTCTCTGGGTTTCATTTTCTCTATGTATAAAAATGAGAGGGTTAAACAAAATGACCATCTACTTCTAAAATCCTTTGTTTCTTTGATATAATAGTATTATTTGGAAGAAAGACTTCAGATTTTCTTGCTCTATTGAGTGAGGTCACCTTAAGGAAAAGGCATTTGAGAAGGTACAAAGATAATTTTTGACTCATTATGACAACATGAGAAGCTGTTCATTTTTGGATTATGAGTTATCATTTATGGTCTTAGTCTAGTTTCTTTCTGACATCAGGTGTTTCCGGGGTTGCACCTTTTTGTTATTAATCTCTACTATAAACTTACATTCATATTTCTCCAAAGAAATTGAAGACACGCTTGATACAGAAATTGAATATAAAATTCAATGTTTTAACTCTAANAAACTGTGTTCAAGCTCTCATTAATTATATAGTTGGAGGAGGAAAAAAGGGAAGTGGTAGTAATGTTAAGCTCAATCCTCATGTGTCAGAACAAGGACATAATGTCTGAAATTGACAAATTAAGAAAAAAGGTATAAACATAGTGTTTGGAAATATGAAAAGAATCCCCATGAAAACTGAAAAAGAGAAAGTTAGGGGAGTGTTAAAAAGTCAGTCACTCTGAAAAGCAGGATTGAAGATGAGGAGAGGTGGCCTGGGGAATCTTTGCTTTTTTATAGAAGCTCTTCTACCTTTGCATAGTATAATATATTTTTTTAACCATTCATTCATTTGAATATACATTGGGTCCTTTCCAGTGCCAGGTTCTAGGAACTGGGAATACTGGACAAGGCAGAAATCCATAATTTCATGGAGCTTAGATCATGTAATGTTTTCAGTTTTTAAAATTTTCTCTTTACATTAGCCTTTTTGAGATTGAAGAATTACATAACTAAAAGATTGCATTAATCATGAGTACAGCTTTAGTGATTTACCTCAAAGTGAATACACTTAAGTGGTGCTCTAGAAAGAACGTTACCAGCACCCTGAAAGCCCTATTTCTGCCCCTTTGTGGTCAGGACTCCTACCCTTCACTCTCATTTAAAAGATCTCACTAACGGGGCACCTGGATGGCTCAGTCGATTAAGCATCTGTCTTCGGCTTAGGTCATGATCCCAGGGTCCTGGGATCAAGCCCAGTGTCAGGCTCCCTGCTTAATGGGGAGACTGGTTCTCCCTCTCCTCCCTGCTTGTCCTTTCTGTTGCTATATCTCTCTGTTTCTCTCTCAAATAAATAATAAAATCTTAAAAAAAAATAGGTTTCACTAATGACTCTTGGATTATATGCATGTGGATTCCATGAGTCCACATATAAATTCATCCACAAGCAATTGAAAATTGACTGAATGAATTCATTACTCCAAGGTGCTAATATAATGAGCTTCACACAAGTAGGAACTGTGCTATGGTTAAAAGCCCTAAGGTCAGTTCATTTGAGACTTTGATCACTAAACAAAATATGTTTGTAAAAATAGAAAACAAATTACATTTTCATATTAATTTGTCATTTATGAGTTTGAGTAAATATTTTGTTTATTGCCCAGCAGTCAAGATCACTGATAAAGAGACGTGGGAGAAAGAAGTATTCACATCAGACCTTATCAGACATGGAAGAGAATGTAGTTCACTTTTTTCTTCCTTTATACATTGACATCTGCATAAATTGAAGAATTTATCTATGTGAGTGGTCAATGTGGAAATGCTTTCATAACTAGATTTAAGGACTGAACGTTCCTTGTATAAGACCTGATTTTGTGTTTGCAAATCACCATTTGTGTGTTTGTGTATTTGGAAGGTCACTGTTTTTCTTATTTCTTCAAGGAAACCCTTTTCTCCCTCCAGAGCGATTGTTGCCATATCCATAGAACCAAGCAAGTATTACTGGTTCACGTGATTAACCCTTTTCATTTAAAACATAAAGGATATGCTTTTATAGATATGTAAAGATAAATAAAAATGAAAATCCAAACTGAAGTTGCCATACTCAAATTTAAGAGAACTTGATTGTTTTCTCTATAACTGATCAAAATAATATTAATCTCTAATTCATAATTCTTGAGGTCTACTTCCTCTTCAGTCTGAAAATACAAATACTCCAAAATGGTGCTCAAGACAAAGGCCAGACATGAAGTTAAAATTTGGTTGTACGCCATCTTTTTAATTAAGTCTTGTTTTTTTTAGAGCAGTTTAAGGTTCACAACAAAATTGAGGGTGAGGTACAAAGATTTCCCCTACGCCCTTGCCCCTGTGTATGGATAGTCTCCCCCCATTATCAGCGTCTCCCATCATAGTGGTACATTTGTTATAGTTGATGATCCTACACTGACACATCGTGTAAGTACCCAAAGTCCTTAGTTTGTGTATGGTTCATTCTTGGTGTTGTGTATTCTTTGCATTTGGACAAATGTACAATGACATGTGTCCATCATTATGGTATCATACAAGAGTATTTTCATGGCCCTAAAAGTCCTCTGTGTTCCACCTATTCATCCTTCACCCCCCACCCCCACCATCATACTCTATTTTTAGAGAAGAAATTTGTAGTAAATCAAATCCCTTTCTGATGCCACCTGAATGAAAGACCTCAAACTTTGAGTAAATATATTGAATTGGTTTTTATGTGGAAATGGAAGGCAACAATATCTCATGAGTGACTTCAGTTATAACATGTAAGTTTTTATCTAATTTACTGTGATCCTTAGAGAACTTCTCTAGATACACAAATTTAGATTCACCATAATTCATCTGACTATACTGTTAATGAAAATAAATTTTACTTAGAATAGAATCTGCCATTTAATATAAATGACACTTCATTATAATATGATAGAACATGTCCAGAACATCTTTTGACTCTGTAAATTTCAATCTTTTTTTTTTAATTTATTTATTTGACAGAGAGAGAGATCACAAGTAGGCAGAGAGACAGGCAGAGAGAGAGGGGGAAACAGGCTCCCCGCTGAGCAGAGAGCCGGATTCGATTCGGGGCTTGATCCCAGGACCCTGAGATAATGACCTGAGCCGAAGGCAGTGGCTTTACCCCACTGAGCCACCCAGGTGCCCCTCAATCATTTATGATTAAGAAAACAAGCATAGGCAAAGATGGATACTTATGGAACACATTAGAATGCGTTCTGATCTAAGAATATCTCTGTCCTCCATGGGTACAGTGGACAAGATACAGCAAGAATTTATGTTTCTCTCACACAGGGAAAAGAAGTTATATTTACTGTGCTTTATTGATTCTAAGAGGCACTTCTCCCCTCTCCCAGTTTAACATCTTTACTTAATTATATGTATTTGAGGATTTTCTAGGTTTCTAGGTATCTTTCTGTTGTTGGTTTCTAACTTAATTTTATTGTGTTTAGATAACATATCTGTATGCTTTCACTTCTTTGAAATTTATTGAGACTTGTTTTATGGTCCAACATACGGTCTGTCTTGGTGAATGTTCCATGTGCACTTGAAAAGAATGTGTCTTCCACAGTCATTGGTGTGTTCTATATATGTACTTAATTTTATTAATGATGTTGTTCCTACATTTTCTATATCTTTACTGATGTTCTATTGATTTGCTTTCATTAATTATGAGAGAGGAGTGTTAAAAATGTTAACTATAATTGTAGATATTTCTGTTTCTTTCTTTAGTTCTGCCACATTTGCTGCTTGTATTTTGAAGCTCTGTTAATACATGCATACACATTAAGGTCATTATTTCTCTGTAATGAATTGACCCTTTTATTCTTAAGAAATGTTTCTCTTTGCCACTGGTAATATTTCTTCTCTTGAAGTCTATTGTCTCTGATAATTTTAGTATAACCTGCTTTTTTATATCCAGTATTTCCGTGATGTAACTGTCATAACTTTCTGTCCTGATACTAAACCATTTGAGTCTTTAATGTTAAAGTGTAATTTCTATGAAAAGTATATACTTGGGTCTTGCTTTTTTATTTTTTATTTTTTTGTCCAGTCTGACCTTCTCTACTTTCTTTTGGTCTGTTTAGTCCATTTCCTTTGAATATAATTATTGATATGGTTGGGCTTAAGGTACCATCTTGGTCATTACTATTTACTTGTGCCATCTGTTCTTTATTGGTTTTTTCTTCTTTTCCTGCTATCTTTTGAGGAAGTTAATTTTTTTAATTCCATTTCATCTCCTTCATTAGCTGTATTTTAAACTGTTTACTTCAGGGATTACAATATGCATCTTTAAGTCTACCACAAATTAATACTATAATATTATTCATATATAATGTAAGAACTTGACAGTGATATACTTCCACTTGTCCTTTTCCCTTCCTCTGTGCTATTTTTGTTCCACATTTTACTTCTGCATATGTTATAAACCCCAAAATATATCATATTTTTTAATAGCACGCAAGAAAAAAAGTCTTATACTTACCCAAAGAGACCACATCTTTGGCCTTTTTCATTCTTCCATGTACATCCAAATTTCTGTCCAGTATAATTTCCCTTCATCATGAAGAACTCTCTTTAACAGGCTGCAGGCCTGCAGAGGATGCATTCTCTCAGCTGTTGTTTATTTGAAAAATATCAATTTCACCTTAATTTTTAAAGATTATTTTGCTGAGTATAGAACTGTACACTAATCTTTTTTTTTTAAAGATTTTATTTATTCATTTGACACAGAGAGAGAGATTACAAGTAGGCAGAGAGGCAGGCAGAGAGAGAGGAGAGAGGAGGAAGCAGGCTCCCTGCTGAGCAGAGAGCCCGATGTGGGCCTCGATCCCAGGACCCTGGGATCATGACCTGAGCCGAAGGCAGCGGCTTTAACCCACTGAGCCACCCAGGCGCCCNCTTTTTTTTTTCTTTCAGTATTTTCATCATTGTTTCTGATAAGTCAACCATCATACTTATCGTTATCCCTGTTTGTCCCTGGGTGTTTTTAGGATTGTTTTCTTGAGCATTAATTTTTGTCAGTTTGGTTGTGATGTGACTTAGCATGGTTTTGTCTACCTCCAACACGGGATCTTTGAGATTCTTGGATCTATGGGTTGATTTTTTTTTTTAAACCAAATTTGGAAAATTCTTGGCCATAATTTCTTCAAATATTTTTTCTTCTTCCTCTCTCTAGGGCTGTAAATGACACATATGTAAGACCACTTGATATCGTCTCATAGGTCATGAAAGGTGTCTTAATTTCTTTCTGCCTTTTGTCTCTGTGCTTCAGTTTAGATAGATTTTATTTACTAATATTCAAGTTTATTGATCCTTTCTTCTATAGTGTTCAATATGCTGATCAGGTCACCTAATAAAATCCCATTTTGATTTAGAATTTTCCATTGGCTCTTTTTCTTTTTTATTTCTATTTCTCTTCCAAGATTCCCTACCCATTTATTATGTTCATCTTTTCCTTCATATTCTTGGACATAATTGCTATTAACAGGTTTTTTTTTTAAGATTTTATTTATTTATTTGACAGAAAGAGACACAGTGAGAGAGGGAACATAAGCAGGGGGAGTGGGAGAGGGAGAAGCAGGCTCCCCGCTGAGCAGGGAGCCCGATGCGGGGCTCCATCCCAGGACCGTGGGATCTGACCTGAGCCAAAGGCAGACGCTTAATGACTGAACCACCCAGGTGCCCCTGCTATTAACAGTTTTAAAGTCATTGGTTGCTAATTCCATAATTTGTGTCATTATTTTCTTTTGAGTCATATTCTCCTACTTCTTTGCATGTTTTGTCCTTCTTGTTATACATTGTGGGTACTACATTGTAGACAGATGTATATTTGTCTTCCTTTAAACAGTGTTGAGTTTTGTTGTAATAGGCAATAAATTAACTGGTGAATCTCCTGGTTTTATAAAGTTGGGCTGAGTAGACTTTATTCGAGGGCACATCCCTTAGTCCAATAGCGTGGTCTTTCCGGGGTCACAGCTGAATGCTCAGATTGTTCAGTGATTTCTCTTCAACCTGGATGATTGGAACTTCAGTGTTTTTCATAGATTCCCAAAACTTGTGGAATCTCCATTCCACTCTTAGATCCCCAGCAGCTGTTCTAGCAGGCTTTACAGAATCTTGTCCTGCACTAGTACAGCTTAGAATGTATTCATTACCAGAGGTGACCCCCATGCAGATTTCTGAACCTTTTTGTCTATGTAAATTTCTCATTTCTAATACCCTGCCCAGTGAGATTGCTGTTCTCTCTTTGGACTCTACTTCCTTGTGTCGTGGTTTAGAACATAGTCACAAAGTGATTTTAGAGCTCACCTCAAGTGTTTCCATGCCCAGTGTCTTCCATTATTGCTTCAATTATTTTGTATAGTTACATAGTTGAGTTGGGCAAGTTCAATAATCATTACCCTGTCATGACTGAAACCAGGAGTCCACATTTTGACAAATCTGAAATTGCCATGTTTCCTACTATTAATATAATACCAATTTTTAAAAAACACTTAGTATTTATTAATTTGGTGATACAAAGAAGTGGAGCTTTTGTGTCTTACTTTTTAGGCATTTATATCCATTAAGAAGATGGTAAATATATAAAGTTAAATTGTAGTAGCCCAGTATGTTGTCAAGTGTAAAATCACCGGTACACCTAAGTGTTATAGCCCTTGCGTGGACTGCATAGCCATAGGTTACAGAGGAAATGCAGGGTTTCTGGGCAGAGGTCAGATTTGAGTAGAGGCTTGAGGAGTAGGTAATACGTAAGTAAGAAAGATGGCATTTCAGGATGTAAGGCTACCATGAACAAAACACAAGGTGGAAATGAGCAAGGCATTTTTGAATCATCGATCAGTCTGTCTATAATTGGTTAGGACATAGTAACAGATGAAGTTTATAATATGATTTAATATAATAATATAATAAGCTGAGTGGTTGAGGGCTTTTGACCTTATAAGGGAGAATAGCAAGGAGGCTACTATTATTCAGAAGTGAGGCAGTGAAAGTTCAACTAGGATACAACAGTGGGAATGGAAAGGGGGTGCAGAACAAGAAATCAGCAGAAATCAGTTATTGACTGCATAAGGAGAGGGAAATGTGAGATAAGGAGAGGGTAAGGAGAAAAGGGTGACAGAACTTTCGACCCTGAGTACCTGAGACAATGATATATTGGCAGAAATTGGGAAGTCAAGAACAGAGCCATTGCTGCAGGAATGATTAAATTGATTTTAGATATTAAAGTTGAAAGTATTAAAAACTTTACTGTTTTTTAATGGTATCAGTGCTTAAAGCTAGTAACAATGTATCAATACTTAAATTTTGAAGGCTTTACAGTACTAATTTTATTTGTTTACATTATAGTATTTTTGGCGAATGTACTTCTTTCCTTTGTTTTATTAGGAACTGCATAAGCAAATATAGTAAAAATGAGTGCAAAGTGTGGATGGTGGGGAATGGGTTCTGCATAGGACCCTAACAAAGAAATGTAATTACTGAATTAGCAAGGTAACTGGACCACTCCCTACACACACCTTTCCTGTGACACTTACCGTGTTGCATTGCTTTTGCCTATTTGTCTTCCTCCTTAATAAACTGTTGCATTAGTTAGCTTTTGCTGGGTAAAAAATTAGCACAAAGCTAATTAAAACACGAACATTTGTTATTTCCCTCAGTTTGGCGGACTCTCTAGGTCATCTGGTCTGGGCTGGCTCTACTGATCTCTGAAGTCTTTTGGTTGCTCATCTGATGCTGTTTGGTTTAGGGGGGCGTCCAGTAGGACCTCTCTGCCCACAGGATCTCTCATTCTCCAGTGGGCTAGCTCAGGCTTTTTCCCGTGGCAGCAATGTTCCAAGAGAGCAAGAATAGCTATTGCAAGGTCTCTCTTGAAGCTGGCATTTAAAACTCACATTTCTATCTCATTCTGCTGGTCAGAGCAAGTTACAAGCCCGCTAAGATTCAAGGGTTGGAGGAGAAATAGATTTTACCTTTGTTGGGTGGAATTGCAAAGAATGTTTGGTCATTGCTTTCAATCTACCATGGCTGTGGGCTCTGGGAATACACTCTTGTATATTTTGCTGTCCTTGGAAACTAACACGTAGGAAGTCTAAATATTTTTTTTAACGAATGACTAAATTAATGAAGGAAGGAATGCATTCAAGGACTATTTCAATATACCTTAGTTTGAAAGATATACATTTTTTTATTATACCATTAGTGAGTATAGTGTTTTCTATGGACACATTTTAGAAAGAGAGTCTCTTGATTCTGAAGAACTAGCTCTAATTCCTGATTCATGGGAATTAATCAATGAAGTCTAGTTCTTTATAAATGTGAACCGAAGTACTGTCATATGATGCCATTCATCAGGGTTTCTCCTTTGTGGCATTATTGACATTTGGGGTCAGATAGTTCTTCATTGTAAAGAGCTGTCCTGTACGTTACAGGATGTTTAGCAGCATCTCTAACCTCTACACACTAGATGCCAGTAGGACCATCCACCAGTGTCACAGCTAAAAATGTCTCCAGACATTGCCAAATGTCCCTAGCGGCAAAATATGCAGACATTTTATTCAACAGTCATAAGGATAGAGATAAAGAGGGAATGTGGCAGTGTACCCACACATGTGGATAGGAAAGGAAAGTACTTGGTTCTTCTCAGAATGCCTAAAATCCTCACTGTCTCTATTACTTTTCCCATAATCTAACATAAACAAATTTATGCTCTAACAAAATGCTTAACATTTACTATGTGCCAATGACTATGCTAGTAAGCTTTTCATGAGTTAACAGTTGAAGGTTGTATATGTATCTGCCATCTCTATTAGATTGGCATTCCATTGTGAACAGGGACCTGTACCCGCTCCAATCACAATGTATTTGTACTTCTGAGGGAGCTGTTTTCTACATTGGTCACATTGTAGCATTGCACCCAAAGAAGGCATTAGGGAGCTGAAAATGAATGGAAGTGTGGAAAAGATGGAAAATGAGTTTATACAAATCTAAATGTAGTAGATTACAAATACTGATTTTTTTTTCAAAAACTTTTAATAAACAGCTATTTTGAGAAAAGTAAACCCATGGTTAATGTTTCTTTCATCACCACTAAACCGACATATCAGAAGAAAGATGTAAATAAATAGCCCCTTTAAAGTTAAATTTTTTCTATTATATTTATTTGAAGAGGATTACAGTAGTGCTTAGAAACTGCTCACTCATTCATACTTCATGTGTGATTCACTATGTCATTAATTGTTAAAGATGTTGGAGTTAAACTTTAAGTTCAGCACACCGTTTTTCTTTTTTCTTAAAAAACATATATTTCTAATTACATAAATGAGTTATAAAATTAAAACTTAGGAATGTATAACTTAGGGAGTGATAATCTCCATGTCACTGTATATGGATCTGAATTATTATTTTTAACAGCCATGTAATATGTAAGGTAAGAGTGTAACATAATTAAACAATCTGCCATCAAAGGATGTTTAGATCGTATCCAGTTTTTTGCAGCAATGCATATCGCTGTACTAATTTTTTTTGCACATTTGCTCATGTAATTCTTTAGCACAAATTTCTGGAAGTGGGATTGCAGAGTCAAAAGATAATCTCAGTTGAATGTTTCCCATTTTATGTTTTGCACACGCGTGTAAACCTTACAGTACACTTCCTCCAAAAATTCCTCTGTCTAGATAAATAGCCTTTATCTATATCAATTTATTATTCAACAGAGAAATGGTGAAAAGTCACTGTCTTTCCTATAATTTCATCCTCACTGCTCTCCAGGATGAGATATTAAAATTGCACCTAAGTGGTGTCTGTTATAGCTGAATATAATCTTGAAAATAGACACTTGATCTCTCGGATTCCCACCTGCATCCTCTGAATGGCACCTAAAATTCTGTTTTTCAAACTGCAGATTGTCACTCGCTAGAGGGTGATGAAATCAATGGGTTTGAACGATTTGTTGTTTTTCTTCTTAATGAAATCTAATAGAACAAAAAGGGTTTGTTTCCTTGCAGTGGGCCCTAATCAAAAACTGTGAATATATCCGATCCTAGAAAATTCCTCCACTTATAAGAAGGGAAGTGGCCTTGGTCTTCTTGCCTTCACTAAGAACTCTTTGTGCTGGCCTTTGATGTCAGTGGTGAGATTGTCACAGATGTGCAGAAAATAATCCATTAGGCATTTCATGTAGAACTCGTCACATGTTTAGAACTTAGCCAGTTATAACATTATGCTTCTCAAGTGAGAAACACAAACAATTTGCTGGAGAAGCTGTTTTTATTGCTAGCTGGCTACATTTTCTATTTCTCTTTCCACGGTGTGAACATTTTCCTGAAAGCCTCACCACTGGGAGAGAGAGACGCACAGCTTAGGCCCATCTTCTCACTAGTCAACCCAGTATCTTCCTTTCTGTTTCAAGGTCCTTCCTCAAAAGCACGGAACTGTGCGAAGGGAAAGTGAGAGGAAGGGCTCAGGGAGCAGGGGGCCAGGAGGGGCTTTCCCTGGTCTTTCCTAATCCTTCAGTTCCAAAGCCTTAGTTGGTGTTTCAGAATTTTGAAATAAAACTTGCTTTTACAATTAATGCAAATATTACTCAGTGATTCATCCTTTCCAAAGAATTCTTGGTTTCTTTTGACATTTTATTTTTAAATTATGAATTAACATTGACATCACTCAGGGGTTCCTGTTACCTCAGCTCTTCACGGTGAATTTAACTGCCTTACCAAGCCTGTAAAAGTTCAGATTTTAATCATCACCTGGGTATTTCTTGGGCTGCGATTGGGCTTTTACAACCGTGATCTTTTGGCACACGTTTTTGCAAAAAGCCCGGAGACGATGTTGGCAGGAGGACTGTGTTTAATTGGGCAGTTTGTCCAGTGCCTACAGTTTAGAGATCCTCACTGAAGTTTGAACTACAATAAAGATCATGCTAAGAACCCTGTGACAGGGCGCCTGGGTGGCTCAGTGGGTTAAAGCCTCTGCTTTCGGCTCAGGTCATGATCTCAGGGTCCTGGGATCGAGGCCCATATCGGGCTCTCTGCTCGGCAGGGAGCCTGCTTCCTCCTCTCTCTCTGCCTACTTGTGATCTCTCTCTCTCTCTGTGTCAAATAAAGAAATAAAATCTTTAAAAAAAAATAAAAAAACCCTGTGACAGTTCTAATAGAGTAATTTTAGTTGAGTTTTTAAAATCAAAGTGAGGGCCACTTTATATTAAATCCATACATTCAAAGGTCAGGAAACCATCTACAGCTGTATGTACGCACACACACACATATATATTCAAAGTAACAGGTACTCAGTGGATTCTGTCAGTTTAATAAGTCAACAGTCTTGCCTCTGTTTTTGAAGATCATAGACTAAGATTGTTTGAGAGGATTCGGGTGGTCAGCCCACATTAATGGAAAGCCTAAAGGCAAAAAGGGAAAAAAAATGGTCTTAGTATCTCTTGGAAGTTTGGACTCCTGTGGTGTTCTAAGAATAAGGATTTTCCACATGGAATATTGTAACTGCCATTAACACTACATTTCAGTGTAACACTTGCTATTTTACTAGTATTCTTCAGATAACTGAAAATTATGATAATGACTCTTTAATATAGATATATACCTAAGTACATATAAAAATCCAGGTTTATAGAAAGAGTTATGGTTTTTCTTTGAAGAAGCATTTATTGGTCAACTAATCTAGTCCAAGCTCAACAAAATTCTACTGTTTTCAGAGGTTGATCCCATCAAAACCTCTCATTTTACAGTTGAGGAAACAGAGGCCATAGTGAGTTTCATTGTATATCCAAAGCCACACACCCAGCAGCAGCAGAACATTGGGATTTTTAATGACTTAATTCCTTTGTACTGTTATCAGGGCAACCCCCCCCAACCTTTTTTTTTTTTTTTTTTTTGGCTGCTTTCAAGTGGCANTCAGCAGTTTTATGTTTCAGACAAATATTTCTTTCAAATCTGGATGGAGTTCTTATTTATAGGCCATGCCTTTTTCCTTTCTGCTAAAGTTGGACACTGCTCTGTATGCCACTAGGAATCTTCACGAGGCTTGCTTACTCCTCATCAGGCACAGAGGGCTCTGGCAGGAGAGGATTTCATTGGAAACCAGGGTCCTCTCTGAAGGATCTTGTCCTTACTGGAGATGTATTCGTTACAGTAAAGATTAGACTGTTTTACTAGAGAGACCCAGCAATACACTAGGTCAAAGAACAGAGAAATTTCTTTCTTTCTTACATCACCACCAGTATTAACTGCCATTCATCATCATCCATGTGGTAGAAGCTAGGTCTTCTTCTTCACGTGTAGATTTTATTCAGCAGGAAAGAGAAAAAACAAAACAAAACACGAAAACGTGGAGGACACGTCTCGAGGGCCTTAAGCCCAGACCCAGAAGAGGCACACAAATAGTTTTGACACTCCGCTGATTTCATTTCATCAAGTGGCCATCCCTAATTCTAAACAAGTGTGGGGTGTAGTCTAGCTGAGCAGTCACATTTCCAGCTACAGCTATTACTGTGCAAAAGGAGAGAACAGATTTTGATGTACAGTTAATATTCTCAGGCTGAGTCCCAAGTGGTTTACCAATTTCATGAAAAAAAGAAAGAAAGAAAAACTTGACTTAGGAATGTTGTATATCTGAAATTATAATGTAAAATCATGTGTCAACTATATTTCGGTAAAAAAATAAAAGAAAAATTTATTTCAGGAATTAATATTTGCTTTCAGCCTTTTTTGTCCTTTACTCTTTCACATAAATAGATATAAAATTTGATCTAGGTAACTTTAAATAAAATCAGCCTATATTTAAAGTAATGATAAGAATACTTCTTAAGTAAGTAAATCCAAAATGATATGTGATTTTTAGATACATTTTTATCTGGCTGTGTGGTTTCTCACTTTTCTCAGGGCCTCTGGGGAGTACAAGATTGCTAAGGCCTGCAGTACATTAATATCTGGCTGGGGTTGATTAAATCTGAGACTATAGCCTTGATAATAAAGACTCTTACAGTCTGTCCCTACCACTTTATTTTTTTTTTTAGATTATTTATTTTAGAGAGAGAGCACGCGTGCATGGGTGTGTGAGTGAGGGGAGGGGCAGATGCCGAGGGAGAGAGAGAATCTCAAGCAGATTTCGCTGTGAGCGTGGAGCCCAACACAGGGCTCGATCTCAGGACCCCGAGATCATGACCTGAGCCGAAATCAAGATCAGACACTTAACCGACTGAGCCACCCAGGTGCCCTTCTATACCACTTGAACAAGGGTAGGAAGTGACTTGCTGCCGTGGAACGCACTGGAGGGCAGAGCGTGGTCCACGTTAGCTGTCCTCCCCTGGTGCTGCGCAGATCCCTGACCAGCCCCTCTGACAGCAGGGGGACCCTGTCTGAACTTCTCAACTTGAACTCTGGGTGGAAAGCTTGGACACAGTGCTAGGACCATCACAGAATTCATGAAAGGTTGGAAAATAATCTACACAAAGAATTAAGACTAAATCCTTGAAGTCTAGATGGTGACAAATAGAAATGACCTCTAAGAATTTAATTATGTATGCTTTTTATATAGAGGATGAAGATTGGTTTCACCAAACTCCAGGACACTGTTGTGAGCTTGCCCCAGTTTTGGATTGTACATACGTGGTAATTCCTTGATTGTGCAATTTTCCTGCTGGTAGATTTCGATTCCAAAAAGGAACTACTCTTCTAAGGTTGCTGTCCCCCCTCCTAAGATCTTTTAAAAAGGATTATGTTTGGTCTTACTGGAATAATATAGTTTACTCCTGCATGATGGAATTCTTAAGTGTCATTCCATTCTTATAGTTTGGTTTTGTTTTGTTTTGATACACAGCTCCAAAATGGCAGAAGACGATACATATTTGGGAGCACATGATCAAGTAAGTATTATAGTCTCACTGATCATTTTTTTGTAAATGTATTCATATTTTTAAATATACAGAGGTAGTGGTAGTATTTATCAGGAAAACTCTAAAATTGGTAAACATTTATTTTAAACTGTTTTTACCGTTTTCCTGTCCCTCCAGGTGAGGTCAGAGGGGACATGTCATATAAAATGAGTAACTTAAATCCTCCTATCACACATACTATTGCATAAAAATGATATATGCTACAGGTCAAATGACAACTACCATGTTAGCGTCCTAGGGCTATTGTAACAGATGATCACAAACCAGATGGCTTAAAAAAAACAAATATATGGAGCCCCTGGGAGGCTGAGTCAGTTAAGCATCCAACTCTTGGTTTTGGCTCAGGTCATGATCTCGGGGCTGTAGGGTCAAGCCCGCGTCAGGCTCTGTGCTGGGTGTGGAGCCTGTTTGGGATTCTCTCTCCCTCTCCCTCTGTACCCTCCCCGTCTCCCTCTCTAAAAACAGAACAAAATAAGAACAGAAATATATTCTCTCACAGTTCTGGAGACTAGAAATATCAAAATCCAAAATCAAGATGATGACAGGGTTGGTTACTTCTGGAAGTTCGGAAGGAGACTCTGTTGCAGGCCTCTCTCTCTCGTAGCCTGCCCGTGGTTGCCAGTAGCTCCTGCAGACCCGCCTTCTTCCCTGTGTGTCTCTCCTGTGTCTCTGTATCCCAGTCTCCCTCTCGTTTCTCTCACGAAGTCCCCAGTCGTTGGATTTAGGGTCCATCCTTCAGTATGACCTCATCTTGACTTGATTATCTCCGTGAAGACCTTATTTCCAAGTAAAGTTATGTATACAGGCACAGGGAGTTAGGACTTGAATGTATCTTTTTGGGGGGAAACACAAAGTATTTTTTTAAAACTCATCTAATGAGGAGGCTCATTAGTATAGTGAAAAGACCTCTGGCCTCAGAATTCGTGTTTATGTAGGTGCTGGCTGCTACTTATCAGCTCTTAAAACTTGAGGAATCACTTGCCCCCCCCGCCCCGCACCTTCCCACTTTTCTCATTTGCAAAATAGGAATGCTATCCCTACACTCAAAAGGGTGTTGAAAAGACTGAATGGGCAATGTATGTGTTTTGGGAACATAAAACTGTTCATTATAATTTTACTTTCAGGTATGAAGGGATACCACCGTCTTTTTTCCCTTTCTCGCCCAACTTTTTACTTTGAAAAATTTCAGGCCTGTAGAAATATTGAATAGTCCCAACCGATCTTTGTTGATTATTAATATTTTGCTTCCTTTCCATCCCTCCCTCTCTCTTCCTCTGTCCTTTTCCCTCCCTCTCCGTGTGTGTATATATACACACGCATATATACATGTGTATTTGATATAATTTATATTAGATATATATTAAATGAATCATTTGAAAGCAGCTTTCAGACTCTAGGGTAATTACAATAGCAATATTAAATTTTTAACATAAAGATTTTTAAGAAGTATTTAAAATATTGAGATTTATTTATTCATCAGCTACTTACTGAGGCATTATTACTATGTACCACAACACTGGCTAAGAAAGACTACAAAGTAAGTGATACAGCTGCCATTCTAATAGGAGGGACAGAAACATAGTTTCTATATGTTGATAAATGGTGTTTTAGTAGTTGCACAGAATGATCCAGAAATGTTGAAAGGGATCACTACCTGGAGGGAAGAGCAGGGTTGTGAAGGACTCTCCAGGGAAAGTCTATGTATGCTGTGATTTGGAAAATGTAGTTCGCGAGACTAGATAAGGAGAGGGAACGCTAGGTACCAGGACATCCAGGCCCAAGATTCATAATCATTTCACTTTAAAACTTTAGCGGCAACCACCTAAAAAGTGGATTTTCCAAATTTATGCATGCAAACAATCTGTCAGGAAAATAAAACCAAAAGTGAAATACTTTTTAAAGGATCTGGTATCACTTCTTCAAATAAAATAAACTTGTGGAGCATTCACTACTCTTGATAATGTTCTGATTTATTTAGAAAGAATGAGTATGCCCTGCTTTTCACATTAAGATGCTCCTTTTGAAATTTATTGTACAAATGGTGATATAGGATCAATCTAGGAACATTTTCTTTGATTACGGCAGAAAAGATATTTGGCTACTCATATTATCAAAACCCGTGTTTTACCTTTCACTTTTAATATGCTATCTCTAACATTTGAAGGCAAACTCTAACCAGCATTAGGGTTGTTCTGCTTGGTTTTAGACCATGCTTTCCTGTCTATACACAGGAAATCTTATCAACAAGAGATGGTCCTTTATGCCACACAAAAGTAAAACTTGCTGAACACATTCATTTCGAGAGTTTTTCTTATGTGGGCACTTTTGTGATCATCAGCAACAGGGGTGGGGTACGATCTGATATTTCCATTTTTGAGGTGAGAGGTCCTTGAAGTAGCAGGGGTTTTTTTCCCTTGTCTCAAGCTTAACGGTGTGTATTTCCTGAAGTGTTCATGTCCTCAGTGAAATATCCCCAGCGTTTTAATGCATTCCGGAACTTGCCCTCCAACTGTGACCTAATACACAATGCAATTTGCAGCGCACAACACGGCTTCTGTCTTCCTTTTCTGAAGTGGAGTGTGCTCCTCGCTCCCAAGACCAGTGCTCTGCCCTCTACTTAGTTATTTTAGCCCCCTGCTGCAGGACCATAGGGAAGACACTTTTTTGCTAGGTCATCTCTCCTGCTCTGAGATCAGCCAGTACTCTCTGTAAGGTGGGGCCCGTTTTTTACAATAGCATGTTTTTTGATTCCTATGTTTCCTTTCCAGGGAACAACAAATAGCATAGATGAACTTTACTCTTAAGCATTGAAGTGGAGCAGATTTGCTGTTCCTCAATTGAATATTTGCATACCTCACAACTGGATCTAAAATGTTCTTTATTTAAACACTGTGTTTCTTACTCTTGATTTAACTTGGCATAGTAGGCTTGTAGGTTCCAGGAACCTCCAATAATATACTAAAACAAAACAAAACAAAACAAAGGAGTGGTGCCTGGGTGGCTCAGTCGGTTAAGCATCTGCCTTCAGCTCAAGCATCAGCCGTTGGCACAGGTCATGATCCCAGGCTTCTGGGATCGACCCCACACCGCACTCTCTACTCAGCAAGTAGTCTGCTTCTCCCTCGCCCTCTGCCCCTCCCTCCTGCTTGTGCATGCTCTCTCACTCACTCGCTTTCAAATAAATAAATAAAAATCTTAAAAAAAAAAAAAGGAGTAAATTGTAATCCTGGTTTTTCTTGTGGTTTAATACCAGCTCACTAACTAGCCTATCATAAAAAACGAAATACAGTTGGTTTTTGTGCAGTCCACAGATGTTTCAAAAAGATGACTTATTTAGATTGAAACAAATGCTAAGCTCAGGAATACGAATTTTAAGTCCTGAATGAACTAAATGGAAAGGAAATTTTCTCTTGGGGTAGGTAATTATTAGTAACTTATCAAGATAGAATATATAATTCAATCAACACATATTGCTTGCCCACTGTGTTAGTTCTCTGTTGCTACTGTAACAGATTACCACACATTAGTGACTTAAAACAGCACAAATTTATTCTCTTAGAGTCTGAACATCAGAAGTCTAAAATCCAGGTGCTCACAGGGCAGCATTCCTCTGGAACTTTCTTTTCCTTGCTGCTTTGAGCTTTTAGAGGTGGCCTGCGTTCCTTGACTTGTGACCCCCTTTGTCACATTAACTTCTTGTTTCTTTCTTGATCTCCTCCGTCCCTCTTACTGGGCCCAGTTGGATAATTCAGGATTATCTCTATGTTCATATGAGTGAGAGAGCATGAGCAGTGGGGAGGGGCAGAGGGATAGGGACAAGCAGACTCCGCATTGAGCAGGGAGCCCAATACGGGGCTCAGTCCCAGGACCTTGAGATCATGACCTGAGCAGAAATCCGACACTCAACAGACTGAGCCACCCAGGCACCCTTCTGTGTCCATATTCTTTTTTTTTTTTTTTTAAGATTTTATTTATTTATTTGACAGAGGTAGACACAGTGAGAGAGGGAACACAAGCAGGGGGAGTGGGAGAGGGAGAAGCAGGGTTCCCCACCAAGCAGGGAGCCCAATGCAGGGCTCGATCCCAGGGCCCTGGGATCATGACCTGAGCTGAAGGCAGACGCTTAATGACTGAGCCACCCAGGCGCCCCTGTGTCCATATTCTTAATTTAATAACATCTGCAAAATCCTTTTTGCTATATGAGATAGCATTCACAGGTTCTGGGGATTCAGATGTAGTTGTCTTTGGGTGGGTGGGTGGGGCATGATCCAGCCTATGACACCCACCAAATTCCAGGTATTTTGCATTGTGCTGGGTAAGTATAGTAGGAAAAAAAAAAATGAGGGCGCTCTGTGCTCAGTTGTATCTGCTGCTTAGACTGTAAGTTACATTTTCAGTTTTTTTGAAAATTGCTCCAGGGTTATTGACTAATTCTTATAGGTCTTGAAGTTGTATGGCTAGAGTAGGAGTTTCTTTACCATCATTAAAGAAATATTTCTAGAATTTCTAGGATTATATTCTTATGCTCATATTTTTGAGAGAACAGCTTTAAATCATTCATTAAAAAAATATTAAGTATCCACTCTGCAATAAGTAGATACTGGGCCCTAAAGATATACTAATAAGCAAGCCACACCGGCTGCTGGCCTCTGTGGACTTTATAGTTAGGTCATTCTTCTCAAATCCCTTTGTCACATAAACATGGTCCAAACATGTAAAGTTCTGTACACATGAGAATTTCGCTAGGTCTCATGAACGTGTTTTTAAAATCCTGATTTGAAATATTTCCAGATTTTTTTTTTTCTTTGGTTGTTCGATAATTGTTTTAGGTGTTTCAACTTCAAATATCTAATACAATGTTGGAAAAATAAGGATTGAATTATTTAAATTTTCTTTTTTACAGATGTTTCCTTTGGATCCTTTGTCCCATACAATATTTAACCCAGAATTATTTCCACCAGAGATGCCACTACCTACAGGTAAGAAAACTCTTCATTCCTGTTACCCTGTCATTTATTTTGTATTTGCTTTTTTTTTAATTCAAGATTTGCTAATAGCTTCTTTTAGACAGTCAGTAATATGCCTAGAAAGGAAATGGTGATACATGTTTTAAAAACCAACTTTCACTAGACTTGTTGGAAATATACTTGCACAAACTTGTTCTACCCCATTTACCCATTGTCTGACTTAAACAATTGTTAGTCATATCTATGAGGATGGCTTGGAAGGAATTTTTTTCTGGTAGCATTTTCCTTTTCACCCAATCTTACTAGCTGTGGATTCTTTACAACTCCTGTTTCCTTTATCCCAGATGCACCTGAGGCATTCTCCACTTTTCAGACCTATTCCCCATTTATTTGAGCGTCTGTTGTGCCATCCACTATGCCAGGCACTGGGGAAATAAGTTTGATGAAGTTTACAAAAATCATAAAACTCATCTCAGCAGAATAATCATCTTTTAAAAAAGATTTTGGCTTCACATTCTGACCAATCGGATAAAACTTGTGATAATCATCCTTCCTTCTGACATGACTATATTATTACCATTGACAAATTGTTGAATCTCTCATGAGTGATTTAAAAAAATCAGCTCATTTAATCTCTTTTTATTTATTGATTTGTACGTAAGCTTTGTGTGATGGCTCTTTTTATGTGCACCTCATATCACCAGTGGGACTTGACATATGCTCCCAGGCAGTGTGAGTAAATTGTGGAAGTTGTGTATAGAACAGAGAGTTTCATGTTTGGGGCATTTGGTTGGCTCAGTTAGTGGAGCATGTGACTCTTGACCCCAGGGTTGTGAGTTTGGGCCCCATGTTGGGTATAGAGATTACTTAAAAAAAAAAAATTAAAAAAACAAAACAAAACAAAAACCCCAGAGACTTTTGTAATCACCAAAGTGGACATCAGCTATTCTATTTACCATGGACTTGGCTTGTCCTCATTGAAAGACTTCATTCAGTTTGTATCGTTCTTGCTTAAGATTATTATTGTTACTACGATACCCACTTTTCATTTTTTAGATCATTTTTAGATCAAAGTGCTCTTTGTTTTTTTATCTCTATTATGTGTATCTAGGAATATTTGGGAGGGAAAAAATTAATCGCTCTGTGTCCCCCTTCCTTAGCAGAAGTTGTATTGCTGAGGCCTTTCTGCCTTTACCCCACGAAGTGTATTTTGTAGGCGGCCGTATGTGAGGTCTCGTGAAGTGCTGTGAATTCTGAGCCTGTAGGTCAGCTTCCTGTGAACAAGTAGAAATCTTGGTATCTTCTGTGTTTCCTGTGAACTTTTTATTCTGGGGTTCAAAGTTCTTTCTTAGTCTCAGTGCTTTATTGAAAGCCTGAGAACTGGGTTCTGCCCCCAGAAAACATAAACATTTCCATTTAATGCCTTGTAAATGCCAAACAGTACCTTGAGTAGATGCTTTCTTAATGTTTTTATTTCATCAAGCTTATGGAGGTTGAAATAAGATGATCGAAAGAAACATCTCAGTAAATATGAGGTGGTCAGAGCTTCGTGTTGTAGAAATTATTTTGCCATAGTATTAGAAAAACTCTTAAAATTATACCTTAAAATCTCCTATCCCTGTTATCACCTCACCATTTTTATTGTTCTGTTTTTCCCTCTGTGTTGCAGTGGCATAGTCCAGTTTCTATGGTCCAAGATGTATGGATGTTTTATTCACATTTAAAAAGGGTAGAGAGGTTATGTAAACCAGTATTAACTTGTAATTCTCATAGGGACTGTTGTATCTTCTTGAAATCTGAAACTATTAGTTCTACTACTTCTTGAAAACTCTGTGTGATAAGATACAACATATAGAGAAAGTTAAATTTCTCTACATAGTGGGATGTTACTTCATGGCATAGAAATGTGGCCAAAAGAAAATTGGCATTAAAATGAATACATGCGGGCGCCTGGGTGGCTCAGTGGGTTAAAGCCGCTGCCTTCGGCTCAGGTCATGATCCCAGGGTCCTGGGATCGAGGCCCACGTCGGGCTCTCTGCTCAGCGGGGAGCCTGCTTCCTCCTCTCTCCTCTCTCTGCCTGCCTCTCTGCCTACTTGTAATCTCTCTCTCTGTGTCAAATGAATAAATAAAAATAAAATAAATAAAAATAAAATAAAATGAATACATGCATATCAAATCTAGTTTTCTAGTTGATTTAACTTTTGAGTATATTCCCTAAAAGAGAAAATGGCCCCATTTCACTAATAAAATTCCCAAACCTTGGAATTTCACATACTTAAAGGAAATTAAGCCGTACAGCAAAAATAATAACAAACCTTCAAGTATTTTTAGAAGGGTTAATAAGTGAGAGATTGAAATGTGATGTAAACGTGACCTAACTTTTCTGTATTTTCCATGACATACAAAGGTTACTTTTTTAGAAGCCTCTTTTCTTGATTTAGGATTCTAGAGGGAATGTTTTTATGAGTAGATTTGTTACATTATCATGCAAGCTGTATTAGTAGCGTGAAAATATTTCTATTTCTAAGCAATTTCATCTCCTTATCAAAAATTAAGTTCTAGCCATTTTTTGGAATTTTTAAATTGCAATTTTTTTCCCTAAAAGTATTTTAAGGTGTCCAGGTTAAATTTCATACAGATAAGAAAAGGTAATTTTCTTAAATTAATACTGCACTGGCCAGTCACTACCATTTTTCTTTTCTTGTGTATGTTTTGCTTCAAATTCAGTCATTTTTCAATTGCCTTCCTTATAAATTTCTTGAATAGTAACAGGAAATAATTAGACCTTTGTTTCCTCCAGTTCTCTAGCCTTATTCTGATTTATCATAACACTGAGAAGATAAAAATAAATTCTCTCTTAAGTTATAGTTTATTTTTTAATTTCACCATGAAGGTTTAAATCTTCATGAACTTATTTATCCAAAATAATGTGAACTTCAATTATCTAGAAGAATAAACTTCTGGCTAAGAGACTGTGAAGACTAAAATAAACACAGAAACATTCTAGAATTTTGTTAGTATCAAAACATCTCAATTTATAGTCAAGTGAGTGAGAAACACCGTATGCCTCTATTGCAGAGCTGTGGATTATTATACTATTGACATAAAAGCCAGCTGAGGAGCTTAGGGACTTTCTCATATTGAGCAGTTTGATTTTATACTATCAGAGGTTCTGATTTGCCTTTGAATTTTCCAAAGTCAGATATAGTTGGGGTATGGATTAAGCTTCTAGTCTTCTTTATGTTCTTACTTTATTGAAATGCACCTGTCTTCCATTTAATTATTTTCAAAAAGGATTTTATAAAAAGCCTGTGCTGTTTTAGAAGAGTTGTTACGAGAGTATTCAGTGTTCAGAAATTGTATACAAACATCAAAAGCTATGAATCAGCAAGAAAAGTCCACCAGGCTTTTGGTCTGATAGACCAGATGAAATTTGGGACGGCAGGGGAACAACCTAGCCAGTTGGGGAATGAAGGCAGTACTTGGGGATTCAAATAAGGGAAAGGAACCGAACACTTGGTTCAGGAAAGGCAGGTAGCCTGAGATCACTATTCTGTGGATTTCACACGTGTGAGCGAGCGCCTTCTTCTCTTCTACTTTCACATTAGGCACATTCTCTTTGAGGAATGGAAGTCAGTGTCTAATGATGTGAAGGCAAAAGGAAATGTCATGGTGCTCAGGATATGGTTGCTGCTTTTAACTGGTATTTGTGTCGTTTTAAAAATGCTTTGTAAGTAGTCAAGATTGTGAAGGCTATTGACCTCTTCATCTTTGCCAGACAGACACCACACTTTTTCTTGGATTGTGCAACGTGCTATCACCATTCAACAAGTGCTTATTTATTGTGGTTCTCTAAAGGCATAAAACTGTTGTTAAAATAAATTCACTAGTCAAATGAGGAAGGTAGATTATATTCGTATGGAATTTTAGCTAAAAAATGAATTTGAAACCTCTATTTAAAAACATAATTTCAGGGTTTTTTTTTTAAACTTGCTTTATATTTTATAGCCAATTTGAGAAGCCTCACAGTTTCTTTTGCTTTCTGTTTGTTGTTTTCGCTTTTAGCAGATGGTCCATACCTTCAAATATTAGAGCAACCTAAACAGGTAAGAGGATTAAAGGGATGGGACTTCGTCTTTAAATGTGAGATCCATAAGTCTCATATTCATATCTCAAGCACTGAATAAAATATTAAGTGAATTTTACGAAGGAAGTAGCTTATCTCGAAATTCAGCAGCCTGCCAAATTATCAGACAACTTCCTTTGTCTTCTTCATGTTTCTCTTAGTCATTCTTCTAAGTGTCCTGAGCCTCAGTAGTAGTTCTGTAAAACCTAGATGATTATAGATCCTTGCTATCTCACTGTCTCCACCATCTCTGCTTAGCAGCCACTCCTAGGAAAAGCTTAGGTTGTCTCATTCATTTTCATTTATAAGGAAACAGCCATACATGCAGTTCATACACACTAACGTACACCCATCAACTCCATCCCTGCACAGGCGGTACTTCTTCACCTTCCTACTTCCTTTAGAAACTCCAGACTTTTCTGTTTTTTACTTTGGAGCATGGGACCTAAGATATTACAAGTACCAGTGGGGTGTAGGTAATGTATTAGGATGGACAATTGAGTCCTCTTCCCTCTGGTGTTAGCTTGAGACTCAGCCCCGTTGGAGACCAGAGAGGAATATTTTATTTTTGTTCTTCCTCTTACCACTAGATTTTGTTGGGGATGCCTGGGAATTGAAGTGGCTTCCTCACCATGCCCGACTTTCTGTAAATATTTATTGGAAATTGGATGAGACCATTGCTATGAAAGAGGAGGGAAGAGAATCTTCATGCTTTTCTTCGAGGGTTACAGGGGAGAGCTTAATTATTAGGGGATTTTTAGAATAGTACAAGTCCCCCACAGAGTCAGGACAAAGTAAGTAAATCTCTGAATGGATGTGCTTACCACATTTTCGTGAGACCAGAGGTCCATATACCTGCTGGCTTGCAATTACTACCCAAAACCTTTCTTAATGTTTCTAGTAGCTCAGCGGAGTGAGTGTAACACTTCTGCTTTGTGTAACATTTAACCAGTGCTAGAACTAGGTCAAGAACCTAAGTAAAGCATTCACTGTGGTTACTGTAATTGTGATACGTGTTTAGATTTCAGCTGGAATTTAAAGGATAGAACTATCTTAACTATCTTTATGAGGCTGAACCGAGATAAAAGTTTTTGATGCGGAGAATGCCACGTGAGACTTCAGACATTGTTCTGGTCATTGTGGGACATGGACCCACTCCATGGGCTGCCAGCATGACTTCCCTTTGCTTTACCTCCACGTCCAGTTCTTTAGTGGTGACTTCTCACAAGACATAGTCCATTTTCTCAAAGTCCCTCCCAGTGGGTGTTTATCCCCTGGAAGTTTGTGCAATGGTCTGGACTCCTGGAAATTTTCCTAGCTTGCAAAATCTGCATTAACTCATGAAAGTGAGAAATCAAACCCAAATCTGTTGTCTCTGCATACCAGGCAAAGCATGTTTTTCAAATGTCTATTTTCGTAAGCATAAATAATAAGAATTTTTAAATGCAGTTCCCTATTATGGGTCCAACAGTCATAAGGAAAAATTGACACATATGATTTACCTAAAGGGCTGTGTAGTCCCAAAATTCAAAATTTAATTCACTGTGCACAGATGTCTAAAAGCTCCTGAGTAAAACAATGTGTTTGTTTACCAAGCTGATGTTATTTTGATGTCTGACTCCAGTGAAAGTAAAAAGATTGCATTCAAGTCAGACTTTCTGACCGGATGGATGTAGCCCTTGCCTCTGAGGTCGATGACTCATCATAAGCAAATGGAGTTACTAAAATGAATGGCTGTGGATTGACAAAGCTCTGATCTCAAAATTTAGAATCAGAAACAAATTTTGACTATATATGTGAAGACATCTTATGTTCCTGAAAAAAATGTAAAAAATTTTCATCCTCAGGTTAAAAATTCCTTTGCACAGAAGTTTAGATACTCTTATGCAACCATGAATACTACCTATTGTTTCTCAAACTGTTAACAAGCTATTAAGACATGTCTCTTTCCTCATCTTTGTTTGATGTGACTCTCAATAGGATATAAAAGTATATGTGTGTATATTTTTGCCCCTGCCTAAAGGAATGTTGTGATTAATGATAATGAAGGACTTTATTAAAAATTTTAATTAAAAAAACTTTAAATAAAAGTTAGAAAAATATTTTTTCTTTGCAAGTTTTCTGCAGCTCTGACAGAGATGAGTCATCATGTTGACTACTAATCTTAAGACCATCCAGCTCTGTCACATATTATTCAGTGCTAATTATTTAATGCTTTTTAAAAACTGAGGCTATATTTAAGTAGATTAGCAGTCGATAAATCTCTATCTCTATGGTTAGTCAATTCTGGAGGCTCGTGTCGCACATGTGTCTGCTTTTTCATGCTATTAGAAATTTCATTCAATTATAAAAAATAAGCCAACAGCCCTTGTCTATAAAAGGTATAGGGCTGAATTTGTAACTTATTTTTTGGTTTGAATTTGGTGAGAAACAAACCAGAGGAATTGCTCCTAATGAATAACCTCACCTCAAAAAGTTTCCTTGGTATTAGGTTTGAAATCTCCTGAGGAGTCATATGCAAAAGTTGTTTTAAGTCCCAGTTTATTGAGTTGATCACACACTCTAGATCCATGTATGACTTGAAGAACTTTCCCACACTAGGGAATTTACTTCAGGCCTTACTCATCCCATGAAATATGCTTTAGGACTGATGCTCTTTGGAAATCAGAAAGTTCTCAGAAAATATAAGGACAGTTCCAGATGCTTACCAGAGGTTTAAATGAGTTCAAGGCCCCTGGACCACTCAGACTATTTTGCAAGACCCTATGATGCATCATGAAATGTAGTGCAATCTAAGGAGGGCAAGAACTTTTACATTGACCCCTGAGTTCAAAGCTGCTAAAACCTTTTCATTTGCCAGGCTTGGCAACTGTTAAGAGTATTCAAGGTGGAAAGCCCCTTCCAACAGGTCGTGGGTATGCAGAGATCCTGATGGCCTAGTGATCTAGCACTATTTATATGACATCAGTCCCACTGTAAAAATACATGAAAGGTGAGGCTGTTCCTTAAAGTATATTAAGATATTTGAAAAGGATTTTAAAAAAGAGAAACTGGTTAAATTTAAACTATACCACTAACATATTGACTGACAGCTTCATAAAGTTGAGTCAGGAAAAACATTATAAGCTTCCTCAATATTAAGCTTCCTTAATATCAGATCCATTTTCATAATATTACTTGCTTTATTCTTGGTATACGAATAGGTACAATTATCACTGTTAGCTTCGTAAATCATAAAATGCCAGGAATAGACCTTACAGATCTGGTCTTGTCTAATCTGCTCATCTGTATAGATTAAAACAACAGCAACAACAACATGGAACTTCAGTGTTTATCAGCCCACAGTAGTTCACATGGTTAAAGGCTTCCAGCTATCTCTTCACTGACTTACTACATCTGTAGAATTCGTGGGTTAATAATATTGAAAGGGATTATCTGATTTTGGATTATTCGGGTCAGGTAATAAATCAAGCCTGAGCTTGATGATATCAATAATCATAAAACCCGAAATCTTCTGAACTATTGCACAATGTGTATTCTACAACATGGATGCGATGTATTTAATAGGACATTTCTATATTCCCTCCTAAACCAACTGTGATCAGAGTAGATAAAGGAATTCCTTTAAGTAAGAGTCAAAGAAGCATAAGTCAGTAATGTGGCCAAGTTCAGAGCTTGGCAGCAGCAATTAGAGATGAGGAAGCTCTGATTCAAACAAGCTGCAGCATGTCGAGTCCAAGGCTTAAAACCTCCAGCAGCTCACTCTCCGCATGCACACAGCAGGAGAGGTCCTGCCGGGTTAGGGACCTGGCTTTTAAGCCACAGCTCAGTACACAAGTATCAATTGACCTCTATGTTTATAATAAGATTATGGGAAAAGTGGTTCTCATTTGTAGAGTCCCCTTTCACAGTGTATGTTTTTCCTCTCTCACCTAATGCACACAAGAATGAAACAATTGTATATAACTGTGCCCCTATAATTTTTCATAAGTACTACTCAAACTTGTTGGCTCTGTATTCATTCACCTTTGCAGAGAGGATTTCGTTTCCGTTATGTATGTGAAGGCCCATCCCATGGTGGACTCCCCGGTGCATCTAGTGAAAAGAACAAGAAGTCCTATCCTCAGGTCAAAGTAAGTTTGTGATGTCCAAGATTTGATTGCCTAAGAGCAAAAGAAAGGAATGCTTTAAGGGAATACCGTCCACCTTTGCTCCTAAGCTGTTCACATGATCATTATAATTTTTAAGTAAGAAATTTGTCTCTTACCAATAGAAGTGACACATTTTAAGATTCTGTCAATATTTCCACATAGTAGAAATTATTTCAGCATTAACCAACGTTTTCTATTTCTTGATCATCTTCAAGTGGTTTTTGGTTGTAATTCTTCCTGAAATTTTAGTAAGTCAGAAGAAGAAGTGCTTGGTTTCAGCCCTTTGGAGATTCAGTGAGAAACAACAGATGACTGGGTGTGGGCTTATGCGGCGTGGTATTTAAGAGCATGAACTCAGATCCAGGCTCTGTGAAGAGCTGTGTGCCTTTGACTGGGTTAACTCAACACTTCTAACCTCAGGACCCTAATGTGTACGATGCAGAAATGTTAATGGTCTGTACTTCATAGAGTCTCAAAGAGATGGAATGAGATAATGTATATCAGTGTTCCTCAGAGAGCCTGGAAGTGTTGTAGGGCCTCTCCTTGAGCAACTGTACAACCACACGTGCTGGTCCTCCTGACGTGCTGGTCCTCCTGACGTGCTTCCTGACGAGCCTGGAGCGGGCTTGGTCGAGCCTTTTACACATCTTCGGGTTCTTTTTCTGTCTGTTAGTTTAATTGAGGATATCGTTCCCAGAGTTAGTTTGAGTTTTTTATTCTCATACCACGACACTGTGTTTCGTAGGCTGATTGCTAAAAGTTTTGCAGATAAGCCAGTCAATAATTACAATTTCGCTGTTTGTAAAAGTTTTGTTTGTTCAGTAATTCAAGGCTTTGGAAAAAGACTGTCAGCTCAGTTCCCACTAAGGTGTGAGTGCCTCTCGGGGTAGAACATTCTTCTATCTTTTGTTGTTGGTTTTTTGGGGGACTAGGTGAAGGGCAACAGGACAGACCCTCAGTAAAACTGTGACGTGAAGGAAATTTGTCTCTGGTGTTGCCGGCCTTGTGTTCTGCCTCCTCCCTCTCCTCTCTCTCCACTTCTAGGTGCAGGCCTCTCTAATTTCTTATCCCTGTTCCAAGACAGAAGGCAAAATACTCTGATGTTATTCCTTACCTTTTGAGTGAAACTCATCGTATTATCTAGTATCAGTCCTACCTGTCATGTTTGCGCTGGAAGTCTCCTAGCTAGCTGCCCTGTGGGATGGATGGGTCATCCGTCAGGGTCTCCCAGTCAACGTCTTCAGGAGGGGTAAATATGATGTGTTTAACTCACAGAAGGAAACCACAGTCTTATGGTCTCAAGTCCTGTAGACTCTGGGTGAGGAAAGAGGAGCAGCAATTAAACAAGGGAATTAGCGTTTATTAAGCACCAGAGAGTTGCCAAGTGCTTTACATACATCATCTCTTCTAATCCTCACAACCAACCTGGTAGGTAAAAACTGTAGTGTCTGTGAGGAGATTGAGGCTCAGAGAGAGGAGTTCACTTGCCTTTCTCAAGGATGGCTGGCTCTTCTTCGCAGACCGTTGCTTGTTGAACTCGCATGTGGAGTGTGTGCATGCGGGGTACTGGAGGCAGGGACCTAGGGAACAGGACATGGGAGGACACGGGTAAAATAAGGAGCAGAGAACTGTAACTCTGGAAAACAAGAGGGAGAGAGGCTCGGGGGCAGAGGGTCCTCAGATGTTAGGAGGTCAGATTCGGCCCTTTTTTTCTTTTCTTTCTTCCTTTTTTTTGAGAGAGAGAGAATGCATGCATGCAAAATATGAGAGAGAGGGTGAGAGTGAATCCTGAGTAGCCTCCACAACCAGTGCAGAGTCCCCATGTCACGGGCTTGATCTCAGGACCCAAGATGCAAGAGACAGACGCTTAACCAGCTGGGCCACCCAGGCCCCCTCCAGTGCTTATCTTTTTAACATATGTGTCTGTGTAGCATATAAATATATATTTTATGTGTTTATGTGTGTGTGTTTGCCATAACGATAATTGGAAGATACATGTTATCGGCTTTGGTGTTGGTTATAATTACTGAAGAATTAACTTTAAGAGAAAAACTGGGGTTTTTTTCTGTACTGGCTCTGTACAAAAAAATGTAAATTATGGTATTTTCATGAACTATTTGCTTGTAATGCTCCAGGCTTTTGTGGCTAAGTAACAATTTTTGATACTAACAAATACCTTTTTTTGATATTAACAAATACCTGATACTAGCATTACCTTTGTTGTAAATTTATTACCTAATAAAAAACTTTATCCATTTATGATCAATCTTCATACATCCTTCTCATGTAGTGGTTGCTGCCTCACATTTACAAAATAATTCGGAAACGAAACAGCCTAATGGAAGCATTAGATGTTTTTGTCAAAGCATAGTTTCTGTATCAGGGAGTTTAATACTTAGTGGGAAACAGGTATGTAAACAACTAAAAATAAAGAAAGTCAAAATATAAATGTGTAAGATTGCTCATTATTAAACTTGAGCTACAGTGTCACTATTTCACCCAATCATTTATTTTTTATTCACTGATTCAACATATACTTATTAAGCATGTAGTCCAGTTGTAAGAAAAGGAAGAACAGTTTAGAGAATCTGGTACAAAGTGTCATTGTTCTTCTAGCCTCTCATTGTTCCCTGAGAGTTTAAATGCCTCTGCTGTTCATAGCTGTTAAAGGAAGTCATTTTATTTATCTTAAAAGCTCTTACTCAGAAGGATGAAGAGAAAGGCACAACCATGAGGTATTTGTCCCACAGCTCTTCTCCCAATCTCACTTTTGATAGTGATAGTAAAATGGGACCTTTCCGGTTACAGGGGGATTTTAAATCCCTACTCTCTGTAAAATTTAGACAGAGGAAAGAGTTGCTCTTGGTATCTATCTCTTATCGGGAGGGTCTGTGCAATTGTACATGTCTTCTGTTGTAGTGAACTAAGTACCTGTTCTGTGCGAGGCTGGAAGGGAAGCAGTGGGCCAGATACAAATACATCAGGGTTTCTCAGACTTGGTACTACTGACATTTGGGGCCAGAAAGCTCTCTTGTGGGGGGCTTTCCAGAGCATTGCAGGATACCCAGCAGCATCCCTGGCTTCTACCTGCTAGAATAGCCTCTCTACAACTGTGACAACTGAAAGTGTCTCTAGATATTGCCAGATCCCCCCGGGGCGGGGTGGGAGAGCAAAATTACCCTGCCTTCGAACCACTGATCTAAATGCAGTGTCGAATTAACATTTACCTCGCTCCTCTGCCTCCTTTTCTACTATAAAGCTACAGCACATGTGTTATATGGAATCACCTAAGTATATTATTTTACAAACATACATACTTTTCTCCATTATTAGTAGATACATATTTTCAAGATGATGATCACGGTGACTGTATAATTTCTTCTCAGATCTCTGAGCTAGCATATTGGGTATGAAAGAGAAAGAAAAGAGAAGGAAAAAGAGGTCTTCAACATTCCATATTCTATGATAACTGCATATCTAAAAGTTAACATAGGAGTTCTGCCGGTTGTGAACCGTTGCAGAAGAGAAAGTGAAAGTGGAAGCAGGCTCCGCCCAGGCAGTGAGCCTGCAGAACTGCAGTGGTCCATGAGCAGTGGGAGCTTCAGTGGATGCTCCCCCATCCTCCCCTCCAGTGTCCAGTGGAGGGAGGGATAACGGGGAGGGGGTGCCCCACACTAACCCTAGAATCCATTCCTGCAGGAATTCAGAGGGAGGGCGTTTAGATTTACTGGGAAGAAATGCTGTTTCTGAGGTCTGCATATGCTACATCCTTATTAAAGTACATTTGTTCAGCTTTAACAGTGAGATATTATGGGCTCTGCCCTTTCTGCACCTCCAGCCTCTTACTGTTCTCTCACCCCTATCTTCCAGCACACCAGTCTCTTGAGAGGTCTCTGAAAGGCTGGTGGCTCCCCGTGCTGCGTGCACACAGGCAAAAGCAAAGGGTTGGAGGCCACCCCAAAAGCAACTGGGGTTGACTGTAACTTGGGGGCTGCAGACCCCTAACTACACTTCATAAAGTGCGTGAATATAAAACCTGCTGGGCTTACTCTCTTGCTAATTGTGCAAATATGATACTCAAGTTAAATCATTTTAAAACAATTCTAGGGGTCTACCCACTCCTCCTTTTTCTACTGGAATTTTGTCCCATGCCTGAAGCCCTATTTCTCTCTTTTTTTTAAAGATTTTATTTATTTATTTGACAGAGAGAGAGACATAGCGTGAGAGGGATCACAAGCAGGGGGAGTGAGAGAGGGAGAAGCAGGCTTCCTGCTCATCAGGAAGCCCAATGCGAGGCTCCAGGCTCAACCCCAGGACCCTGGGATCATAACCCGGGCTGAAGGCAGACGCTTAACTGACTGAGCTCCCCAGGCACACCTTCACATTCTTTTTTAAAAAATTGTTTTAATTTCAGGGGCGCCTGGGGTGGCTTAGTCGTTCGTTGGGTGTCTGCTTTTGGCTCTGGTCATGATCCCAGAGTCCTTGGATCAAGACCGGCATCGGGCTCCCTGCTCTGCAGAAAAGGCTTCTCCCTCCCCCACTCCCCTGGCTGGTGTTTCTTCTTGTGCTGTGTCTCTGTCAAATAAATAAATAAAATCTTTTTTAAAAATTGTTTTAATTACAAAATCCTTCAAGTGTATTTCAAGAATATTTAAAAATAGGTATAACAGACACCAGGTACACCATCTAGACTTAATAGATCTTAACATTCTACCATGTGCGCTTCTTTTTTTTTTTTTGAAAGATTTTTATTTATTCATTTGACACAGAGAGAGAGATTACAAGTAGGCAGAGAGGCAGGCAGAGAGAGAGGAGAGAGGAGGAAGCAGGCTCCCTGCTGAGCAGAGAGCCCGATGCGGGCCTCGATCCTAGGACCCTGGGATCATGACCTGAGCCGAAGGCAGCAGCTTTAACCCACTGAGCCACCCAGGCGCCCCCATGTGCGCTTCTAATCTCTCTCAAATGAAGCGCAGTTAAAGCTACAAGCCCACCCATCTATCATTTTTTCCTTCTTGGTAAGTAAACCACTATTCTGAACTTTCATTCTCTGATACGCTTTACTACTTTTACTACATACATATGCTTCCATAAATATTGGCATTTTCAAGAGGATTAATTTTTACTGGCTTCCACCCTAATTTTCTATTATATATCATGGCTCCTTTTCAGGGCACATGAGAGTTAAAACTAGGCTCCTTTGAAGATCAGTGTTCATTGGATCCTGCTGATTCCTCTTTATCAGCTAGATAAAATTTATTCATTTACAATGTGGAGTTTGTTCTGATTCACAACAACAAGAAAATAACACTAAGAAAAACCTCGGGAAAGTAAATAGGCAGACTAACCCTTATGTCTTGCCCTTTTTAAAGAAAGGCTTTCCTGTTGTTTAACATTTAATATTCTATTGTGCTATCCAGTAAAGTTTGTCTTTAAAGTTTCCTCAGTCCTGATTTCATCACGGAGCTCTAAGGGAGAGGCTGGCAGAAAAGCACAAGTAGCTTCCTCAGGGCCAAGCTTGTCCCTGCCTGTTTTTGACTCAGCAAGGAGTGCCAAGGAAGGCTCGTTTCCCTCTTTTTCCCGAAAGTTGTGCATCAGATTTTTTTATTAATCAAACCGCTTTCCTCCTTAGAGGTGGAAAGGCGCCAACAGGAGCAGCCCCATGGGGCTTCATAAACTCTCAAGTGATTCTCTTCGACAGCGGCAGAAAGTACCCGTCCTCAGCTGCTAGGACAACTCCAGCAGAGCCCACTCTGTGCCAGACAGAAATCAGTGTCAGTGACCTTGATTCTAAAATACAAATAGCTCACCAGCGGGTATTTTTATTTTCTCTTTAGTTATAAATATCAAATGCAATGGACTACAACTTGAAACACAGCTGATGGGAGCGTAACTATTTTTAATCGAATGTTTTCTGAAAGCTTTTTCTCACATATGTGCTCTTTCCTGAGGGTTTTATGTTGAACAGAAGGCATGTGTTGAAATATGTAGGTCAACAACAGCTTTTTTGTTGTCCCCCCCTGCCCACTTGATTTTTTTTTTTTTTTTTGTAAGTCTCCACTCTTGGTGCCTCTCACTTAAAAATCCTAACTGTTGGGCGCCTGGGTGGCTCAGTGGGTTAAAGCCGCTGCCTTCGGCTCAGGTCATGATCCCAGGGTCCTAGGATCGAGGCCCGCATCGGGCTCTCTGCTCAGCAGGGAGCCTGCTTCCTCCTCTCTCCTCTCTCTCTGCCTGCCTCTCTGCCTACTTGTAATCTCTCTCTCTGTGTCAAATGAATAAATAAAATCTTTAAAAAAAATAAAAATAAATAAAAAATAAAAATCCTAACTGCTGAGTTCTGTCAAGGTCAAATAAAGACCAGCTGATCTGCTGCAGCGTTTAAGGCTATCACATATCCTTGCATAACCTTTCCTTTGTATAGACTTGTCTGATCCAGGAGGTTTGCCGTTTTAAGGATCCAGTTGTAATACAAATTTTGAATAATTTAATCTGACTCAATTTCTAAAAACAACAGGGAAGAAAATCACCAGAATCAATTAGGCATACATAGAGAACCTAAGCTCATAGCACTTATTAAAATTTCCATCAATGGTCCTGAGCTGTTTGCTATTTGCATATGTTCATGGGGGAAATAATGACATCCCCTCGGTGCAGAGCCCTGTGCTCTGTATAGTGAGGAGAGAGCTTTGTGACCTGGATCCCTTTTGGTGGTTTCAGAGAACTTTGGGACTTCTGAATTTCTGTGCAGAATTTTATGCAAATGTACATACATTTTTCTGAAGAAATAACTTTTCAATCAGATTTTCAAAGGGAAGGACTCAAACATGGTTAAGAATCAATACCGTGGAGTATGTGTCTCTTTAGCTTTTGGACAGCAGCTAATTAAAAGATTGGTGAATATATATGTATATAATGTCTTTGTAAATTTTTTCAGTTTTTATTTTTGTACTTTTTAATTTTATAGTCATGTTTTTGCATTTTTTTAATCCATTTTAATTGAGTTGGAATACTTCAGGTTGCCAACACAAAGCTCAGGAAAGCCTCCCTTCCCTTTGGTTGCAGGGTAGAGGAGAAGGGAGACTTACCATCAACAGACACAAAAGGTGAATGGGCTTCACTGCTTTCTCTTGCCCTTCTGTATTGATGCTGATTCATTAGCTCACTGATGAAGCTAACCATTAGCAACTGCAGTGAAAAGAGAGAAAATTCATTTACCAAATATTCATTGAGCCCTATGTGCTTGGTCCTGCTCTAGGCAAGCAGACAAAAGTCTCTCCCATGTTGCAACCACAATCTAGACTTTTAGATAATTTTTCTTTCAAGTAGTTGAGAAGTTTTGCATTTGGCCCCTAGAGCAAAATATTACCCAGTAGAATATATTTAAAAAGAGCCCTCTAAATTCACTATATGTATTCATCATCTCTGTTATGAACTAGAGAGAGCTACTCATTAAGGAAACTTCTAGCAGACACTGTAGCTGTGAAGCTTAACCTTTAAGAGATTATCAAGGGAAACACAGATTTTCTGAGTTTTAAGTTTTGTTTTTGTTGGTCCTGGCTTGGTGACCGTCCTCTGCGGGCCACTCCCCTTTTTCTTCCCTCTCCTCTTCTTTAAATACATGATTGTCCTGGGACCGTTCTTGAACCTAAAGCAAATCTCTGATGGCTTCTAACCCCTGTAGGCTCAGTCTGAAGATTATACATAGTGTCTCTCCATTCCATTCAAGAATTCAGGTCTCATAAAGTCACATACTGGTAATTCTTCTTGATAAGATAAGAATATCCGGAAGTACTACAGCCCTCAAAATGTGTAGCAGCTCCTTCTCCACAGACAAGCTGTTTCTCAGTCTGTCAGCTGAGCTAGAGTTGAGATGGTAGACGCCCCTGCAGCCTCAGCCTCCTCTCCTCAGCTGCAGGGCGGGGTCCCAGATCAGAACCGTCTGACCTATCCTTGCCTCCCTGAGGTCTCCTGTGTATGCGCTGGAGGGTGCCTGAAGACTTTCAAAGACAGATCCTCTCCCTTGGAGGTCCCCACCCACCCAGTAGAATGATTATGAGAATGGATTATTTTGTTTACTTTCATCATCTCATTTAGGCATCACAGCAATCCACTGAGGTAGGTTCTCTGATCTTCATTTGATAAATGAGAAAATCAAAGTCTGGAAAAGTTAAGAAACGTACCCCGAGTCTCACAGTCTTTCTGGGATGGAGCCCAAGATTTCTGTTCAGACAGTATGATTTTTTTTTTAAGATTTTATGTATTTATTTGTCAGAGAGAGGAATCAGGAGCAGGGGAGCAGAGGGAGAGGGAGAAGAAGCCTCTTTTGCCAGCAGGGAGCCTGATGTGGAGCTCAATCCCGGGACCCTAAGATCATGACCTGAACCTAAGGCAGATGCTTAACTGACTTAGCCATCCAGGCACCCCCAGACAGTGTGATTTAAGAGTCCGTACTCTTAACCATCAGGGGATACTATTCATTATTGAAATATTAAGGGTCTGTCTACTCATGAAGTTCCTCTGAATTAATGGTTCTCAGTCATCAGAATCACCCAAAAGTGTTCTAACTGCAGAGATGCCTGGGACCCATTCCACACATGCTAAATCACAATGGATCATTTAGCCAATCTGGGATTCTATAATTCCATGACAATTTCTAAGGACTTAAGTCATATAATGACAAGATATAACAACAGATGAATGAGTAGGTAAATCATGCTATGACTGCAGAATAAAAAACTATGCCATTGTTTTTAAAAAACAATATGAAGACTGTACAACATGGAAAACTGCTTATGGGCTAATGTTAAGAAAAAAGCAGGATTCCAAATTAAAAATATAATCACTGAAATGATTTAACTCCATGAATGAGTTAAAATAAAGATTAGAGGGGCGCCTGGGTGGCTCAGTCAGTTGAGCGGCTGCCTTTGGCTCAGGTCGTGATCCTGGGGTCCTGGGATCGAGTCCCACATCAGTCTCCCTGCTCAGTGGGGAGCCTGCTTCTCCCTCTGCCTGCTGTTCCCCCTGCTTGTGCACTCTCTGACAAATTTTTAAAAATATTTTTAAAAAATCAAGATTAGAGAAAGTTGATTCCAATTATCAAATGGAAAAATAGATCTGAAATAATTTCCTGGAATGAAGCACAGAAAGATGGAAAACTTGAAAGAAAGGGTGAGATAAAGCATACAGGAGGGAGAGCAGCAGGTGTGTGACCGAAGGCCTAGAAGGAGGTGATAAAGCAGTAGGTTTCCGGTTCTGTGCTTAGAGGTTCTAGGGCTCGGGTAAGGTCAGGTGTGGCTTATGGAGCACACCTTTAGGTTTTAAAGCATTAGCTCTGACGTCAGCCAGTTTAGGGCTGGGCTGATGTTGATCCTTGTTTTGCCACCAGCTAGCAGGGTCGCTCACCTTGGTCAGGCCTCAGTTTCTTCATCTGTAAAGTTGAGATAAATAATACCTACTCCATAGAATATGCATATAAATTAAATTATTCAATACACAGCATGTAATAAGCACTTAAAAATGATAGTTGCTTTTATTTTATTTTCCTCTATTTTATTTTATTAATGAGAGAGAGAAAGCATGTGTGAGCGGGGATTGGGGGGGAAGGGGCAGAGGGAGAGAGAGAGTCTCAAGCAGGCTCTGTGCCCAGCATGGAGCCCAACGTGGGGCTCTATCTCATGACCCTGAGATCAGGACCTGAGCCGAAATCAGGAGTCAGATGCTTAACTAATTCAGCCACTGAAGCGCCTCTTTACTTTTATTTTTACATACCCACACTAATTTAAGTGTTGAGTGACAACTTTGCTGATTGGTTTATAGAATCATGGAATTACACAAGAGCTTCACCAGTCCACTAAGTTATTTTTAGAACAACCTCACTAATTAGTGTTGCTTCCAGTCTATTTACACCATGTCCTTCCTTCTATCTGGGGTTATTAAAGTAGGAGACTGAAAAGAGATCCTATGCTAAAAGCTTACTTGTAACACATGATTTCTTATGAAAATATAGGTAGTTGGAAGCCAGAAAGGAACGTATTAAACTTTTGGTAAGCTCCTTACCTGTGCTCTCTTCGACACTATGGATGCACTGATTTCATTTGCATGAGTACTGTATTAGTTTCCTAGGGCTGCCATAACAAATTACCACAAACGGGGTGGTTTAAAGCAACAGCAGTTTATTCTCTCACAGTCCTAGAGGCTAGAAGTCAAAACTCAAGTTGTCAGCAGGGCCATGCTTCTCCGAGGGCTCCAGGGCAGAATCCTCCCTCCCTCTTCCTAGCTTCTGGTGGTTGGGTGCTAGCAATCCTGGACACTCCTTGACTTGTTAGCTGTAGCACTCCACGGTGTCTGCCTTTGTCATCACATGGCTGTCTTCCCTCTGTGTCTGAATCTGCCTCTCCTTTGTCTTATAAAACATCAGTCATTGTGTTTGGGGCCCACCACCATCCAGTATGACCTCATCTTAATTGATTACATCTGCAAAGACCCCATTTCCAAATATGGTCACATTCTGAAGTGCCCGGTGGACATGAATTTCAGGGGAACACTATTAAACTCATTAGGCATATGTTCTGGCAGTAAGCTTATAAACCAGTGGTTTTGAAGTATGGGATAAAGACCATTTTAACCCCATTTTGCACTCAGAAAGACATTTACATATATCCATTGTGTTCCCTTATATATCACTAATACATATTTAGGGAGTAGTAGAAAATCTTTCAAGTTAGAGAAGTTTGTCAGTATTTTGAATAATTTATTTAAGAAAGTAACTCCCGGGTTGTTTCCCACATTGAGTAGATGTTGGACCTTCAGTACAGTTGTGTGCTAGTAACTTTAATAACTGGCTCTCCAGGAAAACAAAGCAAAGCCCTGATTTGTAGTATTTGTCAGTTCCCTGGATGTAAATGCTCCCACCATGGTCAATTTCAAGCTATCAGTGTGAAGTACTGACTTGCAAAATTTCTGAAAATTTATCAATCAACTCCTGTGAGCAGATCAGACCAATTCCATCCATAACCATTGCAAGATTTCATAAAGAGAAAGCCATGAGATCACATCCTAGATATTAACTCCAATGAACAATAGTCAGATCAACGGAAGATAATGAATTGCTTCATATAAGGCGCTTTTTTTATGCTTTACATAATACCAGGGACTTTGTAGTCCCTGGGACCTGAGTAAACCCACTAAGTTGCTGAAGTGAAGACATCTATCATATAGTAGTTAAATAGAACTGTGGTCTGGTGAGCAAAATACCATATTTGAAAGCAAAAGCTGAATCTTGCTCGAGATTGTGCTCCTTACAGATGATGTGATCTTTTACAAGTCACTTAATCTCTTCGGACTTTACTTCCCTCATTTATAAGATGACAATAAAAATACCTACTTTGCAGGAAGAGTATTAGGACTAAGTGAAGTAATTGACATCAAAGCAGCTGGCACATCCGTAACATTAAATATTCACTCAGGATGTGTTTATGTTTTTAATTAAAAAAAATCATGAGGATGTCTGTAACATGATTGTTAGTTCCATGAGGGCAGGCAGGAATTTTTTTTCTGTCTTGTTTACTACTGTATCTCCAGCACCTGGAATAGTCTGTAGTGGGTGACCAATAATTGTTTGGATAATGAGTGAACCATCAACATGCAGGAAATGCTAGAATCAGACTTCCCAAAAGAAGCCCTAGTACTATCATAACGTAGCTAAAGAAGAGACACTTAACATGATGTAATGATAATAGGTTGTTACTGGAAGCATCACATCTTCGACCAGCCTTCCAGGCTTCACTCCAGTTTCTCTCTGTCTCGTTCTTCCCATCTCACCAGCCTTCTCTTCCTTTTCCTCCCTTCCTGCACCCGACCAAGAATCAGGTGATCCATGTCCTCATCCCACTGAGTCTGGACACTGTAACTTAGACCTTAGCCACATCTCCAACTTTTCTGAGTTGAAATGTGCCTCTTCTGCCTCAGACTCCTCAGTGGACTCTCTCCGAATCTTCCCTACTGAACTAATACCTTTCCCTTCTTGGAAAATGGCAGTTCCATCCTTCCACTTGCTTAGGCTCTCTTCTTATCCACTCCCCCCCCCTGCCCACATCTGATCCATCACACAATCTTACTCGTTGTGCTTCAGACTTACCCAGGACCGAATCACTGTCACCACCTCCATTGCCGTCTCCCTGATACAAGCCACCATCCTCATCTTTTGCTCCCAACGGTTTTAGCATTCATGGATGATTGATTCTTTACTGAATTATTTATTATTAGTAGTCGATGGTAAAACTTGTGATTTTTGACTTATATCATTCCTTTTACTTTTTCTTAGTTGGAATTCTGTTTAAAAAATAGAGGTTTCTCAAAAAAAAAAAGAAAGAAAAGAGACACAGAGCTTTCTCTTCTTCACATTCCTTTAAAAACTTTTCTTTAGGATCAGTATGTACTCATTGGTCATTTTGTTAGTCAATGTATTATAAGCCATTTCTGTCATTATTTATTTTGATGCTTAAATTGGTCCCAGTCTTGGCCAATGAGAGTTATTTGTACTTGCTTCTCTGTCCTTTTGATATATCTCCACTCAATTTTTGTATACTTCCTTATTTCTGAAATAATAGAATGTACTAAGCTTATTCCATACTTTTCCTGCACCAACCCTGGAATCATCCATCTCTTCAAGAAGCCCTGGTTCCTTTTATTGGAGAATTTTCTTCTAAGTTTTCATTAAACAGAGCTAGAAAATTAATTTAAAAAAAAATTTTGAATTCATACTGATATCTCTAATTCATCTAACCCCACAGGCTTCTTCCTTTCCTTCCCCCATTCCATATTTGTATCCCCTTTGTCCAATAATGAAAACCCTAATTGCCAATGATACCAGTATACCTACTCATTTTGCTCAGCCCTGTAGTACATTCAGAACAGCTTCTAAATTGCTATACCATTATCAATACAAACTTACTAAATGCAGTTCAGACTTTCTTTGTAATTTTTTTTTGACCTTCGCATATACTCAAGAGAGGGTATTCAAAGCAATGTGTCCAAAAGTGTCTTGGATTACATTTTTACCCTTCTGTATAGGTATGGTATCACTGGAATATGTAGTCAACTTTTTTATTTGTGTTCAGTTTTACAAATTTCCCATCCTTATTGTTTTCATTTTATTTTTTGAATATCAGTATTTATCAATCTCATCTGTCACTTACATGAAGTTAACTAGACTCTTTAGAAATATGGTAAAGTCAAGTTGTTTTGTTACTTTTTAGAAATAGGAATACAGACACAAAAGGAATCAGTGAGAGCCATGATGTAAATTGTGTTCTGGAGTTTTAGTTAGAAACCTGAATCCATCTAAACCTACAACATTACATGTGTAGGTTTCCAAGGCTGCTTGGCTGTCCTCCTTCCCCACATTCATGTAGCCCATGTTTGTGTAGTGCACTCCACAGGCCAGGCAGGGTGCTGAGCTCTGCAACGTGGTCACACACATCAATGTGATCATCTCTGGCCCCCAGGGCTACATGGAAACAGATATATATATAGTATGATACATAGATGTTACCCAGATTTACTGGAGGAATGCCTCTTCAAGGGTGCTCTGCAATCCGTGTGTGTGTCTGTGTGTGTGTAGGCATGTGCATATGTGTGTGTCCGTATGTGCGCACACACGTGCGTGCACATGTGTATCTTGGGGAGGGCTGGAGGAAAGCACAGCCTTACATGGGATCTCCCACTGGCTTCCACACTTCCAACCCCCACCCCCATTTGTGACAGAATGCTCATGGCATGTGTTTGCTAGGTATATTTCCAAACCAGAGGCTAGAGGTCTGGATATCCATCTCAAGCACCTCAGTAAGAACAAATCACACCAGTTGCACTTCTGTGTCTTGTTTGACATGGTGAGATGCTGGAGATCTCTGATTTGGTACTTCAGGGATAACAGTATTTCTTATGTTGGTGTTGTCAACAGGAGGCATAGTTCAGCCTTAGGGATCTTTCCCCAACCTCTTCCTGTATTTTATCAGTGTTTCCAATGGAGGCCTTATCACATTTGCAGAAACGGGAAGTGATAGATAACAAGTAATTTGAGTTCAAATTAGTTTTGGAAAGCTGGGGCAAAGTGCTAAATTCTTTTTTTTTTTTTAAGATTTATTTATTTGAGAGAGAGCATGAGAGAAGAGTGAGCACGAGGGGGGGCAGAGGGAGGAGGGAGAAGCAGACTCCCCACTGAGCAGGGAGCAAAGGGCTAAATTCTTAAGCAGTGATACTTAGAGATAATGAATGCATCCAAAAAACAAATTACCACAAATACAGAGTGGAATACGCAAGGAAAGAGATCTAGAAGTTTTAGGGACCAGTGGACTTATCACAACCATGTGAAGAGACCACCAAACAAGCAATTCCATGTTAGGCTGCATTAACAGAGTAGGGTATATAAAATGAAGGAGGTGGTGGTCTCACTCCCGCTCTTTGTCGAAAGGCCACTCGAGGAATACTGTGTATACTGATAGGCACCACATATGTAGACAAATAGAAACCAACTTGAGTGTGTTCTGGGCAGAATGTTGACAGAACTCAAACCTTCAAAAGGGAGTAGTCTTTGAACCTGAAATTATTTACAGCCTGGAGAGTTTGGTTGTCATCAAATATTTGAATGGCTATCATGAGAAAGAAAAGATGAGCTTTATCCTGTCTATCACAAGAGGATGAAATGAGGAGCAATGAATGGAAACCCCAGGGGAGGAAGGTTTCAGCCATTACTGAGAGTTAGAGCTGCCTGAGGATGGAATGTATAGCCTCAGGACGAATGAAGTTCATTGTCACTAGACTGGCTCAGAAATAAACTGGAAGACTACAGGGCAGGGAAGCTAACTTGTTTAAGATCCTTTACGGTCAGGAAATTTCCTTTTTATTTATGCCTTTAAAAAGAGTTTTCCATAATAAATTAATAACTTTACAATAAGGGAAATCAGGCTTTGGTTATAAGGCAGTTATAATTTTCTGGCAAATCCCTAAAAATGACATAAAATAATAACTTGCACAACATTTCACCCAAGCATCAGAGTGTATGATTCATTTCATACACTTTGTGTTTTAGTCATTTTATACTGAACTGAACAATATAAAGCTATCACATTGAAGGGTTTTTTTGCAGGTTTGAAGTCCTGCCATTTTTTCAAATCCTGGCTGATGTTCTTTTAGAGCTTGTTAGAAATTTTGGTGTTTCCCCCTTCCTCCTTTTGCTTACATCATAATATGTAGATGGTACAACATGGTGGTTAACCTCAGTCTGACACTTAGATCGCGTTTTCTCTTTTGCTCCATCGATGTCGGGGATGTAAATTAGCCAATAAAGTGGCAACAAGAAATCAGACAAAGAAAATTTCCCAGTTCTACTCACTCATAATGCTTCTAATTTAGTAGGGGTTTTCCACAGGAAATCACGGAAGAAGAGTTGAAATGCCTTATCTTATGTACTTTCCTTCTGAAGAAAGGAACAGTTAATTGTCTTCTTCCCGAAGTGGTCCACTTTCTTGTACAGGCAGCTGTATTTACTCCGGTACAAACTAAATTCTACATCAAATGATGTCTCTGAGTACTTTCAGTCATTGAGAGCCAAATTATTTAATTACTTCTTTAACCAGTGGGTTTAGTGAAAGTAATAGAATGGGTTTTGTAAGCAAGAAAAATATATCCTGGGGATGATTTTACGCATTTAAGAAGAACGAAATTAGTAATATCTAATCCCAACTAAATTTGAGTATCCGAATTGGAAGATTATCTTAATTATCTCGAATCAAGTTTGGGTCAAAAACAATCTGTTGAGAGACTTTAAACTATTTTAAAATAATGTTAAAAAGCTATATTAATCATTTCTATTTTCAAAGAATAAATCAGAAACCTAAAATTTTTATTTTGGACATACTTCAGTCATACCTTATATGTGGTTTAATCCTTCTAATTATTTTCATGCAGTTTGTATGAATTAAGAAAAAAAAACTTTCATAGACTAAAATTTCTCCTTCTGACTTCGTTTTGCTTGTCTGTGCCCCCCCACCCTTGTGTAATTGATGCATTTCTGACATATCCCTGGAAAAAAAAACCTATCTTTATTATCAGGACTTAACTACCCAGGGCAGGGCCCTCCTTGAATTTACTGAAAATGAACACTTGTGGGTACTCAATTTCAGTGATAATGACGAAAGTTGAAATCTGTGCCTAACATAAAGGTTTTCTTTGTCTCTGAATTTTGATTTTCCATGCTATCAGAGGCCCCATTGCAACAGGTAATTTGAGTGTTGATTGTATGTTTTCTCAGTTTGTAATTGTGGTGACATGTTTTTAAAATGTTCGCAGTTTTAAAATGAAGTTTTTCTATTAGGGTCCTTCCAACTCAGAAATTCTGTGATCTTAAACTTTTTTTTTTCCCTTCAGTTTGAAAATGTGATCTTTGGGTGTTGTCCTGTGTGTCCTATACCTCTAAACAGGAATCATAGAATTTTAGAGCTGGAAGATGTAATAGTCATTATATAGTGATTCTGCAAACGAAGACTTCAGGGGCCGGAGGAGGACAGGGGCCAACCAAGGACTGTAGACCCGTGTCTAGAGCTCTGGCCGCTCGCTGGAGCTCGAAAACTTTAGCACTAAGAATGAACTCAGATCTTCTTACCTGAAGATTTGCAGACTTCAGGAGAACATTCTTTGACACATTTAAGAATTTTGAGGCGTTTATATTAAGCACAGTTTATTCATACTCGACAAACTGTGCTGTCATCCCAAGTGTTTTCTCCAAACCTGGGATCACACTAGAAAATAAGTTACAGCTTCAGGTGGGTTAAAGGTTCCTGACTGTGCACTCCTGGGGTATTTTTCAGTGACTTACAAACGTAAGCCGTGAAGTTCCGACCACTTTCTTTTGGGCAGGAAGGTGGCAGCACGTCTCTGAGCTGCTGGTGGGGAAAGCCGCCTCCTCTGCAGCTGGTCTGGCAGAGTGTGACAGGGATGGAGAATGGCGAGGTCCACTTCCCTGATCCCCCAGGGCCTGTGGCCAAGCCAGTGCTTCCCTCCTCCGGCTCTCACTTCTGTTTTACCTGGAACCGACCTTGATGATTGCTTTCCTCCCATCCTACCACCTTGGCCAAGCCCCAGCGCAGTTGGGAAATTTGTATGTCAGGGTTAAATCCTGCCCGAGAACTGGATTTATAAAAATTAAAGAGGTAGCATCTCTGCGGCCAGTCTTGGTATAAATGGCAGTTACTTTTCTCAGTGGAAAACCTGGGGAGAAGTGGAAAGGGGGTACAAGTGCTTCAAAAAAATAATCTCCTAAGAAATAAAAATAGTGCCAGGGCTCCACGGTGCACTGTGATTTCAAGCCAAAGAGTTAGGGGAGTTAGTAGAATTTTACAACCCTTTTGTTAAAACTTTTCTGAAACTCCTCCAGGGCAGTCCCTCCTGGTTCTGTTAGTGAGACAAACCCTATTTCAGGACAGTGACCTCAAGGCAAGGTAGCCTGGGGGGGCCCTGCTGTCAGGCCCCCTCTCCTTACTGCTCACTGCTACCCCCCGGGCGATTAACCACTTTGCTGCTCCTCCTTTCCTCCTTGTAGCCTGGAGCCAAATATTTATTAGTCAGTAGTTTATTTATGTATGTATATATTTATTTATTTGGTGCTGAAACCCGAGATTGAACCAGAAGTCATTAGTCCTTTTAAGGAGGATTGATTAAATCAGTTCTGCTTCTGTGCTGGGGTTTGGGGAAACGGAAAGAAGAATTAAAGATTTTATTTATTCATTTGACACAGAGAGAGAGATTACAAGTAGGCAGAGAGGCAGGCAGAGAGAGAGGAGAGAGGAGGAAGCAGGCTCCCCGCTGAGCAGAGAGCCCGANCGCCTTTGTCCTCAAGGATCAGTTAGTTTAATAGAGGAATCAAAACGTGTCCTAAAATAGCTGCAAGATGAAAATATTGTGTTTGTTTTGTTCACCACTACCTTATCAGCCATGTGGGGGTGGCTGAATAAAGTTGTTTGGGGTTTTTTGTTTTGTTTTGCTTTTTGAATGGAAGAATGAATGACCTCATGGCTCCAAGACCAAGGCAAACTTGTAAGAGCCGGCTAGTTAGGGTGGTCATAGAAGACTTGGAGGTGGCGATGGCATTTTGGCCTGGCTCTTGAGGAAAAGGTAGAAATTTGAAACCAAACCTCTAACTGGAGAAAAGAGCACAAGCAGAAACATCAGCAACAAAGCCTCAAAAATAAGAAGTCTGAGGTTGAATGGGAATAGTGAACAATTCTGCTGGTAGGAAGAGTACGTGAAAGAGAAAGGTGGGAATAAGGCTAGAGAGCAATGACAGGGCCAAATTGTGTAAGGCTCAAGAATTTGGGCTGGGTTTTGTGGAACATGGATAGATGATTATATAAGTTTTCATATAAGAATGAGATGCTATACTTATCATTGTGCTTTAGGAGCATAAACCTGGTAGCAACGTGCTAAGGGATTTTGGAAGGGAGAGGCACAGAGACACCGGTTAGAAGAAGTGCACTGATTCTTTTTGAGTTAAACTCAGAGTTCAGGCTGAGATGGATAAAAACTAAGGCAATGAGAACAGAAGAGAAAAACAAATGCCAGAGATTTGGGGACTATGACCTGGCTGAAATTTGGCAACTGACTGAATGTGGAAGACAACAGCAGAAGAGTCTAAGATGATAGGGAGGATTCCAGTGCAATTGCTTAGAAGGATCATCTAACAGTAGAGTAGGTTCCAGAACAAAGGGCAATTAATTCAGTCATGGGCAGATTGAGTTATAAAGATATTATGGACAGGAAGATGCTCTGCAGACAGTTGGCAACATTACAGACGCTTAAAAGAAAGGTAAACACATGGGTTTTAAATTAAGGAGTTACCTGCTTGGCACAGACAAACCTGGGAGATTAGATAAGAACATCAAGAGAGTAATGATCATGGTAGAGATTAGAAGTGGACCAAGAACTGAATCTCTGAAGAAACTTCTCTTTGGGGAGGAAGGAGAGCACCTTATTAGCAGAAGTGTCCAAAAAGTTGGAAGGGCGAGTTTCTAGGAGGGAATGGTAATAGAGCCCAGGTTTCTGAGAGGTTAAGTGGAAGGAAGAATAAAAAATGGCCAGTGGATTTGGAAACAGGGAGCCCGATCATGACCTTGAAGCACTTTTTCATTTGGGGGATAAGGAATTTAGTTCATTTGCAAAAGGCTACAGGTTAAGTACAGCACAGGTGATGAGAGCTTTGCCTGCACACTTGGTAAGGAGAAAAACAATGTCAAGACAATGGCCGTGAAGCAGGTGTGAGTACCTTTTAAGAACCTTTCTCACTGGGTTATTAGGGAGAAGATGAAATGAAAGAATCATTTTCTCTTTCTGTATTTCTTGGTGTCGTGCCTGGCCCTAGGTTTGAATAAATGCTAACCTTTACAGTTGTCATCGTCATTATCAGGAAAGGGACTTTTTATTTATTTTTTATTTTTTATTTTTTTGGTTTTTTGGGGGGGACTTTTTAGAATAAGGGAGAAGACTGTACGTGTTTTGTGACTAAGAGGAAGGGTCCTTTGAGAGGAAGGGAGGAAGGTAATTCAAGGAGGTCTGGAATAAGTAGGCATTAAGGGCAAAAACAGAGTGGTTAAGTCTGGAAAAGGGAACAGACCTACCTTTCTCGGAATTAGGGGAGGATATGTGAAGTAACAGGGACATTTTGAGCCCGGGGAACAGTAAGGAGAAGGAGGTTAAACAGATTCGCATGCGATGGTTTCCACCTTCTCAACAAAGTGAGAGGCTCTCTCAACTGCCGATAATCTGCTTAAGGCTCAAAGAGACAAATGAGAATCACTGTCCTTTGTTTTGTGCCTGCCGTGTATCAGAGAACCATACTTGACGCTTTAAATGATCTTCTTTACTCCGCATGAAAATTCCGAGATTATGTATTTGCATTCACATTATTACATACAGATGGGAAACAAAGCAAGAAGGCAAGCTCTCTTTCCCAGGATCACACAGCTAGTAATGGGAGGAGCCAGGGTGCGGAGCCAGGACTGTCTGACTCCAGAGCCTGATCTCTGTGGCAAGGGAGCTAGGGGGGAAAAAAAGGAGCCCCAGTAGATTGAGATCTTGCAGGTGGAGCTGTGCTGCATCATGATAATCCTGTGGGGTGGTTCTTCCTGTCAGTCACCCCAGGGAACATCAAAGAAGAGCCCGCTCACATGGGGAGGAAGGGACTGTGAATGTGACCAGAAATGTGAATCCTGGGTCCCCGAGGGCAGTAACAAAGCAAAGAATAGAGAGATGTTTGAGTCAGGGGCTAAGACTCTTTAGCACTCTAGAAGAATGCTTGATGGGCAAGGGCAGTCAGGGCGGGGAGAGGGAAGGACATGGGGGTGTCTTGGACTTTTAAGAGGAGAGCTGCTACCTTGGTTTTCCAAGGAAGATGATCTCAGAGTGGCCTTCCTTTCCCTTTCCCACCGCTCCCAGAATTCCTGCCACTCGGCAGTTAGATTCCTCTTACCATCCTGGGGTTCCAGAGCCCCCAGACACCCTTCCATCAACTTAGGTTAATGTTGTGCTCTAATGTAAAATAATCATATTCTAATTTAAATAGCCTGTTGAGAGGTTACACCAGAATCTAGCCCTGGTTTTTCCTTTTTGAAAAGATAAAATAATGAGAGAAAGAACATAGTTACCTTATTTCCACTTCCTACTTAACACAACTCTTTATATTTTAATAAACTGCCTTCCATGGGTAACATTTTATAGCTTAATTACTTAATTGCATATTCACTAAAGAATCAATGATCAAATAGCCACAATATGACAAACATTACTGCAGGCACTGGGGATTTACCGGGAAACGAATAGGTGTCCCTACTCTGATAAAGCCTCTGTTCTAGTCTAGAGGATAGGCAATAATCCACACAAGTAAAGTGTGTTGTAAATTAAGTAGTAATTAGTAGAAAGAAAAGTAAAACAGGAGAAAGGAGCAAGGAATGCAGGGATTGGAGTGATGAAGTTTCAATAGGGAATAGGGGTAGGGTGAGCCATGAAAGCCTCCCCGCACCCCCCAAGAGAATGGCATTCTGCAAAGCCGGAAGGAAGGCAGGAGAATGTGCAGGTGTCCGGAGAAGAGTGTTCAGGCAGAGGACACCGCAAGTGCAGAAGCTCTCAAGCAGGAGTTGAGCCGGCCAGGTCAAGAACAGCAAGCCAGGCTGATGTGACTGCCAGGCTGGGAACAGTGAGAAACAAGATCAAGGAGGAAATGGGGGCGGGGGTGTCAGATTGCCCAGGACTGTTAAGATGGAGAGGCATTGGAGGGTTTGGAGTTGTTTTTCTTTAACTTCTTATCATGGAAAATCTTAATCATATATGCTTGGAACAATATAATGAGTCCCCTTGTACTAATCATTCAGCTTCAACAGCTTTCACTTTGGGAGGACTTTGAGCAGAGGAGTGACAAGACTTGGCATGACCTGACTTGAGCAGGATCACGCAGGAGAAAGGGCGGTGGGGTAGCGGGGCAGGCACAGCAAACAGTTCGGAGACAGATCGCCGTGGCTTTATTTTTTATTTTTTTTAAAGATTTTATTTATTTATTTCACAGC
>LNAC01000032.1:7029025-7063827 GCA_002007465.1 Ailurus styani | reverse complement strand
AGGCGGGGGGGGGGGGGGAAGCAGGCTCCCTGCCAAGCAGAGAGCCCGATGCGGGCCTCGATCCCAGGACCCTGAGATCATGACCTGGGCCGAAAGCAGAGGCTTTAACCCACTGAGCCACCCAGGCGCCCTCGCCGTGGCTTTAAACCAGGGCACAGCAGTGGCTGTGGGGAGAAGTGGTCAGAGTCGGGATATTTTTTGAAGGACTGCCTCAATATTATATATTGTTTATTTTGTTGAAAAAAGAGAATTTGCAAATATGCATAGTGCACTAAGGATGGTAAGAGGTGTACCAGAGTCCCACTACAGACTAAACCCCAATTCTGAAAAATTGGCTTGTAAGTGAACATTTGTAACACAGTTAATCCATAAGTTACATGTTGTGTACTCTTCCTCTATTCTTTTGCAAGCATGGATGATTGGGCCATATAAAGGGTGAGGATTTATTTGTAATTTACTAATGAGGTGATGACACCTGTTGAGGTACAAGTGCCAATAATTCTTGAAGAAAAGTGTGTTGCTTATTTTCTGAAAGAATCATGATTATAAGCAGCTATATTAATGTAATAAAACTGAAAATTAAAATAGAACAGACAAAAAAGAAACCTTCAGTCAAAGTCTGACAGAAAGCCCAAAGTTTGAAAGCAGAGTTATAGGTAGACAGATTTCCTTCCTCTCTCTGTGTAGTCGGTAACACCCTCTTAGCGCATTTTGTCATATTGATGGCAGAGTTTGCCTTTCTAATCCCAGCCTGACATCTGAGTCATATGTGTTGTGGGTCAGACAAGTAGGACAGTAAACAAGGTAAAGGAATGTGACTGACTCAGTGCAAAGCCAGGAGCCCTGCTGGAAAAACAGTCATGTCATCCACACTGAATGGGTCAAAGAGGATATTCTCACATCATCCCACCTACTAAGAACATCTCCCTTACTTAGATTCAGAAGCCATAGGATGAATTCTGAGGTCCTCTGTGTCTTGGATGTCTGAACTTGGGGTATGTCACTTGTTAACCTGTCCAAACTTCTGTCTTCATATCTACAAAATGGGGATGATAGTGTCGTCTCTATCTACCCAAAAGAGTCAGTGAGAGGCCCGGGGAGAACTGGGCCCTTTATTAAATAAAAGAGAAGGAAAGAAACCAGTGCCTCCATGGAACCGACCATGTACCTGGCACTGTGTTGTCTTTCAACAGGCATCTGAGGTCACATTACTGGCTGTGGAGCATGAGGCTCAGAGAGGTTACCTAACTTATGTAAGGCCACAGAGCCAGAAGAAGGAGTTGGCATTTGATCCCAGACGGGATCAACTTTAAATCCCCTACCTTAAAAAGAAAGAACCAATTTTCCTGAGCATCTTCCTACTCCGTGCCAGAAACCATGTTAGACATGGTTCTGTCCTATCTCATTTAATAAAGGTTACGCTGTACTTCCTGGGTGCTCAACAAAGAATAAAGAACAGGAAAATCTATCTGTCATCACCAAGAGAAGATATATAATGAAAATTATTATTTTCCTTCTTTTTCCCCTTCTCCTCCTCTTCCTTCTCCTTCTGCTTCAGCCCCCTCCCTGTGCCTCCTCCTCTCTTTCTTCTTTGTTTTATAATCTGACATGCAACCTAACAGAAGAATCAATACGTAGCTGAATGGTGTTTATGGCATGGCATGGTTTTTTTTTTTTTTTTTATGAAGGAGCCTTGCAAGAGGACAGGTGCACTTCTGCCACCTCACTGCTAACTCTGAGACTTTCTCACCACATACAGTAACAAAACCAAACAAACAGGTTATTCAGGATTCACTGTCACGTCCCAGCAAAAGAGAGCTGCATGACACTGGGCAGACAGGGTATTTACGAAAGAAAAAGTCATTGAGCCAGTGGTAGCCAGTGTAATGGAAAATGAGAATGGGCTTTGGAGTTGGAGGGACCCGAGTTCAGAGGGCTGCCCAGTACTCCAATTTTAGGAACGATGGCGGTTTGCTTCACCTTAATGTGCCTCAGTTCCCTCAGTTGTGGAAGGGAGTACCACTACCGACCCCACAGGGCTGACATGAAAATTGGCTGAGTCGATACGTTCCCTTGCCTTCCAAAAGAACAGTAAGTTAGGAAGTAGAGATGTATGTGCTCTGGGTGTTTAGCAAGCAAGAGAGGTAAGCCAATAACCCTTGAGTTGCCAGTTGGTTTTACCATCTTCTTGTTGCCGTAAGTTGCATTTGTTTTCCTGCCCCACTCCAATCACATTCCCCCCCAAAGGGGACAGTCGTGGAGTTTTGTGGGCTAAAGTGGTGAGGAGAGTGCCATGGAAGATGCATAGTTAGGTCTTACCTTTGAAGAATGAGTGGTTCTAGATAGTGAAGAGATAGGGAGGGCTACCCTTGGGGAGACCGGAACCTTTTTCAGGAAACCCTGAAAAGTGGTGATGAGTATGGCTGGGGAGACAGTGAGGAGGACTCTCGCCACAGGGCCATTGTACATGCTGTTCTCAACCCGCTGTCTCCTGCCCACCCCTTCCCTTGTTACACTCCTGCCCCTCTTTCAGAGCTCACCTCTCATTGCTCCCTCAGGAGCCTCTCTCTGACTTCCTGACCAGGTCACATCCCTAGTATGTATGTCTTTTGTAAGGGCTTCACAGTTAGGCATTGATATTTCTCTGTGAGTTTCTTTGAGTACAATGAGCCCCACTCTTGAATTCCCATCAGAACAGAGGTTATGTCTGCTTTGCTCTCCCATTGTGTCCCTTCACTCCCCGGCCTGCTGCAGTGCATGAAACACAGAAGGGGCCTAAGAAATACTAAATAAATGGATATGTTTGGGTTTTCAGTGAAGTAATAGTCTGGATAGGAGAAAGGGTTTATATTTGAGATTGCTAATCCCATTAGGTGCAAGTGCTATATTCACTCATTTAATCCTCAAAAACAATTTGTGAAATCAAGTGCATTTCATTTCAAAGATGGAGAAATTGATATCCAGAGATGTTAACCATCTTTCTGTATTGACCCAGCTCTAGAGTAAGTGGCAACAGAGGGATTTGAGCCTGGCAGCTTGCCCTCAGAGCTCTCGGATGAATCACATTGCTCACATTGCTCCACTGTTTTAGCGGAAGAAGGACACGTAAAGTTAGGATAGATTTCTGTTTGAAAATTATGGATTTTTTTCCTTCTCCTCCTCATCAATTATCATCATCATGGTTATCACTTCATGAGAAAAACTAAGCAGAAAAGAACTCCTTCATGTGTCACATCATGCATTCATGTTGACTCTTCTGCCAAAGTGATTAGGCCAAATTTCCTCAGTAAGTAGACTGGACATTTCAAATTCTGATTCCCAGAACATTTTAGACTGCTTCTCATAGTTATCTTTTAAGAACCAGTATGAACTTTGCCAGAGCATGACAGAGTAACTTTGAATACAAGGAGGTGATTTGACTAAGTTTGGTATTATATGCGACACTAGGTTTCTGTTTTTTACTCAAAAAGCAGATCTAGCCTGTGGTTGTCAGGATTATTGCGTCACAAAGCTCCTGGAAGGAAGATTTAATTTCATCAGGGAAGCTGAGAAATCCTGAGCACCTCCGAAAATGATAGCTGTTACTATAATAACACAATTTATTACTAGAAAGTTAACAAAGCCCAATAAAATATGGCACTCTGGGGTGGGGGGAAAAAAAAAAACTTGACCCTAGGAATAAAAGAGGCTTGAACTGGTCATTTAGTCCAGCCCCTGTCTCTAGACAGGATTTTAAAAAAAACCATCTCAGGGCAGTTATAACTCTCTCGGTAGGGGAGTACATTACAGTAATCAATCAGATAATAGTTAACGCCGTATATTGCTCTTATTTACCGGGCAGCATTCTAAAAACCTTTAACATATTTGATTCTCATAACAAACCTGCAAGGCCCTATTTTTATCCCTATTTTAAAGATGAGGAACTGAACACTGCCCAAGGTCACATGGCTAGTAAATGGTAGAACTTTCTTCAAACCTAGCTAGTCTGCCCCTGGAGTACATGCACTTACAGTGTCCGTTGGTAGCTTCCTACTCACATTTTCACCTTTGTCTCCCTGGCTTTCACTGGAAGCTTAACTTGTATTTAAGCCTTTGGCATTTAAGAGCCTGCTGTGTTCAGACTCAAAAATAACCCAGCCTTCCTGGCAGAAACAGTTGCTTTCTATAAACTTAATTTTCAAGGGGACCACGCTATTCAAAGAAGTAGGGAGGCTGAATAAAAATAACCAAATTCTCTGTAGACCAAATGAATTTCTGGATCAGTTGCAAATAGCTCTCAGTCATGGCGGCATTCTCTGAAGTATGCCCTCCCCTAAGTTAGAATTCCACTGTCTTCATTTGCTGTACAACCTGAAAATAGTATCTTTTTTTTTTTCTGTCCCCATACTTCGGCTTTCTTCTTTCAGTCAGTACTTTGGAAAGTCCACAAAACCCAGGGGCCTCCCTGTCGTTGCCCTGTGGTCGATGTAAAAACCAGATGATGCCATGCTGACCTGAAGGCTTTTAAATGGATCAAACTGCACATTAGTCACTGGCAAAGTTTTCAGGTCCTTTTACCTCAGAGACTACTCAGTTCCTCATTCTTGCCACCCTTCAGTCATGAAGTAATAGCAAGAAAAGATGTGAGTACTTTTTGTGGACACCTCCTATTCTATCCTTCAGTTCTAGTGACTGATTCCTTCGTAGTGGTGACACGAAAGGGTCCAGATATCCACAGGAATTGGGCTCTAATCGCTAGATTCCTTCTGGTGTTCTGCTTAAGTGGAGGGCCTACCTGATTTCACCCAAGTGAAGCATTTCATCATGCCTTACACTGTTGCATTCCCGTGCTCCGAGCACTTAGGAGTGAAATTACATGTCTATTTAGTGCTTTTCACTGTTCATTTATTGCCAAAGAAGAATTTGTCATCATAACAAAGGCTGATTTCACATGTTGACACCGAGGCCCAGAACTGCATTGGCAATCCAGGGACTGTGCGGGCACAACAACCAATTTTGGAGCAGACCCAGAACTTTTCATTCCCTGTCCTGCCCTGAAGGGCAAAGGCTTTCTTCTGCCTGTTTTAAAAGGAAAAGCACTAAGTTCATAATTGTTTTTATGCCCAGAAGACTTTTTTAAGTGCTATACCTGTTCTGGAAATTCTTTGTGCCTTGAAGGTGGCAGTCAATACTGATTTATTTAATCCTCAGCATTCTTTGTGATGAGCTTGCTCTGCAAGGACGGGTGGCCACTTCATGGGAAAGGCCTTCTCCTTGGGAAGGGGTATTAGAAGGGTTTGAAAGCAAACTTTGGCAGCACTTCTGGGCCAAAGTTCAGGCAAAGAGGTCCTAGAGTTTCCAGGGGAGCTGTACTGTTGATTAGAAAGGATTCTGTCCTTTGCTCAGGGCAGGAAACTTCTCTCCCCAAAACGCTCTGCCAGACAATCCCAGCTCTGATCAACTTCTCCTCAACTCTTTTTTTTTTTTCTTTTTCTTTTTCTTTTTCCTCAACTCTTGCAGTGAGACATTGGATTGGGGAAAAATCTGTACTGAAAAAATCCTAACAAAACCCTGCCTCAATGGAATGTGAATCCATTTGATGATATTTATAGTAAAAGTAGACTGGTTGAAGGAGATTCTGTCTTTTTCCAAGAAATTTTATTGGCAAGTGTAGAGTCTTCCTCAAGTTAATGTCAGAAAGACTTCCATCAAGGATTCGTTGCTAAATGGGATTCCTGTCTACTTTCTTTTCCTTCTGAGCTATGGGCTGCTTGTACAGATCAAAATATTTCTAATGATTGTATAGTTGGGAGATCCTGGATTTAGGTCACTCACTTCCTCAAAAAGAGACAAGATGAGCTAAGGAAATAGGATGACCAACCCTTCCCAGCGTTAGCCCTGAAAGCCCTGGAAACCCCCTCAGTCCCAGGCAAACCAGGATGGCTGGTTACCCTTTAAGGAAATACAGTGCATTTTCAATAGTTTGGCTGAATTTGTCACAGAATTCTGACTTATGGGATTCAGGAGAGTAAAAAATAAGGCCATTGGTCTATTCTGTTAGTATGATTTTAGTATTGGGGCTTTCTCAAGGGAGGACTCTGTGGTCTGCTATAGGGGGCTGGAGGACCAACTAGAGGAGAAAGGGTGTCCCAAACTGCCTTTGCTTTAAAATGCCATTATCTCCATGCTACTTCCTTTTCAGGGCTCCTATCATCATTTTAAAGGTATAACAGTTAAAAAGATAAATTACCTTAAATAGAAAAATCCAATTTTATAAAACAAGAGCTGATTAGGGTCAGATCTAAGGATTCGCATGTAGGGAGTGCACTTACTTGAACTGAAGAAACTTACTACGACCTGGAGGTGTGTAACTCAGCTGTCAGAGCTCATAGCAGAGAGTGCTGTCGAAGGCTGCAGTGTCCTGACAGATCAGCACAGGCCAGATCCATGGGCTTGGGTATCCATGTCCAACCTTCAGAGCCAGGTCCCTGGCGAGACTCTGCCTCTTGCCTCATCTCATGGCAAAGACTTGGGGGCTGCACTGCTTCTGCTCCCCGCTCTCTTTCCCTTGAGTTCCATCAATCCATCAACCCTACTTCCCTTCTCATGGCTCTCTTACCCAGCATTCGTCCATGACCTAAAGTTGTGATGAGGGTACAGATGAAAACGTGTTCTTGGCTGGTAGAAAGGAGGCTGCTTCACGGCTATACAGCATCCTCTAAGCTGTGCCATTCCAACTTAAACAATACACACAACATCATAAGTGGCCTGCTCCCTGGAGTATATCCTCCCCACACAAAACAACCAGCATTACCTTTTTACTTTATTTCCATCCCATCACTGTTCATCCCATATTTTTTTAAAAAATGGAACTGTAGTCATATATGTACAGGTATGCCTAATTTGGTATCATACTCTTTACACTTACTGGTTTGTCATACGCGTTTTTCCATGTTGTGGTATAGTCAGATGTACTAACTCTTTAAATGTGCTTCTTACATAGATCTGCAACTATGTGGGACCTGCAAAGGTTATTGTTCAGTTGGTCACAAATGGGAAAAACATCCACCTGCACGCACACAGCCTGGTGGGAAAACACTGTGAGGATGGGATCTGCACTGTAACTGCCGGACCCAAGGACATGGTGGTCGGGTAAGTGAGGGCGTACGATAGATACTGTGGAAGGCAGGAGCAGAGGCAACATGGCGCCTGGGGACTTGGACTGAAGGTGTCTCTTTCATTCGGAACCTTCCCAAGACTCTCAAAGGGCCTTAAAATAAAACTGTGAGCTCTCACTTGGACTCCAAGGAAAAAGAAACCCACATGTCTGGGTTTTCTTGAGTTTGCACTGTGGTGCTGGCCTAATTATATATAGCACCCCCTTTCAGTCTCAGAAGTTGGCCCAGTTTGGATGATGAATTATATGGTCACTTAACCTATAAGGCATTTGTGCCACTTTTAGCTGTATCTTCCTTTTGGAAATAAAGATAAGGACAAATTAGAAGAAACTGAACTATGGTAGAAATAAACACCTTATAGATGGTTTTATACTCTTGATGATTCTTTTCATGAACTATTGAGTCTGGATTTATAGGGTGAACATTTTGAGCATGAAAAAGTTGGATAAATATTGTTTCAGTTCTCTGCTATTTAGAAAGTGTGCACAGATAAGAAGCCCAGGAATGCAAATTTGCTTTGGCATTCATTAGAGTTGAAATGTAAACACAAAGGGATGTATTCATTTAAGAGTTAGATAGAACAAGCAATTTTAAATTAATGAAGTATTATAAAAGAAGTTCAGCCCAAAAGGAGTAAGAAACTTTAATTTTGTTTAATTCTTAAGACTATCTTTCTAGGGCTTCCTAATACTGGTTTAAACAGTTAATGATAAAATCCCAGTTAATCTGGACTATTCATTCAAAAGAGAGGAATTGTTTAAATCAACCGTAATTAAGTTGATGGTAACATTTCAGGCTTTGAATTCCGATCAAGTTTTAGGTTGGTTGGTATTGGGGAGGTTGAACTTTCATGTTCCAAAGTATTTCTTTGTTTGACTGTGAAAATATTTAAGTGTGAAAAACCTAGAGAGAGAGCTTTCTTTTAAGTCACTAAAATCTGATTCTTTTGATGTTAGAAAAAAAAAGCCTCTACATTGGAGGAAGAAGCTTAAATTGATTTGAAAAATTCGGTTGTGCTTTATATGAACTTGTTTCAACATTCTCTTGAATGACTGGCCTGTTTCCTGTTGAATGTCATAGTTGGTTCATCGTTGGTTTTGGAATACTCTTACAGTTCCTGACTGACCTGTGAGAGCTTTGAAATGCAGGGTAATTGTCAGAGTTTCAGACTAATTGATCACTTACTGTTTCTGCGGATTTACCCCAGTAGGTTGCTGTCAGTTTGAAGTGTTGGTCCTGTTAATCTGTGTGATAATCGTATCCTTTAGAGGAAATTATAGGTGAAGTTCCTTACTAATAATATTTGTTATTTATTATTATAAAACTGCCAGTACGTTGTCTATAATTTGGTGTTTCTGTGGCTTGGTTTAGTAATCTTCTAGGATTTTAGAAGGAACTAATGGTTATTTGGTTTGAAACCTACAGCGGGAATAGAAGTAAGTTCCGTGTTTCTGAGGAAAGGAAGGAAATCCTTTACTCTCTTGCAGTGGGGTTCTGTCGCTGGGAGAACTCATTCACTCAGCAAACATTCTGAGCATCTACCCTCCTAAGTTTGATCATCAAGATGTCTCCTCATAGTGCTGTGGGATTTTTGTAACCCTACAGAATTTCACCAAGAAATTTATTCAAGAGGATGCCACATAATAGTTACAACAGTCTCAGTAGACTTTCTTGTTCAGAGTATTCTATGAAACACTGGTACTCCCTTTATAACTGATTTTTTTTTAAGATTTTATTTATTTATTTGACAGAGAGAAACACAGCAAGAGAGCGAACACAAGCAGGGGGAGTGGGAGAGGGAGAAGCAGGCTCCCGCTGAGTAGGGAGTCCTAAGCGGGGCTCGATCCCAGAACCCCGGGATCATGACCTGAGCCCAAGGCAGATGCTGAATGACTGAGCAACCCAGATGCCCCTATAATTGATTTTAAATTAAGAAACTTTTTCCTACAGTGTTTTCTAAAATACAATATTTCCTTCATGATTTGTCTCTCTTATTTATTTTAATTTTCCAATGTCAGAACCTGTTGCATTTTAGTAGAGAATATGCTAGTAGTCTGGAAACCAGAATTCTCTTTTCATTTCTGTCCCACTCAGCAGGAGGGTTAGGGGTTATCTGTATGATTTCTTGAGCACTTTAAATCCTTCCCTTATAAAATATGACTATTGGGCTACAGAACTTATCTCCAGGCCCTTTATCTCTCAAAAATTCTAGACTGAGCTAGCATTAGCTAATATTATGAAACAACATGAGTTGACTTGTGACATATGTATTTATGGAATGTCATTGATTACTATTATTCGGTTCTAACTTTTAGGTAAGAATATGACCTAGAGAAATTTAGGAAGATAGCCAGAGTTATTCCTTGGACTTATCAATACTAGAAATGGCACCAAGATAACCCGTCTTCAATAATACTGCTTGGGCTAAGAGTATATATTTGTGAGCAGGACACCAATCCAACATATCAAAAAGGATAAACAAATAATAACTCAAGGGAGATTAATAACTTTTAAATTATCAAAGCTAGAGGGGAGATTGGGGGGAGAGTGAAATAGGAGAAGGGGATTAAGAGTACACTTATCTTGATGAGCACTGAGTAATGTATGAAACTGTTGAATCACTATATTGTACACCTGAAGCTCATATAAAATTAAAAGTTAACTATACTGGAATTAAAATTTTTAAAAAATAAAAGGAAATTTTAAAAAATAAATTATCAAAGCCAAAGAAATACTTTTCTTTGGGGTTCTTTTAGTTTCTGTATTCAAAGATATTTTGTTATCTAGATTAAAATATTCATGTTTTAGATAACTTGAATCACAACTGTAGGTTTGAGTGCTAACATTTGGGGGATTTTGCCTTTAAAAAATTTTTTTTATTTAGCTTTAATTTTTTACATTTTATTTCTTACTCATTTGTTTAGTTAGCTTTTAGTGCCTGTCCTCCTCATAAAAATAATTTTAGTTCGGTATTTTATTTTTGAATATCAGTGGTTTGTTTCAACAACATTTTAGTTCTCTGAAATTTTCAATCAATGGAAACTATCTGTTACTTGACTTTGCTTTAAGCCTCCTTCCTCACCAATAATCACCACACCCTCTGCTTCCTGGCAGCCCTGATTTAGAGAGATCTGAAGTCTTTTTTTTTTTTTTAACTAACATTTACCACATGTACCAATTAGTAAGCACTAGTAGTGGATTTGTAAGTACAAAAGAGAAGCAAGGGGACGCCTGGGTGGCTCAGTGGGTTAACGCCTCTGCCTTCGGCTCAGGTCATGATCTCAGGGTCCTGGTATCGAGGCCCGCATCAGGCTCCCTGCTCAGCAGGGAGCCTGCTTCCTCCTCTCTCTCTGCCTGCCTCTCTGCCTACTTGTAATTTCTCTGTCAAATAGATAAATAAAATCTTTAAAAAGAGAGAGAGAAGCAAGGTCTCCCTCAGCTGGTGCAAACCATATTAAATTGGTGTTTTTATAGGTCTAAAAACAATTGATTATTGGCAATTTTATAATGTTAACCCTGAATACACAGAAAAGATGCTGGTTGGAGAAAATGAACAAAATATGGACTGATATCGGAAGTGTCCAACTTCAAAATTAAGGTATAGATTGGGAGTCAGGATGCTTCTGAACCTTGTGTCAGCTATAAAGTCAATGTTTGCATCCTGAGAGGAAGAAAGTCCAGATACGTGGGCCCCTTTAAAATCCCAAACTAATGACATGGGGGTTCAAACCTACCCAGAGGACAGCAGTAGTTCCCAGATGATGATGATGATGATGGTGATGATGGAAACATCTGGCACAGTGTAGAGGATTTCAAACCTGACAGCTAATTAAAGTCACCTTTGGTCATTTCTAAAAATACTGAGCCAGGCCCTCCTCTCAGAGATTCTGATCTCGTTGGTCTTGCGGTTCTCAAACTTTAGGTGCTTCGGCATCTCCTAGAGGATTTGCTGAAATACAAATTTCTGAGTCCCACCCTCAGAATTTCTGATTCAGTAGGTTTGGGATAGGGTTTCAAAATTTGCATTTTAATAAAAGTTCTCAGGAATCACTGATGCTGCTGGTCTGGAGACTACACTTTGCAAAACTACTGTACAGAATATGGCATTTTGAGGAAGACACAGATTGTAGTCCAGTCCTCTTTTAGTAGCTATGATCGTCATCTTTTAAAACATTTTTGTCAGGTTTTACCGAAGCAAAGTATAACTTATATACTGTAATATGTACCCTTTAAAGTGTACAGTTCTATGAATTTTGACAAATATGGGACTAAGAACCACAATTAAGGTATAGAATAGTTCCATTGCCGCCTCCAAAATCCTCTGTGCCCCTTTGGAGTCAACTCTACCTCCCACTCCAGGCCCTGGCAGCTCCTGATCAGTTTTCTATCCCTGTAGTTTCGCCTTTTCCAGAATGACATAGCGATGGAATCATGCAATATATAGCCTTTTTGAGTCTGGCTTCATCACATAGCATAATGCATTTGTGATTTCTTCAGCTTCTTGTGTGTATCAGCAGCGTATCCCCTTTCATTACAAAGTAGTGTCACATTGCATTGCTGTATATCAGTTTGTCAGTCCACCTGTTGAAGAACGTTTCATTTTTTTCCCGTTTTTGATGACAGAGCCACTTTTTGTGTGAACATAAGTTTTCGTTTCTTTTGGTCTTAGGTAGATAATGAGGAGTGGAATTGTAGGGATGGATCCTGAGGGCCCATTTGTTTTGATAAGAGACTGCCAAATTGTTTTCCAGAGTGGCCGTACCATCTCGCGCTCCCGTGTATTAGCATTTATGATCCTCAGTTTCTTCAGCTGCGTGTGCTATTAGTAATAATGCCCACTCTTGTTTTCTTTTGCAGTTTATTCTAGAAATTTTGAAACATGCACAAAAGTAGAAAGAAAACCACAGTGAGCCCTCACTGTACCCATCACCCAGCTTTGACAATTATTACATCTTGATTTAAATATACCCCTACCTAGATAGCTTGCATTTATTGATACCTGGTTGAGTTCCATTTTGTTAAGAGAATACTTGGTATGATTTCAACCCTCTTATTAAATTTATTGAGACTTGTTTGATGGATTAGAATATGGTGTGCTTGGTAAATGTTCCTTATGTACTTAAAAAGAATGATTAGTCTAATCAAGTTGAATGCATGTTCTGTAAATGTTAGTTAGGTCAAGTTGTTTGATAGTGTTGTTCAAGTCTCTGTCCTTACTGACTTTCTCCCCTCTTGTTCTATCAGTTGTTAAGACAGAGGTGTTGAAATCTCTCCTGATATTTATACATATATCTATTTCTTCTTCCAATTTATAAAATTGTGTTTCTTGTATTGTGAAGCTCTTTTTTTTTTTAAGATTTTATTTAATTAGAGAGACAGAGAGGAGACACAAGCTGGGGGAGTGGGAGAGTGAGAAGCAGGCTTCCCTCTGAGCAGGGAGCCTGGTACAGGCCTCCATCCCAGGGTGTTGGGATCATGACCTGAGCAGAAGGCGGACAGTTAAAGACTGAGCCACCCAGGTGCCCCTCCCAAGGCTCTTTTATTAGATACATAAACATTTAGGATTCTTATGTCTACTTAATGAATTGATCCTTTTATGGTTATAAGATGACCCTCTTTTATCCTTGGTAATACTTTTTTTGCTCAAAAATCTACCTTGGGGGTGCCTGGATGGCTCAGTCATGAAGCATCTGCCTTCGGCTCAGGTCATGATCCCAGGGTCCTGGGATGGAGCCCCACATGGGGCTCCCTGCTCAGCGGGAAGCCTGCTTCTCCCTCTTCCACTCCCCCTGCTCGTGTTCCCTCTCTTGCTGTGTCTGTCTCTGTCAAATAAATAAATAAAATCTTTAAAAAAAAACCTACCCTAACTGATACTAATATATAGCTATTTCACCTTTTTTTAAGAAAGATTTTATTTATTTATGCAGGAGAGAGAAAGCAGGAGCTGAATAGGGCAGGGGGCAAAGGGAGAAGCAGACTGCCCGCTGAGCAGGGAGCTCACCTTGGGGCTGGATCCCAGGACTGTAGGATCATCACCTGAGCCAAAGGCCAGCATTTAACCAACTGAACCACCCAAGCACCCCTCAGCTTTCTGCTGATTAATGTTAACGTGGAACATTTTTTTTGCCCATCCTCTTAGTTTTAACCTATTTGTGTCTTTATATTCAGAGTAAATATGTACTGTATATAGTTGGACCTTATTTTTTTTTATTCGATTTGACACTCTCTGCCTCTTAATTGAGGTCTTTAAATAATCTACTTTAATCTGATTACTGATAGGGCTGTGTTTCACTCTACCATCTTGCTCTTTTCTGCTTATCACTTCTGATTTTTGCTCCCTCTTTCGTCTTTTTAGTGTCTTCTTTTAGATTAATTATTTGCTATGATTTTATCTTCTTTTTGGTTGATAACCACTTTATAGTTTTTAGCAGTTGTTTTACAGCTTGCTATACTATACATCTTTAACTTGTCGTAGTCTACCTTTAAGTAACATTATACCTCTTCATCTGTGGTATATGAACAGTACTTCCATTTCTCCTCTCTCAGCCTATGTGCTATTTTGTACTCTGTTTTACATCTACAAATGTGATACGTTCCACAATGTACTGTTTTTAAAATTTTTGCTTTAAATGCTCAGTTATCTTTTTTTTTTCATTAGTTTCATAGGTAGAATTTAGTGACTCATCTGTTGCAAATAACACCCAGTGCTCATTACTTCAAGTGCCCTCCTTCATGCCCGTCGCCCAACTACGCCATCCCCCACCCAACCCTCAGTTTGTTCTCGAGAGTTCAGCATCTCTTATGGTTTGCCTCCCTCTCAATTTTCATCTTATTTTATTTTTTCTTCCCTTCCCCATGTTCATCTGTTTTGTTTCTTAAATTCTGCATATGAGAGAAATCAGATGGTATTTGTCTTTGACTGACTTACTTTGCTTAGCATAATACTCTCTAGCTCTGTCCACATTGTTGCAAATGGCAAGATTTCACTCTTTTTGATAGCTGAGTAGTATTCCATTATATATATACCATGTCTTCTTTATCCATTCATCTGTCAAAGGACATCTGGGCTCTTTCCATACTTTGGCTATCGTGGACACTGCTGCTATAAACATCAGGGTGCATGTGTCCCTTTGAATCACTATTTTTGTATCCTTTGGATAAATACCTAGTAGTGCAGTTGCTGGGTTGTAGGGTAGCTCTATGTTTAACTTTTTGAGGAACCTCCATACTGTTTTGCAGAATGGCTGCACGCTCAATTATCTTTTAAAAGAAATTTTAAATAAGGAAAAAAGTATTTATATTTAACCACACATTTATCATCTGCAATGCTTTTCATTGTTTCATAGGTCAAGATTTCTTCTTTTTTTTAAAGATTTTATTTATTCATTTGACAGAGAGAGAGATCACAAGTAGGCAGAGTGACAGGCAGAGGGAGAGGGGGAAGCAGGCTCCGTGCTGAGCAGAGAGCCCAATGTGGGGCTCGATCCCAGGACCCTGAGATCATGACCTGAGCCAAAGGCAGAGGCTTAAACCACTGAGCCATTCAGGCACCCCTAGGTCAAGATTTCTGTCTGGTAGCATTTTCTTCTGCCTGAAGCCCTTCCTTTCCTTTTTCTTCTATTGCTGGTCTGCTGCTGATAAATTCTTCAGTTGTCATACATCTTTAAACTCTTTATTTTGTCTCTGTTTTAGAAAGATATTTTTGAAGAGTATAAAATTCCAGGTTGACAGTGTTCTTTCACATTCTTAAAATATGCTGCCCCAGGGTCTTTTGGCTTGTCTTGTTTCTAGCAAGAGGTCTGCCCTTATTCTGATATTTTGTTCCTCTTCACACAGTGTGTCATTTTTTTCTCTATCATCTTTTCAGATTTTCTCTTCATTAATTTTCATTTCTCTTCACTAGTTTGAAGCAATTTTATTATGGACTTTAGCATAGTTTTCTTCTTTTTTTTATTTGCTTTGAGGTTCATTAAGATTTTTAGATCTCTCTGGGTTTAGAGTTTTTTATTAAATTTTAAAACATGTCAGCCATTATTTTTTCAAAATATTTTTTCCATCCACTCAGCTTTTTCCTCTTCTTCTGAAGCACCATTTCAGATTATGTTTGGCCATTCAAAATTGTCCCAGAGCTCACTGGGGATCTGTTATTTTTAAAACTTGTTCTTTTTCCTTTGTTTCATTTTGAATTGTTCTATTGTGTCTTCAAGTTCACTAATCCTTTTATCTATAATGTCTAACATGTTCTTAATTCCATCTAATATATTTTTCTTTTCAGCCATTGCAGTTTTCATCTCTGTAGGTTTGTTCGACATCTCTTTTATATCTTGCAAGTACTCCTTAACATATTAAAACTTTTTACCTTCTTAACCATATGCAGTATGTCTATAATAGCTATTTCAGTGTACATGTCTACAAATTTTGCATTCTGTCTCATTTCTGGATATGTTTCTATTGATCGATTGTTATCCTCATTATAAGCAGCATTTTCCTGTGTCTTTGCATGCCTGGTAATTTGTGATTTAATGGCAGACATTTTGAATTTTAGATTATTGCATGCCGGCTTTTTTTTTTTTCTTTTTGTATGCCTTTAAATATTTTTGAACATTAGGATGAAATTAAATTTGGACACAGTTTGATCCTTTCTGGACTTACTTCGAAGATTTGTTAGGAAAACCAGAATAACCTTCCGTCTGTGGTTAACTTGATGCCATTACTAATCAATAACTTTCTGAATATTCATCCTGATGATTCATGTTATTACAAGATTTCTTGAACTATTCCAGCCCCATTGTGCTCCAAGAAATGTTTTGCCTGCTCCTTTCTGGTGTTTTGTTCCGCCCCCCCCCCCCACCTGGTCTCAGGTTGTTTCCTCACACACATGCTCTGATCAGTACTTAGCTGAAGACTCAAGGCAGGGCCACTGTAAATCGCTGAATATCCCTCTGTATGTGGTTCTTCTCTGGTTCTCTGCCTGTGACTTCTGGCCTCTTTAGCCTCCTCAAATTTTTAACTCTGTCTCCAAAACTCAGGAAGATTACCAGGTCCTGTTTAGGTCTCCTTTCCTATGCTACAGCGTGGAAACTCTAGGCATTAACCCAGCATTATTGTAGGGTTCACTTTAGTTGTTTTTCTTAAGGATCACCATCCCCTGCTGCCTATTGTCCAGTGTTGGAAAACCATTTTTCCATGTGTTTTATGTTACTTAAGGTGAAAGGTTCAGTACAGTCCCTGTTACTCCCATCATTATCTGAAGCAGAAGATTGGTTTTGTATTGTTTCATTTATTACCAGAGTAAATAAATTATTCACATAAGGATGATGCCCTTATCATAGGGATTAAATAATATACATAAAAATCACTTTCTGTAGGGTAAAGTGTAAAGTGTTACATAGGTCACTACCTATACGTAGGTAGTTGTGGATGATCTGCATAGGAGTACAGCCTAAAAAGGCCAAAAGATGGTGTTGTTTCTGAAAAACTGCCTGTGCTTCCATACATATCAGTATGTCATGTTGCATATTTTTCTGTGCTATATGAATTCACACATTCAACAGACATTTATTAGACACTCATATGTCAAGCAGTGTTCCTTTTTTTTAAGATTTTATTTATTTATTTGACAGAGAGAGACAAGGAGAGAGGGAACACAAGCAGAGGGAGTGGGAGAGGGAGAAGCAGGCCTCCTGCTGATCCAATGCGGGACTCGATCCTTGGGATCAATGACTTGATCGTGACTTGAGCTAAGGGCAGATGCTTAGTGACTGAGCCACCCAGGTGCCCTAGTCGAGCACTCTTCTAAGCACTGGAGATCTTTACCATTAAGGAGCTTATATTTTCTTGGTCTATTTTCTTCTCTGTGTGTCTCGGCTATTCTGCTTTTTTTTTTAAGATTTTATTTATTTATTTGTCAGAGAGAGAGAGCACAAGCAGGCAGAGTGACAGGCAGAGGCAGAGGGAGAAGCAGGCTCCCCACTGAGCAAGGAGCCCGACCCAGGACTCAATCCCAGGACCCTAGGATCATTACCCGAGCTGAAGGCTGAGGGCCAACCCACTGAGCCACCCAGGCGTCCCCCCCGCTTTGTTTTAAGTATAGTTGACACACAATGTTGCATTAGTTTCAGGTGCACAACATAGTGATTTGACAGATTTATGCATCGTGCTAGTTCATGTCCTAGTTTTCTCTGTCACTGTCTGGACATGTTTCTCCTTGTGTCTCTGGGACTCTGTGTGAACGCTCATTTCATTCTGCCTTCACCTCTTCTATTTTCTTCCTCTAGTTCACCTGGTCGTCCCACACTATCTTAGCCTTTGTTTCATCTAGTCCAGTTGTCATAATATTTGTCTTCTGTTACTAATCTTTTTTCTTTCTGGGTAAAAGCCGGAACAAAAGAAAAGTCTTTGCAAAAGCTTACAAGGCTTTAAAAGATCTGTTTGCCCACTTATGTCTCTGAACTTCTCACTTACCACTCACATCTTGTTGATTTTCCTCCAGTAACTTTGGCCTCCTTGCCATTGTTGTCTTTTGAAAACATCAGGTATGGTCCTACCTCAAGGTCTTGGCTCTTGCTATTCCCTTTTTGAATACTGTTCTTCCATATAGCCACATCTTTTCCCTCACTTTCTTCTAGTCTTTGCTCAGTGTCACCTTTCCAATGAGGCATTTTCTGGCCTCTCCCTGTTTTAAAACATTGTGTCTTCTAAGACTATTACCTTTCCTTTTCTCCATTCCTACCTTATCTTCCTTGGTAACACTTACTACCTTCTCAGTGATATTGTAAAATCTCTTCTTTGTCTGTTTCTTCCCTTTGGTTACACTAGCATATAAATTCTATGAAGGGAGGGAATTCTGAGTGCTGACAGAACACCTGGGACACTGCCTGGCACTAATAAGGAGCTGAATAAATATTTGTTGAACAAATGGGTCTCCTTGGTAAAGTACTTTTTTGTTTGTTGTATTATGTTTATTGAATATACATTTTTGTTTCCTGTACTTTAAAAAATGAAGGGCTGGAGTAATTTATGGTATGCCTTTAAAATCCCTTAACTTGTTTTAGCTTATTAACACATTTTGCCCAAAAGGTATGTAGTCTTCACGAGATAGAAGGTTCTCCGCCCTGAATACACATAGCATTAGATGGCATTCTAGTGGTCATAAATAATTCCAGCCCTAGAGATAACCCAAGAGGAGACGGGACTCCACTGTAGACTTTAAGCCCATCCAGAAACCCAGGGATGATCCAAAAGAAAAAATAAATCCTTCCAAATATAATATTCCTCTTATTCTTTAAAAAAATTAGTTAAGTTAGTACTATATTCAGAATTTTTTTATCTCTTTTTTTTAATTTGCCCCAGGAGTACAGGTCTGTGAATCATCATCAGTCTTACACCTTTCACAGCACTCACCATAGCACAAACCCTCCCCAGTGTCCGTATCGCAGCCACCCTATCCCTACCCTCCTACCCTCCAGTAACCCTCAGTTTGTTTCATGAGATTAAGAGTTTCTTATGGTTTGTCTCCTTCCCGATCCATATTCAGAATTTTTTTTAAAAAAATTTAAACAATTCTCCTAGAAAATACTTAAAAATGAGTCCAGGTAAGACTTCCTTAGTAAAACATATGTATATGTGTGTACCCCACTCACTGAATCATCATTTGAAAGTCTAATAAACCCTGAAAACAGAAAGATTTTGCTTAGTTTGCCACAGACTCATTTGGTGGCAAAACCCAATCTGACCTGACGTGTAGTGGTTTACAGTCTTTATTATTCCGTTTGGTGAGTCTACTTTATATGTTTCACTGCAGACATAGTAATGTGTTTGATTATAGTGTGGGCTCCAGCAATTGAGGGCCCATGTATTTTTTTTAAAAAGCCACTTTGCTAAAGTAAAACCAGACTCTAGTCATTGACGGCCTAACTTTTGGTGTTGGATGTTGCTGTTATTGCTTTTTCTCCAGCTTTGCAAACTTGGGTATACTTCATGTGACAAAGAAAAAAGTATTTGAAACACTGGAAGCACGAATGACAGAGGCATGTACAAAGGGCTACAACCCCGGACTTTTGGTGCATCCTGATCTTGCCTATTTGCAAGCAGAAGGCGGAGGAGACCGGCAGCTCACAGGTGAGTATCGTGCTCTCAGCCTGTTCCTTTGAGATCAGGCTCTCCTTTGCTCGTGTGTAGACTAGGTGCTCCTCGGCCTTCCCCAAGATTCTCCTTCTCCCAAACTGTACTTTAAGCTGCTACCACACTTTCTCTGCTCAGAAACCTTTGATGGCATCCCTCTATTTTCTAGAATAAAATATGTGCCTCCACAGCCTGGTATAGAAAGCCCTCAGTCTAGCCCCAGTCACTTTTCCAGCTTGATCTCCGGTCCCACCATGTACCCCTCTCTCCCCATCACTGCTCCCTGAACACCTGATGCAGATTCGTACTTTTTTATGTGTCTTCCTTGACTTAAAACACCACACCCTGCCCTTTTCGGCCTGTCAAAACCAAAGCGTAAGTCAATACTTAGTTCCTCTGTTTTAGTTTCCTCCGTTTTACCTCCTCTGGCTCACCTTATTAGAATCAGTCTCTTCAGGCACATCAGAAACCATTCCCTTTCTCATAAGAATGCTATGATTTCATGTTTCCCTGTTTTTACTTATATTTTTTCTTTCAACCCCAATCCCTGTCCTACCACACATGCCATTTCCGCTTTCACACGTTGTCCCTTAATTTGGTCATCCTGTCATCATCTGATACTCAGGCAACCCAAAACCCATCACTGTATTTCTACTAAACACATTCTGATGCCCAGACTCGAAACCTTCGCGTCACCTTTGAATGAATCTTCCTTCTTGCCTACTCTGCGTCTCCCGCCTGTGGCCCTGCTCCCTTGTGCGCTTTCTAGTGCTCCGCGCCTCACTGCATGTTTCCTACTCTGCTTCTTTCTGTTACCACCCCTGAACCCGTTTACACCCTGGGGCCAGATGAATCTTGCAAAAGCCTGTGCCTCACCACTATTCGGTATCACCCTGCTGCCTACAAGATCCAAATTCAGTAAGCTGGCCTTTTAGGCCTTTCAAGAGCTGGCCCCTGTCTGAATTTCCAAAGCTCTTTCCCATGACACCCCTTTATGTCAAACTGAATTATTCCATAGAAGTGCCATGATTTCTCACTTCCTCGCCTTGGCACATTCTATTCTTGCTGCTCCCTCTTCCTGGAATGCCTTTATTTACTCTCTTCCTAAGTTCAAGTTGTACTGTCCCTTCATGACTGAGAACATATGTCTCTTCTGCTCCAGGGCCTCTGGATTCTCCCCTCCTTTGAAATTCCCTATCTCTTCACCTATAGCGCTTTTACATTTTTCTCCAATTGAATTGTCACCTGTGATGATACTATAACTTAAATATAAGCAGATCCATCAGCACAAAGCTCCATCAGGAGGCAAGGAAGGAGTCAAAGGCAGCTGAGTCATTCAGTTTCTCCAGAAGCATTTTTTGGGTGCCTCCGGTGTGGCAGGCATTGTGCTAGGCGCTATGGAATGAACGTGGTCCCTGTGCTCAGGGAATTTCGGAAGACTTAATTTTCACACTTCACAGTACAACTCACACATAATCAGTTTATTGCCTTCTATGGCCTCACATATTTTGTGCATTTAACTGTCACCGTAGGGAGAAAAAGGAGAAGTCAGGGGAAGATAAGAAAGGAGAGAAGCAGTTGAATCCACCGAGGACAGTTTTCACTATCATCCAGAGAGAACGCAGGTCTTTTTGATGCCTTTAATTTGGATGACGTAAATTAGACGATTTTTAAAATTGTATTAGCAATACAAACAATTTCAAAAGAAAAAAATTGATTTTTGTTTTCGATTCATGTTCTTTATTTGGGCTTTATAAAAACATCGTATCTAAAGTGTTCTGGCTTTACTCTTTCCCTGGGCACGAATGTGCTGTGCTGTACGGTCCTAGATCGGGAAAAGGAGATCATCCGCCAGGCAGCTCTTCAGCAGACAAAGGAGATGGACCTCAGCGTGGTGCGGCTCATGTTTACAGCTTTTCTTCCAGATAGTACCGGCAGCTTCACGAGGCGCCTGGAACCCGTGGTGTCAGACGCCATCTACGACAGCAGTGAGTCCTTGTCTTCTGCTGGGAGGCAGTGTGGTGTAGTGTCAAGTACAGACTTTTAACCCCGCCCTGGCAGTTACTGCCTAGCTCAGAATCCCAGGGCAAGTAACTTAATTACTTGGAGCCTCACATGTATCATCTACAAAATGGGAATACTAAAATCTAGCTTGAAACGTTGATGTCTAAATTCAAAGTGAATGTTACAAGTGTGCGTGCTGGACTTTTATATGCTATTTGAGGATGGCAGATCTCTTATTATTATGAATTCCTTGCCATGAGGATATACTGTTGGTGCTCCTAGAAAAATGCCTCAATATTTTCCGTTGAGGCTCTAAAGGGATGTTAATAAAAACAACTCTTACTCTTATCCATCTTCATCCTTGCATGTTCTAGCTTTTATCAAGATAAGAACTTCAAGTTAACTGAATGAATAGTCTAGACAGTATGCGACTTCAAAATTCGATTTCACTCTGTAGTTCCTAGAACTTTTTAGAAGAGTTTTACAATGGTCTTCAGCCTTTACCCTGCAGATTTCTTATTTGATATGCATGGGGTTTATTAAACAAATCAAAGAAGGCTGCAAGTGTGGTACTTAGGCTCACTGAAAGTTTATAGAGTTTGGTCTAAGTAGAAAACTCCTTGCCCCAAGTATGACAACTGACCGATTTCTCTAATTTAAACAAGTTTGAAGGGAAGTGAAAGAGTTATAAAATGATGTAGACTTGTATACTAAAGATCACCTTAAAATGCAGCTGTGGGAGCAAAAAAAAAAAAAAAAGGAAGCTTTATACTATTACCACAAGAAACTTTTGCCCCTAACCACACAGAATTCTAATTTAGTCTGGGGAAAAGAACTTTAACCTCTCCATTTTTCTCTTCTGTAAAATAAGAATTTATAAGCAGTTTAAGAAAATTGTGCTTTTTTTTCTAAATTTTTAAGACTCTTGTAAATAGTATATCCATATCATGGACATAATTGAAGGTCTTGACTTACGTGAAATTCCACAAATCCATTGGCTTGGTACTTCCCTGAAACATCAGAAAAGGTCTTTTTCTTTCTGTATGAACCTTTCTTACTGTGTTAGTGGGGGAAACAAATATTGTTCTTTTTTGCCTCGTGTGTTTGGATAGTAATGAATGATCTATGCTCAAGAAGTGAGGACTTCTGAGGACTTCCAAAAGCTTTTTTATTTCTATCCTTGTTAAAGCAATATAAGTGAAAGCATCTATTTATTTTTTTAATGAAAGTATAATTAACATATGGTATTGTATTACTTTCACACATAAAACATATCAATTTGACAGTTTTATACATTGCTTTAATGCCCACCGTGATAAACTCTTTGAACTTTCTTTGGTTAATGTGTGCTAAGGGCAGGGTTGCCCATAAGAGATTTGCTTCTAAAGCTGAGGATAAAACAAGATGTTTGTCGTTTCTCTCCTGTGGACAGAAGCCCCCAATGCATCCAACTTGAAAATTGTAAGAATGGACAGGACAGCTGGGTGTGTAACTGGAGGGGAAGAGATTTATCTTCTCTGTGACAAGGTTCAGAAAGGTAAATAGAAGCTCTGATCTCAAAATGTGAAATGTAATTCTGGGTATGTCTGTGAGTCCGTTTTTAGCAGTAAATCCAGTATATGCCTCTTCTGCCATAGAACTCCTTTAGAAAACTTGCACATTTCACCTCTTCCAAATTTGTTGTGTGTGGTTTTTTTTTAAGATTTTATTTATTTACTTGACAGAGAGAGAGGGAGAGCACAAGTAGGCAGGGCGGCAGGCAGACAAAGAAAGAGAAGCAGGCTCCCTGCTGAGCAGAGAGCCCTTCACGGTGCTCTATCCCAGGCATGATCTGAGCTAAGGGCAGATGCTTTACCGACTGAGCCACCCAGGCGCCCCAAGTCTGGTTTTTTTTTCTAATCCAACTAATTCAGTTTAATTAATTCATTTTAACACTTTGAATAGAAGTAAAGAGAAATTTAAAAAAAGTTATCATTGTAATCAGTGACATTTCAGTGTTTCTGTACTTTCAACTTTGGTATCTGAACTTAGTTAAACTAAAATAAATGAGTAATAGCCCGTGCTTCACACACATATGCACACGCATGCCCATGCATGCAGAATAAATAATGTTTTATATAGCGTAAAATTGTTAATTTAGTTTCTCTTATAAGGCTTCATTGCAACACGGAGAGAGCTTCTCCAAAACTTCATGTGACACTGATGTTAAGTACGAAAAAGAGAATAAGGACTATAGGGAAATTCTCAGAGTGTATTTCTCATAATTTTCACTTTCAGGAAATCTTGGCATTTACCTTTCATTAGTAATAGTATAAGATTAGTATAAGATTTAAATTAGCAAAAGCTGAAGGAGATTGTGCTATTTTCTCAAACAACTCATTTTTAAAATACAGCAGTAGAGAGTATGGTATAATAAAGATCTACTCATTACAGAGTGATGAGCATTTTCAAAGTAAGGAGTGCATACCTAAAAATATAGCTCTTAAACAAAAGAATGATGGCTTTAAAGGCCTGAGATTTAAAAGTCAGGAAAAAATACAGTCCAGTTTTAAGGTAAAGGTATATGTATCTTTATCCAAAAAAAGTTTACACTTCCTCTGTATATCCTGCTATCAGCCTTCTTTTAACCCATTCTGTCCAGGTAGTATGTGTATATTCAATGCGTAAACACAATCTGAGTACCTTTATTTGTAAATGCAATTCTTAATCATTATCATTACATTGGAGTGGCTTATTAAGAGAAGTCTTGTACCTGGCTTAAAGAGTAGAATAACTAGGTCCAGTTTAGTCCCACCTGAAGGCAGAGGAATTGACCTGGAGATAATGAGATGTTTTATCCAACCCTAATATTTCTAAAATTCTATTTAAATAGAAGTATGAACTTAGTTTTCATAAGTCAGTAGTGCAGGCCTTTCTATAAAATGGGAAGTGAAGCCAAGGAGATGCCAGTCTGAGTTATATTGTCATATTTCTGCAGAAGTAGAATCCATGACACAAGTGTGAAATTTAGGAATTCCTATTTCATCCAAAGGGACTTGACCAATAGGATATTATCAACAACTTCTCAGTATGGACTGATAGAGTATTATAGGGAAGCAGCATAGTAAAGTGTTTATGAGCCCAGAGTCTGTGTTCAAATTCTGGCTTCTCCGTTTACTAGCTATTCAACCTTGGATAAGTCACTGAACCTCCCTGGACTCCAGTTTCTCTTCCGCAAAATGAAGATATTAATAGTACACCCGCATCACAGAGTTGTTGTGAGGATGAAATCAGTTAATGTGTACATATAAATCACTTAAAATAGTGCCTGCCACATAGTATACTTTATAGAAGTTAAATATTATTATGTAGATCTGTATGGAGTTTGAACCACCCTTTGGGATTCTGATAGTCCTCAATGTCCTTCATGTTTCTCAGGAATGAATTGGGTTAGTGATGGAGAAGTGGGAAGGTCAAAGACTGATTAAGAGAAAAGTCAGATTGAATAGGTAAATCTAGTGTTCTCTCAACGTAAATGAAACTTAGGGTCCATTACTGTGGTAACTAGTAAAAAAAAATGCAGTAATTAGTGAAACTTTTGAAAAAATCAGAAGTCTATTTCGTATTAACTACTTTTTTAAAAGTTTAAGTACGTAGTAGGTAGAATCCTGAACCAGCTGCATTTTCCAGTGTGTTTATAAATATTATTATGCTATGTGAAATTATACATCAGAATGTGACTATTTGCAGATGACATCCAGATTCGATTTTATGAAGAGGAGGAAAATGGTGGGATCTGGGAAGGATTTGGAGATTTTTCCCCCACAGATGTTCATAGACAAGTAAGTGGATGATGATGATGGTGATGACGATTTTACATTTTCTGTCTTGTTGAAATTCAGTACTTAATCTCCATGTATGAAAAAGGAAAAATCATAAATACTTATTAAACTTTCATAAAAGAGTACTAATTTTAAGACTCTTGCAGGCCTTCCAGAAAAGTCATCTACCACAGAATTATGAGCAAGGCCTTAGACCACTGGCTCTGAGACCTTGTCATGACATTCCATTTGGGTGTCTGGTCACCTACCCATTAAGGCAATGGCCCTCAGGTTTTTTTAAGGGAAATACTTTAAGTAATCATATTAGTCTGTTCAGGCTGGGTGTATTAAGCAACAGAAATTTATTTTGTCNATCTGTTCAGACTGGTGTATTAAGCAACAGAAATTTATTTTGTCACAGTTCTGGAGGCTAGAAATCCCAGATCAAGGCCCAACAGGATTGGTTCCTGGTGAGAGCTCTCTCCTCCTGGCTTGCAGANTTAGTCTGTTCAGGCTGGGTGTATTAAGCAACAGAAATTTATTTTGTCACAGTTCTGGAGGCTAGAAGTCCCAGATCAAGGCCCAACAGGATTGGTTCCTGGTGAGAGCTCTCTCCTCCTGGCTTGCAGACAGCCACCTTCTGGCTGTGTCCTCACGTGGCAGAGAGAAGTGAGGAAGCTCTCTGGTGTCTCTTCCTACAAGAACACTAATCCTAGCCCGTCACAACCCTACCCTCATGACCTCATTTAACCTTAATTACTTCCATAAAAGCTCTTTCTCCAAATATAACCACACTAGGTGTTAGGGCTTCAACATGTGAATTTTGAAGGGACAGTCATCCACTATAGGATTCTACCAGAGTAATTATGGCGAGACCTGTTAGAGAGATATTGTAATGAAAGGTGTTGAAAGGAAGAGTCTTCTACTTGAGGCTGATATCATCATGATGAATCAGGAGTTCCCAGTGACAAGCGAGTATATGACTAAGAGATGAAAATGCTGTTTCACATCGTAACCACTCTAAGTGATTGAGAAATACTATTTTCACCCCCCCCAAAACTGGAAATAATCTAAATGTCCATCAGTAAGTGTCCAATTAAATGAATTATGGTGGATCTGTGTGAGGGAATATTATGCAGTTATTAAAGAGAATGAGTAATCGATGAATTAATACGGAAGAATCTCAACAAAAGTACAACATTAAAAAATTTTTGATATAAAACAAAGTGCATATAAAAAAGAGTGAATGTTCATGTTTGCATAAGCATAAGGAAACTCTAGAAGAATACAAAAGGAATGAATAACATCACCGTGTTTCCCTCCAGGGGTAGGTTCACAGTAGGAACTGCGGGGACTGGAGTCCAGGAGAGGCGTATGCAGGTGTATGCAGAGCTGGTGTATGCGCTCTGTACCTCTCTATATTTTACAAAGTCTTGATCCTGTGAATACATTAGATAGTCAAAAAGTCAAACAAGAAACTGTAAAAATGCCACACTATAGTGAGGAGGCTCGCTTAGAGGTGTTACAGTATGCCCTTGATGCCTAGACCACTGGCCATCCTCACTTGAAAATACATGTCTCCCTTGCAGGATTTAGCTTCCTCTCCTCATCGGCCAGTCCGCGGGCTGATTGTAGTACCACGTTTTTCATTCTCTCTTTCCACAACCAGTGTTTCTGATGTTGCTATAAATAATTTTGGAGCATTTTAAGGCTGATTTAGAAGAGAAGGAGGAGTATGTGATGTATTTTACTCACGCAGTTATTTACAACAGGAAGACATTTGAAATGTTTAGACAAATGAAAATAAAGATTGGCAAAACTTTAGCATAGTCTTGTATTTCAATTTTACTGTGGCAGTTTAATCACAATGTATGGGCATAGAATTCTGAGTTTGTAACTTTATCTGGAATGCTGTATTTTTTAGTATACTGTATCTAAACATTGGGCATAAAGAATATGTTTAATGAGTAGCATTGCTGGGAAAAAATATAGGCCTACCCCAACATTTGGATCTTTGTATCCTGCAGTTCGCCATCGTCTTCAAAACTCCAAAGTATAAAGATGTCAACATCACAAAACCAGCTTCTGTGTTTGTCCAACTTCGGAGGAAATCTGATTTGGAAACTAGCGAACCCAAACCTTTTCTCTACTACCCTGAAATCAAAGGTAACTTGGTTGCTTACAGTCTTGTGCTGTTTCTTATAAAAGGACAAAGCTGATTAGCAAAGATCAGTTGGCTACTTCCTTTGAATGGCTTCCCAGGAATTGGCTCCCAGACCCATGGTATTTACCTTTAGAGAAGAGAGAAGTAATATACTATTTTGGACATCATGGAATTAAGTCAAGCCTTTCATAATAGTGTTACTTTTACCAAGCTTATGTGAGATTTAGACATTTGAGATTTGGCCTTTGAATCTGAGAATCTGCCATTTGTTGAAGCTCTTTGGGTTTGGCCAGTTAATGGCCATTCAGGAGAATCAGCCACTCCATCAACTGGCCTCAGGCAATAGAATGGGAGACTCAGCCACCATGCGGTGCAGAGCCATAAAAATGAATAAAGCACTGTTCTTTTCCTCACAAAAGATACTGCAAGAAGGGGAAGACAATGGTTTCCTTACATAGTTATAATGAGAATTATGATTTTGATAAGCTCCCAGAGGGAAGCATCCAAAAACCCTTATGATGATGCTGAGGACCCTTAATTCGAAGGAAGCCACCAAGAAGTAGGCTTCTTCAAGGTTCTCCAGCTTGGAGGTGTATTTCAGTAGTTGGGTGAGAAACAGGGAAGATAAGGGTTTCCTAGGCTCAAGAAACTTGAGCTGAACAATTAGTGTTTGTTTAGAAAGAAGTGAGAGCCTTGTGAGCACCAAGATGGACCACTGAGGACCAAGGCAGGGAAGGAAGTCCAGAGCCAGGGACAGAAGTGCTGTGATGGGTAGCTGAAGAATTCTGGTTGATTCTGGAGTGGGGAATGACCAGGTCTGTTTGGATTTGGAATGATGGCTCTGACTTCTTTATGTGGACACTGAGGAGACTATCTGAGCAGCAGACAAGGAGTCCAAAGAGTAATGCAAGAGTCCAAGTGAGAAAAGGTGAGGTTCATAATGGTGTTAGTGCAAAGAATGAAAGAAGAAGGTAGTGTCAAGAAGACCCAGATGCTAGTTGGGGTAGGAGGTGAAGGAAAAATTCAGGAGTCCTGGATGGTTTTAGGAATCCCAGACTTGGAAGGTTGTTACATGGTTGAGGTGATGAAGGAATAAAGAGAACAAGAGTAGGTTTGAGTGGGCAAAGAGGGAGCTCAGTTTAAAACATGTTGTATTTTAGGGTCCTCTGGCAAATTCCTAATAAGCGGATCAAAAGGCAGGACTGGAACTCCAGAAGGCAGGATGGGAAATTCATCATTGAGAATCCTCTCAGAATGAGTGTGATAGGCCCCTAAGTGGAATAATTGTTCAAAGATATTTCTTAACGTAGAGTCCACTGACCCCCAAAGGGTCCAAGGATAGAAATGGGCTTTAACATAATTAGCTTTGTTTTATAATCCTGTTTTGTATTTTACATACTGATAACTGTGATTCTAAGAAGAAATCTGTGGACTTCACAAGACTGAAAAAGGGGTCATGGCACAAACAAAATCAGAAACCCCTGGGTTAGAGGGAAGTGAGACCGTAGGGGGAGGTCAGTGAAGTGATCATCATGGGGCATGTCCTGACTGACATCAGAAGCCACAAAGGTGCCATAGTGATGACACACAGGGGTGTTGGATCCTGTGATAGCCACATGTGATGAGGGATCCTTGAAGAGGGCTTCTTTTCCTAGAATTCATGTTGTGGCAGGAACATTTTGAAGATGATTCCATGGGTTCTCGTTTCTTTTCAGAAGTTGTGACCTATCCACCGCTGGGTCCAATTTTTAGTGCATTCCATTACTGTGATGTGAAGACATTGTCAGCAGAAGAGCCTTTTTTCCCCCTCCACATATAATTTCGTGCAAAATCCCAGTACATACACCTGACAGGCTCTGGTTAAAGTGGAAGTGGGGAGCCGACCCACTCGGCCTTCCCTAGAAGGCCACCTCCCCTTATTCCTTGACCCAGCAACAGCCTCTGGTCCTCCAAATGCTTCAGGCTGCATAAAGATGAAAATCACTGCTTTCAATTAAACACACTTCTTTAATAGACACAGAAGAGATATATGACTAATTTGGGGGGCCTTTCTGAGGGAAAGAAATAGATTTCTTCTCCTAAAATATGTCTTCATATAATGTCAGTTCTTTTCAACACAGAGAATTATGTTTAAAAAGGACACCCAGATTACCTACGCATGTTTGAGCCTAGAAACATTCAAAGCTAAGCTTGGTTTCTAGGCTGCCTGTCTACCTTTTGCAGTGGTATTTGTTCATCAAAAGGGTAAGATACAGCAGGGGCATGTTCAGACATTCATTCATAATAGGATTTATCAGATGCTGGGGTTAGAGAATGGGGTCTCCTAAAATTTCAGAATCCCCACCTATATGCTTCAAGCACTTCCAGACTGTCATTGACTAAAAGCTCCATGTAATACAAACAAATAAGAACCATCTGGAAAAATAAGAGCAGTTGAGCTCCACAGAAAGAATGGCCAAACATATATTGTGATTAAGTCATGTGAGATTAGAACTGTTTCATTGAAGGTAACAAATTACCTTAGTTAGTAAAACCTTCTGGATTATAAAATCCCAAGACAAAATAATTGCAAAGAGCAATCATCACACCAGACGTATGACTGGTCCGAAAGGTAGCAGGCCATTTAATATAAGAGTAAGTGTATGAAAACGAATCCCAGCTATACAACCCAGGGAATCACTGTATACATTTCTCAGAAGTCACTGAATACATCTTCCACTGCCCAGCCCTGCAGTCACTCCTTATGTCATTGCCTAATTTTGTATTGTTCATTATTTTTTTAATATGTAAAATTGTCTTATCTATTAATTTATATGTCAGTTGTCTTCTTCCATTTTCAATAGGCAGAATATTCTTTAGGTCATAGATTTGGTCTTTCATGTTCATTGCTACATTTCCAACATCTAGAACAGTATATGTCATATATTTTATTTTTTTAAGTAGACTCCACACCCATGTGGGGCTTGAATTCACTATCCTGAGATCAAAAGTTGCATGCTCTACTGACTGAGCCAGCCAGACGCCCCTTCGTATGTGTCATACAGTAGATGCAGAGATATATCTGGAAGCTGACTTATTTTTTTCAAGTTTTTATTTTAATTCCAGTTAGTTAACATACAGTGTTATGTCAGTTTCTGGTGTTTGATAATAGTGATTCAACACTTCCATACATCACCCGATGCTCATCACAGCAAGTGCCCTCCTTAATCCCCATCACCTATTTCACCCATCCCCCCTGCCCACCTCCCCTCTGGTAACCGTCGGTTTGTTCTCTATAATTAAAAGTCTGTTTCTTGATTTGTCTCTTTCTCCCTTTTTTTTTCCTCTTTGCTTGTTTCTTTTGTTCCTTAAATTCCACATGAGTGAAATCATATGATATCTGTCTTTCTCTGACTTATTTCACTTTGCTCATACTACTCCCTAGCTCAATCCATGTTGTTGCAGATGGCAAGATTTCATTCCTTTTTATGGCTGAATAATATTGCATATTATATATGTAATATATAAACAACAAACATACACGTACATATTATATGTATATAATGTATACACACACACACAGCATCTTCTTTATCCATTCTTCAATCGATGGACACTTGGTCTGCTTCCACAGCCTGGCTCTTGTAAATATGAAAAACGTTTTATTGATTGACCAACCAAGTTGCCATCCTCATCCATAAGGCTAGTAATTTGTTGGGTGCCATCAAGAAGGACATCAGACAAAGAAATATAACACATATTACTTTCATTGTATGGAATCATCTAGCAACCTGTATGGTTATTGACATTGTACCTCATAAAAACTTTGTGGAGATGGTTGGGCTCAGGGAAGACAATTAAAATAATAGGGATGATTGAAAAGGGAAGAAGATAGTTGAGGAACTGCTGTATGAACGCAAAAAAAAAGACCATGTGATTTTTCAGTCTGAAAAGACAGACATTCAGAAGAAACAGAATCATAATCTTCAAATTATGAAAGGAATGAAGACATCTTTACTAGAACACTAGAACCCAAAAAATGAGAATGAGGTACTTTTAAGGCATACACACAACAAAAAGGGTAGAGACTAAAACTTTACGTTTGTGAACTAAACTATTGTCATAATCATCCATTATTAAAAGAAACGGAGGGGCTCCTTGGTGGCTTGGCAGGTTAAGTGTCCAACTCTTCGTTTCAGCTCAGGTCATCATCTTGAATTCGTGGGATCAACACCTGCATGGGGCACTGCACTCAGCACACAGTCTGCTTTGGGTTTTCCCTCCCTCTCCCTCCTGCTCACTCTCTCTGTGTCTCAAGTAAATGAATAAAATCTTTTAAAAAGGGGGGAAAACCTTTTTAAAAGGTTTCTTTTAAAAGAGGGGAAACAGATATTTTGGAGTGTTTCCCCCCAAATGGCTGCCTAATATAATGGAAAGCTCACTAAACTTTGGATCTGATCCTCACTCTGTCCTCTGACAAGTCCCCTAATCATCCTAGCTTCTATCTCCTCTTCCCCAAAGGAGGGCTTGTACTAAGTGACTACTTAGATCCCTTCTAGAATAGGTTGATACTTCATAGTACAACCCATGGTGCCACTGTCAAAGGCAGACCACAAAGATAAGTGAACACAATGGGAAAATCTCCATGTTAATTTCTGGATAAATTTAGACTGCAGGTTCTTTTATTTAAAAACCTGTCATAATGAAATTTTCCATCTCAGTTTCTTGTCACTGAAATCTTAATGGATATAGAGTAGTTAATATTTTTTAAATTGACTCAAAAATTCTCATTTTACAGTGAAATATAACCATTGAATATATCTGTTTTCTAAGTCAAAAGAAGTACATAGCAAATACCAAATTATCTCTTTGCTAGAAAGCATGTCAATAGATGACATTTATCCCTGAAGATGAAGGAGCGAACTGCTTCCCTCTTGTGTTTCATATTTCTGAGAACTAATATTCTATGTGAGATCAACAGTATATAGGATGAGTAATAAGTATGACTATTAGTTGGTTATAGTACAACTTATGGAAAAATTTTATAAATCTATCTAAAACCCTCGATAAGGACATTCGTGAAGTTTTTCCACTTTGAGGCCAACCCTTTCCAGTGGAAGCACATTCTCTTCAAGTTGACCCACATTGGCTTTCTTCTTCCTAACAAGTGTGGACACGATCAGTTTTTTGTTGTTGAGGTTGTTGTTTTAAGACTTTATTTATTTATTTGTCAGAGAGAGAGAGCACAAGCTGGGGAGCGGCAGGCAGAGGAGAGGANTTGTTGTTTTAAGATTTTATTTATTTATTTGTCAGAGAGAGAGAGCACAAGCTGGGGAGCGGCAGGCAGAGGAGAGGAGGAAGCAGACTTCCCACTGAGCAAGGAGCCTGATGTGGGTCTCCATTCCAGGACCCTGGGATCATGACCTGAGCTGAAGGCAGCTGCTTAACTGACTGAGCCACTCAGATGTCCCAACATGATCACTTTTTAAACGATTATTTTTAAGGCTAGTTTGCTATAGCCTATTCCATACTTTAGTCTTCCAGCTGCACTGAGGTGACCGTGAGGTAGTCAGTAAGAGCATTCTTTTGAGCCCTGAAGTGACTAGAACAACCACAGAATTAGAAATAAGTGGAGATCTTTCTGAACATAAACACTGACCAAAACTGACATTGAAAAATCAGAAATAGAACAAATGTTAAGTAGCAGGCTCCTGATTGTAAAAAAGAATACCACAACTGGTTGTTTACTTAAACAAAAACCTTCCATCCTTTTAGCCCAAAAGAGAGGGGAGAAAAAAATATATGGTAGGAAGGTCAGAGAAGAGAAAGAAACGGAAACAGAAAGAAGAATCAAGAACACGGTAGTGGACCACAAAGGCAGTGGGGCTGGTGAGAACAACAGAGAGTGAAAAGCAAAAGAAAAACAGCAAGTACACAAGGAATGAGGGAAGACGGTCTAACTAGTGTCTAGACCTGGACGGTTAGCAATCTCAGGGGCATCACTGTATTGCAGTCAAGTTCAAGTTGTGGTCTTAGACTTTCAGCCTCCCATTTCTCATCAGTCACCACTGACCACCGATCCCTCTTTCCTTGTATTTCTGGGGTTCACCCACTTGTATTATCATGGTGCCCACTAAGGAACAGCCCCCATCTCCTTATGTCTCCTCTGTCTCTGCCTCTCACGTTGACTCTTCATTTTGTCCTATGCACCCGTGACAGAGGAAGCTTCCTAAAATACCACCCTGTGCACATCATCCCCAGTTCAGAAACACACAGTGGCTCTCCTGCTGGTAAACCCCTTCAGTTCACGATCCAGAAGCTCTACAGGGCAGTCCGAGCAGCCCCATTTCTTAAGAACTTCTCATGCTCAACTTTCGCTTCAGCTAAACGGAACCACCACAGCTCTCAGAAGCACACAGCGCGCATTCCTTCCTTCATTACTTTACCTCTATATCCCATGTCCAGAACATCCTTCCGGTGCCCTCTCCGGATATAAAGTTGATTCTCGAAAGCCTTTCCTGATTTTTCCAACCCACAGGGACTTCCTAAAAGTGCTTCCTTGAATTCCTGGAACACTGGTGTGCACCCTAACTTAGCATATATATGGCACTCTGGCGCTGTCTCTCCAGGTCCCCCCCCAACCTTAAAATTATATTGGAGGGTTTTTGACAGCAAAGACATTATTCATACTTCTCTTTCTCCCTAGCACTTAGCTCATAGAAGCATTATAAATGGTCGTTGGTTAGTAATCATTGTTTGTGAATGACCAAATGAAAATGCTCAAAATTTGTTTTCTTATTCTGTGTCTTCAGTATCTTAATGTTTGATGGAAAATCTAGTCTTTCACTAATCTGAATGACACTGGGGACTTAAGAAACTGTTATAGAGGGGATTTGGGCGTGTACAACTCTGTGGTCTCCCTGAGGCTGGTTCTCAGTCTTCCCATCCATTGGAATAAATATACTGCTTCTTGAAATTTGGCATCTCTTCCTCCTTGGGTGATTTCTGTTTCCCTTTAAGGTGTTTAAAAATACCATCCGAATCAATATTCTTTCTGTGGCTAGTAGTGGAATTGAATCAGTCTTTTCTCCTCTGGTTTCTCTTCCTTTAAATACAGATAAAGAGGAAGTGCAGAGGAAACGGCAGAAGCTCATGCCTAATTTCTCAGATAGTTTCGGCGGCGGGAGTGGAGCCGGAGCTGGAGGCGGAGGCATGTTTGGCGGTGGCGGTGGAGGAGGGGGTGCTGGAAGTACAGGGCCAGGTACGAACTAAGTCTGCTCTTTCTAAAGCTTTTCTTGTGGGAGACGGTCAAATTTTCCTTTCCTGGAGTTCCCAGATTGTCTGTGGGGCAGGTGGCTGGGACATTATTGAGTGCGACAGATTAAAGTAATTAAAATTTCCCAACATATAGAATTTTTCAAATAAATGCATGTTCATTTTGCAACATGTAAGTAACACCAAAAACAGTAAGAAGAAAAAAAGTCACCTAAGGCCAGTTATCTGAAGAACGTGTCTATTAACATTTTGGTGTATTTCCTCTTCCTTCCCCCCTCCCTCCCTCCCTCCCTCCCTCCC
>LNAC01000032.1:7005468-7028920 GCA_002007465.1 Ailurus styani | reverse complement strand
CCTTCCTTCCTTCCTTCCTTCCTTCCTTCCTTCCTTCCTTCTTTCCCATCCCTCCCTTCCATACTGTCTTGGTTTTCTTTGGAAACACTGAAAGGATTTCATATTATATACATTACATTGTGGAAAATCTGAAGATACATAAAATCCCGCCATTGAAGATTAACTTCTTCAAATTTTTTTTCCATGCAAACATTATATATTTTTTGCATTTTCATGAGTATAGCTGCAGTCCTCATAATGCATAGTATTTAATCTATTTACCTGCATGATTTATTATCAACACATCATGATTGTGTATAGAGAGTCATAGATGCTGCTTTTCCCTAATGGGTTAAGTAACATAAGCATTTCCCCCCGGCAATAAAATTTTATGTAAGCATAACATTTTAAGCATCAGTTTAATGACTCCTAGTATTTCATCAACTGAACACACCATAGTATTACTTACTTGAATGCGTTTCCTGTTTTTTATTGTCTTTTACTGAACGCCTTCATCCACATTGCTTTTCTTTTATTCCAGATTGTTTTTGTAAATTAGATTCTTTGAAGTAAAATTACAGTGTCAGAGAGTATGACGTCTAACACCAGCTGCTTCCCCAAAAGAGTTTTACGTACGAGTTTATGCTTCCACCAAAACTGCCTGAGGGTGAACAGTGTGGTCATGTTTTCTTTGAGGAGTCAGTATTTTTTCTGCATTTTGTTTGGTTCAGTTTTTCCCACTGGAGGTTATTTCAAGGTCCTCTGTGTCGGCAAGTTGGAGTTTGGTTGGTGACCACTCACCATTGGCCTCTCCTCTCCACACAGGAGTGGGAGACTTTCTCCAGCATGGATTCCTCCACGCTGCCCCAAGCCTGGGCATTGCCTGAGTTGCCAAAATGTAAACTTGATCAGAGTGGAATTCTGATCATCCCATGATCTCCCGCAATGTGTCTTGCTAACTCTCCATGGAAGCACCATGTCGGGCACACTGCCCTTCCACACCAAAGCCTATGCTCACCTTAAGGAAGGACACGGAGCTTTGCTGAGTCTTTGTTTAAAAAAATTCATGAGGTTTCAATTGTTTTGATTCCTTTTCAGGGTATGGCTTCCCTCACTATGGATTTCCTACATATGGTGGAATTACTTTCCATCCTGGAACCACTAAATCTAATGCTGGGATGAAACATGGTAAGTAAGATAGTTTTTTTTAATAGTGAGAAAACAATAAAAAAATTAATGTCAAGAAGTTTTTTATGATTACTTATCACGACCTTGTCATCTTGAAAAAAAATTGATAAATGCAAATAAACTAAGAAGGTACTTGCCCCCCCCCAAAAAATTATTCCCTGTGGTGAATATAAATTCTATTCCTAATGCTGTGTTTATACTTATTTATTGACTTGGTAAGTGGCATGACCTGGGAGAAGAAAAGAAGACTTAAAAGGGATCTAGTGAGGGCGCCTGGGTGGCTCAGTGGGTTAAAGCCTCTGCCTTCGGCTCAGGTCATGATCCCAGGGCCCTGGGATCGAGGCCCGCATTGGGCTCTCTGCTCAGCAGGGAGCCTGCCTCCTCCTCTCTCTCTGCCTGCCTCTCTGCCTCCTTGTGATCTTTCTCTCTCTGTCAAATAAAAATAAAAATCTTTAAAATAAAAAAATAAAAATAAAAAAATTTTTAAAAAGGGATCTAGTGAGATACTTGACTGTTCAAACATAAAAAAGTCACCAAACTTACCTATTCTTTCTCTTTTTTTTCTCTCAAATACTATACTTTTGCAGACATTTTGAGTTTTATAGGGATGACCTTTCCCATCAAATGCATCCCCTAATTTGCAGTTGTCATACCATGGGCTCATGGTTTATATTACATGTCCATTCTAGTGTACCCGTGGAAGAAATAAAACAATGAAGCCTTCCCAGGTATGGAATGCCTGTTTTATGTCAGGTGCTGCTACACCTTTTGACTGTAATCTTCATGATTGCTTTGTGAGGAAAAGAGTAGCATCTCCATTGTACAGACAGAGGACACCCAGCTTCAGAAATGTTCATTCACTCACCGAAGGCACATACCTGTTATCAGCAGAACTAGGATTTGAGCCAGTTCTGCTCATAAAACCTACATGTGCTCAGAGCACCTGTCAGATAGCGTGGTCCGGCCTGAAAGAGCACAGAAATGGCGCCCCAAATAGCTCCCACACTAAAGATCATGACTTGATATCATATCTTAACAACTTGCTTGGTTAAATAGCATTAGGAAAAAAATAATTCCTCTGTTTTTATTTAAACGTTAAAAATTCCACCTCCCTGGGGCACCTGGGTGGCTCAGTCGGTTAAGTGTCTGACTCTTGATTTCAGCTCAGGTCATGATCTCAGGCTTGTGAGTTCAAGCCCCCACTGGTTCCTCCATACTTCCCCACTTAAAAAAAAAAAAATCCACTTCCCTGCAATTCACAGAAGAGCTATATTTCTTTTTTCTCTTTTACAAATAAACAATGAAATGTAAGTTTTTAGAAGTATAAATAAAATTTTTTTAAGATCTTAAAAGTTCCTCATCACAAGAAAAAAATGTTATGACTATATGTGCTGACTGATGTTAATTATTGTGGTAATCATTTGACAATGTACACAAATAATGAATCATTATACTGTATACGTTGAAACTAATGTAATGTTATATGTCAATAGTAAAAATGTGTCAATAAAAAAATGTGTCTTTTAGAATTGAGCACTTAAAATAGCTCAAACAGGTTACTTAATGATTTAACTATTTTAAAAGGAATTTTTAATTATTGTTTTTCTTTTTTCTTTGCAGTAAACTTATCTCCCATCTTCATCTGACAATTGAAACAATAAATTATAACTTAATAGATCTTACTGAGAAAAAGCTGATATTTTTGCTTTTGTCTTAGGAAACATAGACACCCCATCTAAAAATGATTCTGAAGGTTGTGTCAAGAGTGTGGACAGAGGGGCAGTCAACCCCTCTGGAAAAGTAACCGAACCCATAGAACAAGACAAGGGGTCCAGCACTGGGAATGATGATGAGGTTACTCTGACGTATACAATGGGAGTGAAGGAAGAGAATTTTAGGTTTCAGGGTAAGTGAGCACACACATGATTACATGGTATCGACTGGTGAGGAGATGGGTTGGTTCGGGGTGTGGAGACTACTGCCAGGAGACTGGTTTATTTTCTGTTCACCTAAAAATGATGCATCAATATGTAGTTCCATGTGCTCTTCAGAGTCCTATGCACTTTTTGAAAAGCATGTGTCTGATCGTTTTATTCACACTGAGATTTCCATTTTCCCCATGTTGTCTCCAACTAGAAAGTACTGAGGTTTACATATGCATTCTCCAATCATAAATATGTAGTTTTGGGGTATCGTGGGAGATCATCTAATTCATTTCTAACATAGATAATAGAGAAAAGTTTCCATCACTTTGTCTCCTGTCTAGACTGTAGCTTGACTGTCATATTGAAGTAGAACTTTGCCTGAAAATAAGGCCGTTTCCTTTTACCCTGATGCCCTTTTTGAGCAATTAGGATGAAGAGGGCTGGTGCACTTCTGTGCATATTTTGAACCAGTACTCATTAGAGAAAAGGGAAGGGAAAGATGACAAATATTTCAACTTGTTCGCCACATTTGGTCTCTATCATATAGTCTTGTTTTTTTTTGTTGTTTGTTTAATACCACTTTAAAAATGTACAAAGCATAGTTAGGTGAGGGATCATATAAAAACAGGCCACCCACGGTTCTGGCCTGCTGGTCTCAATTTTACCTTCCCCTGTCCTTCCGGAAGCAAATTTCTTCACAAGAACACCGGTGGCCTATGGAAAGTCTGTCTGTTGTTTTTTGACACTTTGTCTAACAGGAGAGTTGTTTAAAACTTTAGTGAAGGATTATTTCATCAAGATAGGAGTTATTTGTGATATAGTAAATTGAATCAATGTTATTTAGAGATTGCATGTGCCCCCTAAGGTAACAGACATTTCTCAATTTCTTTCCCCTGAAGAACCACAGTCAGATTTTTCAGACCACCCTATTTATCAGTAAGCCAATGTCCAATCATGCTTTTTCCAGTGAACACACTCCAGAAGTACTGAAAGGAGCATTTCCAACTAAAGCTATGTGTGTCGAGGTATCAGAACCCTGCTGCTGATGGTTTTGACCTCCAGCACACCATACCCGTAGAGCGAGTAGAGGAGACTCAGCTGTGATTGTGTCATTGCCTTGCAGATGACCTCTTTCTAGAGAAGGCTATGCAGCTGGCCAAGCGGCATGCCAACGCCCTATTTGACTACGCGGTGACAGGGGACGTGAAGATGCTGCTGGCTGTCCAGCGCCACCTCACTGCAGTGCAGGATGAGAACGGGGACAGGTAAGTCAGGACTTGTGGAAGCAAAAGTTTTCTTGGGGCAGAGAAGAGAGAGACAGAATGGATCGTTTAAAGGCATTGGGTCCTATCACTGGAAGACTGTCATGGACAATAAGGTGTCAGTAAGGTTGAATCCTTCATTTGCTTCTCCTGTCCTGTGGCTCTCACCTGTTGGGCCCTGGCATAGCTCAAGTCCTCATCTGAGAGGATGTGTTTAATAAACATATTTATGGGGCGCTTGGGTTGAGCATCTGCCTTCGGTTCAGGTCATGATCTCCAGGTCCTGGGATCGAGTCCCACATCAGGGTCCCAGGTCAGCGGGGANGAGTCCTCATCTGAGAGGATGTGTTTAATAAACATATTTATGGGGCGCTTGGGTGGCTCAGGTGGTTGAGCATCTGCCTTCGGCTCAGGTCATGATCTCCAGGTCCTGGGATCGAGTCCCACATCAGGGTCCCAGGTCAGCGGGGAGTCTGCTTCTCCCTCTCCCTCTGCCTCTTCCCCTGCTTGTGCTCTCTCTCTCTCTCAAATGAATAAAATTTTTAAAAAAACATATTTATTTATTGGATTAATAACATTTGCTTTATGTATTGAAATGGTATGATGATAAAATTTGGTCCAAACAAATCCCTCAAGCACTTGTTATCCCAACTGCATATTTCTGATGGTAGTGTACTCAAGAAAAAGCCCTATAAAGATAGCACAACGGCAACAACCAAAGAGTAAAGATGCAGCTATCGTTCTTTCCCAGTGACTGGTTCCTTCCCTCCTGCCTCTCTTACTGGTTCCCAGTCTGAGTGGGTCAGGCTCCTGGGACTGCTCTAACTCCCGCCGTGTGGGAGGCCAGCTCTCCGATCACCAGGCGTCGATTTCTGCTGCTACTGAGTTTATATTGGCAAAGCCCCGGCTTCTTTCTAAAACAGTCCCCTTAGGCCTGGCACTGAGACTTCTAAAACGATCTCAAAAGCCTGTGAGAATAAAAAGAGACAACAGCCCTCGGATTCAAGTCAAGTGCCCTATCTAAAACTTTCCTAAAATAGTGTCACCCCTGAGAAATCCTTTTCTGTAGAGGAGCTCTTGAGGGTTGCGTTTTAAACCTCGGTTTAAAAACTGAATCAAACGCTTTAGGAAAGTGCCAACCTCAGGGTTTCAAACAGAGACCTTTGTTCTCATTCCTTGCACCATAACCGAGGATGTGGGGTAACCACTGGCCTTGTTATACAGTACGAGAGGAACCCGTGCAGCCTCCTTGGCGCGATGCTGTGAACAGCAGAATGTTTTTACGGGGTTAAAGAATCCAGTTAGCATTCAACAGCATAGAACCACAAGAGAAAGCAGCCAGTTAACCAAGACAGAACAACAGTGTTTCAAGTGACATTTTTATAGACTTGCAGAGTTGGTGAGCCTAAGAAAGATAAGCACGCGGAAGCTAGTGAGGGACTGCCGGTCTCTGAGGGGAAGACTGTGGAGAAGACACAAAACGCGTGCATTTGATGGGTGTGTGGAGGGAAGGGTGCAGGGACCCAGGACGGCCCCGGGAGGTGGTCTTCCCTGCCCAAGCAGATCATGACTCCTTCGAGTCCCCTCCTGGGACCCCAAATGTACACCTGCTAGCAGGCTCTCGGGGTTTGCCGCAGCTAAAGGGCAGAGAGGGGAGACCCAAGAGGAACCCTCACGAGAATGTAGACAAGGGAAAACTGTTGGTCCTCACACCTCAGGGCTCTTCTTTTCATTGAATTTGTCACGCTCAGCTAGTAATCTGAATCCTGGAGCCATTAGTCATCACAGAAAATATAATAAAGAAAAGAACTTCTGGTATTGGGGAAATTCCCATGAGGGTGTGAGGATTTATGGGGGAGGGGGACTGTGCTTCTGCAATGAAATGCTGAGCTGTGCATGGAAATTTTTAGGCAGTTTTGAAATACGACCTTTTTCTTGGTATATGTGCATCATGTCTGCGTCAGACTTCGGGCCCTTTTTAGAAGCCTTCTTCCAGCCTCACATTTCAAGAGACAGTAGTGAAACCTCGACATCATTCATTTGCTCTCTCAAGTAATGAAGTCATGAGTTCGTTTTTTAGGCCCTCTTGTGCCAATTTTAATCCCTAGTAAAAATGCACTTGCTGTTGCTGAGAAAAGCAACAAAAACAGGTGCCTCAAAAACAGGGCACTTCAGGTGTTTCAGTTGGAGGAAATCTAGCCTATGCCTTGAATCCCAGGCGTCCTGCCACCATCCTGTACTTTGAGTAGGCTCTGCATGGCCATCCGTCCATACTTTGGCATATTGCTCATCTTAGGGGTTCATCGGCAGCTCTACAGAGCAGTACCCTTGTACCCCTTCGGCAGGGTGGCTTAAGGGATGAAGAGGTGGCTTTGGAGCCAGATGGACCTGGTCTGGGCTCCCAGCTTCACCACTCACTAGTTATGTGACGTGGGTTGAGTTCTGTTATACCTGCAAGTCCCAGTTTCGTCACCTGAAAAATGAGGATATTATTACCTACCTCGTAGGGCTTCTTGTTATGATAAATAAGGTCATATATGTCAACTACTTGCATGGTCTGGTAAATAGAAGCTCTAAACCCATTGTAGACACTTTTTTGAGGAATTTCAAGTTATTTTTAGTAGTAAGTTTTTTAACAATTAAAAAATTGTGTCCTTAGGACTGATGCTTGGCTACTGCCAATGTTTTCGACTTCTTTAGCATAAGCCCCTAGTCTCATTCTGTCACCCTTATTTTAGTGCCTACATTGTGTGTCAGGGCTGTAAGGTTGACTCAAGGAGGACCAGCCCCGAGACCACAGGCCGGAGAGGGGGGGGAAAGACAGATAGAAAACTTCAGTTGCATAACCAAGCAGTAAACTTGAGGGGAGACCACGTGCTCTGCCTGGGAAGTTCGGAGAGGAGGTAAGGTTTGTACTGGAACATGAAGGATGGAGTAGGCACTGTCCAGGCAGAGAAGAGAAGCAAAATGATTCCAGGCAGAGGGAGTATTTGCAGGGGAGAAATAAAATCACACTGTTCCTTCAGAAGTTTACCCCAAGAGTCTTCTCCAATAGTTAAAAGCTGAACCCTTTCTTCTCTCGTGGGATCTAGGAAGATCTTTCAGAAGCCAACACACTGTGTTTTGGAGGAGGCTGGAAGGCTAGGTGAGGTAACTACGTTTTCCTGAACAATTCCCAGTGCCGGGCATTTTACATCCATTATCTGTATGTCAAGGGAAGCCAGGAGAAAGCTGGAGGAGAAAACGCCCTGCACTGTTGCATGGAGGCAGAGTTGGGTCTCTCTGCCTCGAGGGCCGGGTGCTTTTATACCTCGAGGGGTCAAACCAAAATGCCCCCAGAGACAGGCATGGTAAATGAGTGTAGCAGTAGAACATTCCCGCCTCAGATTGAAGACATTGGAGGTTCAAGACATTTGGGGGCCGAAGAAAGGAAGTATGTGAGCCAGGTCCAGTCTGCAAGTGTGATCCTTTCTTGGGAATCTTTTTTTTTTTTTTTGTCACTAACACTTTAGTTGATTATTGCCACTCTGTTTTTGTTCCAGTGTCTTACACTTAGCAATCATTCATCTTCATGCTCAGCTTGTGAGGGATCTACTAGAGGTCACATCTGGTTTGATTTCTGATGACATTATCAATATGAGAAATGATCTCTACCAGGTAAGCAGAAATGCCAACTGAAGAAAAATCCAGTTTGTACATGCTTGCATGTGTGTGCGGGTGTGCCTGTGTGTACATGTTATTTCTAATAATGGTAACAGTAGCAAAAATACAGTGCTTTGTTTTGTAGGTTAAATCCTAAAAGCCCATTACTTGGGCATATTACTTATGATTTAAGATCCTTTAATCTGTGAGTGTAATAGGAATCACTCCACAGTGAAATTCAGCATCCTGCTGGGAGAAGACAAAGTTTAAACTTAAGAAATCTGTCAAAGAGTTGATCCATTTTCTTTTTTTTTCTTTTTCAAATTTATTCTTTTCATTATAATAAGTGTATTCTTTAATCCCCATCCCCTCTTCCACCCATCCCCTCACTCTCCTCCCCTCTGGTAACCATCAGTTTGTTCTCTATAATTAAGGGTCTATTTCTTGGTTTGTCCCTCTCTTTTTTTCCCCCCTTTGCTTGTTTGTTTTATTTCTTAAATTCCACGTAAGAGTGAAATCATATGGTATTTGTCTTTCTCTGACTGACTTACTTCACTTAGCGTTATACTCTCTAGCTCTATCCATGTTGTAGTAAATGGCAAGATTTCATTCTTTTTTATGGCTGAGTATTATTCCACTGTGTGTGTGTATATATCACTTCTTCTTTGTTCATCTGTCGATGGACACTTGGGCTGCTTCCATAGTTTGGCTTAGTAGATAATGCTGCTATAAACATAGGAGTACGTACATCCCTTTGAATTCATGTTTTTATATTTTTGGGGTAGACACCCAGTAGTGGGATTATTGAGTTATAGGGTAGTTTGAATTTTTAATTTTTTGAGGAACCTCCACACTGTTTTCCACAGTGGACGTACCAGTTTGCAGTCCCACCACTTTTTCTCCACATCCTCATCAACACTTGTTTCTTGTGGTCTTGATTTTAGCCAACCTGACCGGTGTGAGGTGATATCTCATTGTGGTTTTGATTTGCTTTTCCCTGATGATGAGTGGTGTTGAGCATCTTTTTTTCTTTTTTAAATTGAAATATAATTGACATATAACATTGTATTAGTTTAAGGTACACAAATTTGATATTTGTATATATCACAAAATGATCGCCAAAATAAGTTTACTTGTCATCCACCACCACCTAAAAAATTACAATTTTTTTTTCTTGTGATAAGAACTTTTGGATCCACTCTCACAGCAACTTTCAAATATGCAGTACAGGAGAACCTAGAGTAAATATGTCACTCTGTCAAGATAAATACAATTGAAAAAAATTAAGTGTGGAAACCCAATAATGTGTAAGAATTTGAAGTCTGCTGAAACACATTTTGACAACATCTAGATTAAGTGTATATCAAATAAAGTGTGCTGAAATCAGAACACAGAAAAGTAAAAAAGGTTGGTTGAGGAGAAAACATCTTTCAAAACCAGAAAGACAGCTCAAATCAGGGCAACCAGGAAAAACCAGAGTTTTGCTCAGATGGGGTTTGAACAGGAATTCAGTGGGTTCAGAAGCAACTGGAGGAACCCTGGTACAGAGGTAGAGAGAAGGTAGCTGGGACCCGGTGAGGCTACCTGATGGGCACGTACAGACTTTAGATGAGGAAAGGAAATTGGAACTGCACTTGGCAGAACCAAAGCCTGGAGGCTGGTGTTGGCAGCCTGAGACCTGGCCCAGCTACTCTGGACAAAGGGGCACTCTCCCCTCCCAGCCACATTCACCCCCAACCCCACCAGGCTTTTGTGCCAGTCTCCTGGTCTCGCTCCTTGTTAGCTTTCCTATTTTCTCCTTCCCTTCGCACCACCCAGAGTGACTTCCCAGCCCTCCTTGGCCTGGACGGTGTGCTCAGATGTCTGGTCCCAGCATACCTGTCACTCTGAAAATACGGACCACCATCATGTGCAGTTAATTGCACAGTAAAGGTACCTGTTCCAGTTCTCAGTTGTTAAAGCAGGTGCTGTGAATCATTTTGATCTCCTCGAAGCAAAAGAACTAAAATGTTTACATGTCGCTCTCACCAGATTGTTATGTGTGAATAGGTGTTTCCTGATAAGGGAAATAAATTTCTCATTTGATGTAAGGCTTTCGGCTCCTTCCCTGGTGGTAGTGCTTAATGTCAACGGAAGAATGAAGTTGGGGATTCTTCACTGACTCATAATATAAGTAATGAGGACGAAGTCTAATTTTAGGTAGACATTTGAAGAATGTCTTCAGATTTTCATACCATCTTGGGGGTTGTTGGTATTTGGAGAATCATCTGGCCCTTAAAGCTTCATTCGCTCAGGCTTTAGGACTGTTCCTCTCAGCCATCGCGAGTGTACAAATAAAACTGGAACGAACGGGACTCTGTTGCTTCTTGGTCCTCCTTTTAAAGACTGCTTCACGTCACTGCCTGTAGGTCAGATTCAAGGAATTACTTGTTTTTCCGTTTATAAATAGGCCCTGCAAAGGACACCGCACAACAAGATTAGTAGTCCTGATTTATTATGTGCTGACCTCCTTACTGTATCATCTGGTTACATATATTGAGACTCTCTCTGGTGTGCTAGACACAAAAATCTTGAAACCACCACCTCTGACACTTCTTGCCTTCCGATGTGGGGACTCTTGGGAGAACACAGATCCATTTTCTCCCAACTGAGCACTGCTCTCCTTCATGAACAAGGATTCTAGGATCCCCTGGTAATCGCTTCTAGGTCTCAAACATACACCCGGTGGCAGCTTTGATTTGAGAACTAGAAAAGGCTAAAATTTGGATTCGTTTCTCTTTGTAAAGGTTCTCCGTTAACTCTTCTTGATGGAAAAATTATACAGTTCTCTAAGTAATTTGGATTATTTGGCAATTGTCTTAGACAACCTCCCAAAATACCATTCGCTAATCTTAGTGCATTTCTGCGACCATCTGTCATGATCAAATCTCTCTCCCCACCCACTTTCTAGAGATACACTCAAAATAATCCCAGTGCATAGAGTTAGGATTCTTCTGAAAATATTTCTGAAATCTATTGCCTTCAAGCCCTCTCCTCTTCTGCTCCCTCCACCATAATCACCCCTCCAATGTGTTTGATATGGATTGTTTTATCTGCCTGCCTTCCTGTGAAACGTTAATGAGGGGTTTGTGCATGTGGGTTTTTGCTTCTATGTTTTTAATTTTTATAAATATAATATATGTAATAGTTCTTTGGATCACACATAGGGAAATACACTGGAAAATCAAAAGTTGCCCTCCCTCCCTGGCAGTATACAAGTCCCCCAAACCCACTCCCAAATATAACTATTGCATTTGTAAGCATTTTTCCAGATACTGGGTACATAAACATATACACTTGAAATATTATAGATATTTTAGTATACTCTCAAACACAGTCCACACTACATTTTATAATCCTGGGGTTAAAGATCTAAAGCCTGAAATTTCCTGAAAAGCCTGAAAACCGAAGGTTTTCTATGAATCTAATGTTAAAAAAAAAAAACAACTTCTCTTACAGTAACAGAATTTGTATAACATGAAAAAAATCATATTAAAACCAGAGATAATTACTAATTTCTGAGTGGTATAATATTTTATAATTTCAGATCTTCTTTTTTACAATCTCATTCTCTCGCAGACTTTTTTCATCTCCCAAAATAGCATTTCCCTATTAATAAATGTACCCTTTTTGTTTTACATATTTATTTCTTGAGAAGAAGGCTCTTGGCTTACAGTATCTAAAGTTTTGAGGACATCATTCTATTTCAAGCTGGGGTATAAAAGATGAAAAAAAAAATAAGAGAGAATGGAAATTTGGCCCAAAAGCCTGCCTTGCTTCTGCTGTGTGCAGTTAGCACTGTGAGTGAGCCGAAGCCGCGGGAACATCTTGCAACATCTCCTGGGCTGTGGTCGTCCCGCACCAGAGGCGTCGGTGGCTTACCCTGTCGTCGCTGCTGTGGCCAGGAATCGCGTGCCAAGAGAGAAAGTGTAGGCAAATTGTCACTAGACAGACTGGATTTCACAGACTCCTGTGGAATAGACTGATTTGTATAAAAACATATCGCTCTTCTGCCAGTGGCCTCAGTTCTTTGAAAGACACTTTGGCGATTCTGTTTGTCTTGCTCATTTTGAAAACACTCAGTTTGCAAAACATCTCATTTGCATTCACTGGGGCACTGCCTTGTGGGTAGAGTAATCAAATGGACTCTGGATGCACCTGTGAGGTGTCAGCAAGTCAGCCTGCTTGGTCCTCGGAGCCCTCTTAACTGAGATGGTCCTATCGTCCTGGTTATGACACTTAGAATCTTAAGACACCTGTTACAGAATGGGGATGCCAGAGTGCTATTGGTTGGTCTCATCATGGAGCCAGTCCCTGGAAAAATGGTTTTCATTTCAGCAAACTCATTTTCCACGTCAATATCGAACGATAGCAGCCTTGCGAATTGGTTTCTATTGAGTAGTTAGTTCATTTCCACTTCTTCAGCAAAATTACAGCCTTGCTTTGATTTATTAATACATAGAATTATCAGTCGAAGATAGATTCCTGCTAGAAATTCAAGGAAATGAAATTTATTAATAGAAGAATTAACATAACAGCAGTCAGCAGGCTGTAAATGAGAAACAAGAAAGCGATTAAGAATTATAGATATAAAAATAATCTTAATTATCGCGTGGCTCAGTATCAGTCCAGCACACACACTGCATTCGCAGAGGACATGGAACAGGGAGTAACTCCTTCGTAAAAGGGAGGAGTTGATCGGGCAATGGGCAGTGGCCCCAAGGCAGGATGTCACCCTCTTGCAGTGGCAGTGACCAAGCCTTACAGGTTCAAAGCCCAGGGGGTTTCAAGTGTGTGGCGCTGATCAGTGTATCTCCTGACCCTTCTCCACTTCCCAGACACCCTTGCACCTGGCAGTGATCACCAAGCAGGAGGCTGTGGTGGAGGACTTGCTGAGGGCTGGGGCCGACCTAACCCTCCTGGACCGCTTGGGTAACTCTGTTTTGCACCTAGCTGCCAAAGAAGGACAAGATAAAATTCTCAGTATTTTACTCAAGCACAAGAAGGCAGCACTGCTGATGGACCACCCTAACGGGGAAGGTAAGAGACAAGCAGACGTCGTGGGGGACCTTCTCTCTCTGCTTTCCAAACAGTTGGTAGCTAGCTACTTGATAAATGTGTGTTCTCTGATTTGCACCCAGAAAAGCTTCCCTGAGTCCCCTGGAGTTTGTCATCTCTCATGAGAATTTCTGTTGCCGCCATAACTAATTTCTTTAAAAGTGACTTGGAATTAGTAGGTGGAAAAAGCAGAGGCCTGAGCAAACACTGGTCTTGAGGTGTAGAAAGTGTCACTTAGCCACAGAATGTTTATTTGCCCTCAGTGTCTCCTGAGACCATCCGAGGAGACCATGGGTTTCCCTGCAGAACAACAGCCTTGCAGCGCCTCTCCAGGCTCTCGGGAACAGACGCTAGATGTGCTGGGACTCGACAGCATTCCCTGCCTAGGGTCCAGTTTTGCGGGCTTGTGAGCAGCCTCCCAGCTCCATGACCGTCCCTGTGCTTGGGCCGCAGGTCTCAACGCCATTCACATAGCCGTGATGAGCAACAGCCTGCCGTGTCTGCTGCTGCTGGTGGCCGCGGGCGCCGACGTCAACGCCCCCGAGCGGAAATCTGGGCGCACGGCGCTGCACTTGGCCGTGGAGCGAGACAACATCTCCCTGGCCGGCTGCCTGCTCCTGGAGGTGACCAACGTGCCTGTTTGCCTTTGTATTACATTCCCAAGGGGGCGTTGGGACCATCTTTTCAAGGACTGATGTCAGTAACAGCCTTTCTCCCTGAAGTCACCTCTATTTATTCTGTAGCTCCTCGAGGCTTCGGGGTGGTCAGCTGCAGGCCGTCCTGACACCATTGGCTCCTTCTCTCTAACTGGGGATTTCTGAAGTGGCACAGCGTGCCCTAAATAGCAGCTGGGCTTGTAATGAGACCTTTTATGGGACCTAGGGGTCATGCTGACAGGAGAAGGTGGGGACTAGAGGGTGAGAGAAACTTCCAACTAAGTCTTTCCTGTGTGGGCTGGATTCTAGGGTGATGCACATGTAGACAGTACCACCTACGATGGGACCACAGCCCTGCACATAGCAGCCGGGAGAGGGTCCACCAGGCTGGCAGCTCTTCTCAAGGCAGCAGGTAAGGGGGCCTGGCGGGTAGGCTGGAAAGCGCTATCGGGAATGCAAACCCAACTCCAGCCCAACAGCCCCGTCTGTCCCTCTGAGCCACAGAGCTACTGCTGAAAGGCATGAGTAAGTGAAAACCTCCCACTTCCACAGCCGGAATGGTGCTGCTGGGCCTCGTAATCCTGGGCTCCATCCTGATGGTTGCGCCAGTCTTTACTCTCTGATTTATCGGTTTGTTCCGGGTGTTGGTGGTTTCGGTTGACTCCCATGACAGGAGATCTTCTTAAGGTTGAAGTTGATCCCTTAAAGAACTCTGAGCAGTACCAGCCTCAGATCATGTCAGAAATCTCCAGGAAAAAAGTCGACTGGTAGAAGACATTTTACAATTTCCTTCAGCAAGAGAGGTCCCTTAGAAGTTGAAATAATAGGAAAAAACAAATGGGCCGTGTATTGAGTACTACCGTATGTAAGGCACTAGAAATTGCTAGCATTTATCGACCTTACTATGTGTCAGGCACTGTGCTAGGCCTGCCAGAGGCACTGTCTCATTTAATCTGCAATCACCCTTAGAGGTAAGTACCATTATTACTTTTCATTATTACATCTCATTACATATTACATCTCACAGCAGATGAAACTGAAGAGATGAGACTGAAGAGACCTGTGGGACCCAGTCCCAGGGTCCTAGCAAGGGCTTAGCTATGAACCACACCTCATCCATCTGAGCTTCTAGATTCCATTGTCTCTACTGTTTCTCTTCCCTGCTCTGCTCAAGGATTTGTAGGTGTTATACCATTTAATTCTCTAGCCCTTTGAAGTATAGAAAATTATTCCTGCTCACCCTTGAATCTCTCTTGCCTTGTGTACTAAGAACCTCAACAAATGTTTAATGGGAGTAGTCTCTCAAACCTTGAGCTATCTGATTTACTATAGAGGTTATTAAAACTTTTTTAGAAAGTAAATGCTTCATAAATTCAAGAAAACAGAGCGAGTTAAATACCTCTTTAAAAACCGAGTCCAGGATGATGTACAGACTTTTGCTTTGGGTGCCCCACATACTTCGAAGTGAATAAAATCATGTCCAAATCAACAGTAACCTTTCCTTCATCTTGGTCAAGTCAAACTTTCTCTTGAACAAGAGACTCTGATTGCAGTATGTATGAAGAGTTTGGCAAGTCACTGGTTATTATTAAGAAATGCCTTCAGACCAGAAGCTATAACCTTCTCAAAAATTCTTTCTCTTGAATTCTTACTATCCCATGAAGGGAGTAGTGAGTAACAGTTTCTCCGTGATATAAATGAAGGCACTCGGATGAAAAACTTAGTCCCGAGCTCCCAGTCATGAACAAGGTCACTTCAGGAACAGAGAGCTCAGCTCCTCCAGCATTCTCCAGCCCATAAATTGTTCCTCTTAGTCTCTCCTGTGTTTCCGTGGTCAGATGGCCCTCACTGCCTTCTGGATCAGGCCAGGGCTGGAAGGTTGAAGGAAGAAACAGCATGGAGATCCTTCTGTGACTCTCATTAGGCCCTCTCCTGTTATTGAAGTTGGCACAAAGCAAATGATTGCCCCGCAAGATAAAAACAAGTTCTTCCCAGAAGGGTGTACTGAACTGACTACTGTTTGTCAGACAGCAGACTAAACACTCTCATAAAAATAGTCTCTAAGCCTGTAAGAGGTAACTAGCTCTAATCTCTGAGTGACTTTTGGTGTTTTCTTGCTGCACATTAAGAAACAGACTACATTTTTCCAGATCAGTCCTAAAATGTTCAATAACTATACATCATAGGAGAAGGTTTCTGTGGTGTTTGTCCATGCAAGGATTGGGACTCCAGCAGCACTGTACCCAGGAATAAAAGTGAGCCTGTTGTCCCTGTACAGCAAGATTGCTCTTCTGAGCAAGTAAAAGAATAGCCTGAGACGTGTGCGGTGGTGGGCACAAATTTGAATGTTAAATTAGGTCCTGAATCCTGAGGGTGCAGCCCAGCCCCTATAAATTGCTGCCATTACTCCTCAGCTTAAAGGTGCCTCATTCGTTTGAAAACTATCCTGAGAGTTAAATGTGAGGGTCAGGGTACTTCCAAGTCTTGTCTTTGAAAACATCCTTGGCTATTTAGGGTATCATCAGATGTCTCTACAGTCAAAATAAATTAGAATTTAAAAGAAGTTCTCTGAATAGTTCAGTAGAAGCATGTTTCATGTATTAAAAATTATCCAGGTAATTGCTTCGAGTAGTTATTGTGCTTTGCCTTTGGAAATCAGACCTCTGCAGGCATTTCGGAGTTGACAAGATTGGGGATTACATAATGCTGTGTAACTTAACAGGTGCAGATCCCCTGGTAGAGAACTTTGAGCCTCTCTATGACCTGGATGACTCCTGGGAAAAAGATGGAGAGGATGAAGGAGTTGTGCCTGGAACCACACCTCTAGACATGGCCACCAACTGGCAGGTGAGTATGGTTCCAGTCCATTTGATGGCAGCTCCGGAGGGAGCTAATGCATTGGGAATATAAGAACAGATGGTCTTCTTGGGTCTTTATTCCCCAAAGCACAAGCCTTTTATTTTTAAGAAAGTCTGCTTATCAAGAGACATGTTTATCTTGAAAAGCCTATCCATGAAAGATCTAGGTCAGCGGAGTTATGAGTGTGAAAGTGTGTGCCTAATCAGATCACAGTTAAGTTGTGAGGGACGGTTCCGCAAGAGAAAACACAAAATTCATGCAAGAGTTTCCCGTTCTGAGCTCACACCAGAATGGTTCCCATCTCCATTTCTGAAGCTAGGAGAAATGGTGCGGTTGCTTAGAATCTTGCTAAGTGATTTCTTTACATGAAAAGAACCCAGGGATTCTTCTGAGGATTTTAAGAACTATAAACATAGTAAGGAGAGTTAAACTCTTCCTCCAGACTCCAGTGACCTGAGATACGAAGGTGAAAAGCAGTGAGTAGGTCTTTATGGCCCGGGAAGAAGAGCCAGAGGGAGGACCCAGGCAGCGGACAGATCTCCGACACAACAAAATTGACTTTCTTGTGGCCAAGCGCTGCTCCAGATCCAAAAACTGCTTGTTTGCCTTTTCAAGGCCCGTGGTGTGGAGCTGAGTGACCCTGGCAGAGACCACATGGTTCCCCTCTAATGCTGAGCACCTGGCTTTCCCAGAAGCCTCACCACAGAACACAAAGATAACCCACTTCAGTGACCCCTTGTTGTCCTTACCTAAGTCCACGAGCACAGAGTGACTGCAGAGCACACAGAAAGGTCTCCATAGCTACGGAATTGTGTTTTTCCTTTTAACCTAAGACTTTTCTGTCCCCTCAGTTTAAAATGCAGCTGGTGCTGGAAAGAGAACATCCAGCCTTGTGAGCATTACTATACCTCAGTTTGAGCACATTTATAGAATTCGTTCTCAGAAGACTTTGCGAGGGTGGAGGGGGCAGGGAGGAGGCCTAGCTCCAGCTCTTCATAAGCTCAGTCCTCCTCCGGCCTCTCAGGGACACATCACTTACTGATGACTCTCCGACCAACACGTGGCCGATCTGGTGGCCTGCACTTTTTTTTTTTTTTTTTTAAGATTTTATTCATTTATTTGAGAGAGACACAGCGAGAGAGGGAACACAAGCCGGGGGAGGGGGAGAAGCAGGCCTCCCACTGAGCGGGGGCTCGATCCCAGAACCCTGGGACCATGACCTGACCCGAAGGCAGATGCTTAACGTCCAGGTGCCCCCTGGACTGTTCTGTCTTTGTCCTTTCAGAAGGACCGTGGCGCCAGCTCTCTGCAAGGTTGGCGTGCGTCTTCCTACCCACCTCAGAAGCCCCTGTAGAGCCCCGCCTCCTGGCCCCTAGGACTTTTCTTTGCTCGAAGGGCATTGTCATGACTTTGTGAGACTGACTCCTTCCCATTCCTCCATCATTGGGGTACTAGGTCCTCCTCAGGAGGACACAGTGAGTTCTTTATTACAAAGAAACTGACTCCCGTCCTGGTCCCTTTAATGTGTAATGTTTCTCCACGGTTTTCTCCCCAACAGGTGTTTGATATATTAAATGGGAAACCCTATGAGCCAGAGTTTACATCTGATGATTTACTTGGACAAGGTGAGCTCTTAACTGGTGTTCCCTCCACACAGTCATTTAAAGGGCTGAGGGAGAAGCAGCATTAGCCAGGCTGTACTGGGAAAGGCTCGGTGGCTTATTCCAGAGTCGAAAGCTCCTGGACGTATGCAGAGGACACTGTCCAGCTGTAATCTGCTAAAACACACATACTGCTCTTAGGAGGCTGGGCTGCTGCCGCCTCCAAGGAAAGCAGCTTCACGGCTCCCCCTGGGAGCCGAGGGCAGCAGCACGGCCGTGCTCAGTCCCTCCAGAGTGTCCCTGGGCGCGTCGGACAGCTGTGTTTCTTCTTCATTCTTTCAGGAGACATGAAACAGCTGACTGAGGATGCAAAGCTGCAGCTCTACAAGTTGCTAGAAATCCCCGATCCAGACAAAAACTGGGCGACTCTGGCACAGAAGTTAGGTCTGGGGATACTAAATAATGCCTTCCGGCTGAGTCCTGCTCCTTCTAAAACTCTGATGGACAACTACGAGGTAACTCATCCCCTCACACTTGTACTTGACTCTCATCTGTTAACATCGCTGACCTGGCCATTGTCCTCTCCCCCCAGCCCTTAACTCTGAGGTGGAAAATCAGTTGTTACCATGTCCTGGGAGAGTGAGCCAGGCCAGGGTGGAAACCCGCATTCGTAAGAAGGCAGTTTTCCGATACCCTAAGGTGTTCCCTGTTTTCCAGTATCTTGAGATTTCCTGCAGAAATCCTAGGTGGAAGGTCAGGGTTGTCACAGAACTCTGACCCCCTGAGCCGCCATGATAGACTGCGGTCCACATGCGTTCTCTTCCCATCCCCAAGAGCATGCCTCGATCCCGAGTCAGGACACGGAGGCAGCTTCCTGTGAGGTGAAATCATTATCTACTGAGAATTTCCTTGTTCGCACTGGTTTCTCGGTGGTTTTCAGAGCTTCAGCCCCAACAGGGATGCTGCATGACCTTCGCGGCAGGTGGAGTTTCACTGCCTCAGCACTTCCCTCCCTCTCTGTCCCCCGTGCTTACTGGAAGCCGCTTCTCTGTGATTTCCTGAGTGGTCTCTGAGCTGACACAGGAAGCCCGACGTGAAGGCCGCGTGTCTCTGTGGCGTCTTGGCTCTGAGCGCTCCGGGCCGAGCAGGGCGGGTGTCGTGGGGCCGGCCGGCCTGCTGGCTCCCGCCTCGGAACGCACGCCGCCTGTCTTTGTCACAGGTCTCCGGGGGGACAGTAAGAGAGCTGCTGGAGGCCCTGAGACAGATGGGCTATACCGAAGCCATCGAAGTGATCCAGGCGGCCTTCTGCACCCCGGGAACCGCCGCCCCGGGCCCCGGGAAGGCCGCGCCTCAGACCCTCTCGCTGCCCCTCTCACCTGCCTCCACGAGGTCGCCAGTAGGTAAGAGAAAACACAGAACAAGCAGCGGAGATAACCTCCCGCTCCCGGGGCTGTGCCCTCGGTGTCTGGGGCTGTCGCCCGAGTACCCTGTCCGTGTGTCTGTCTTCCCCCGGCAGCGCGCAGGTTCTCCCCGCTGGGCCTCTCCTGACGCTGTGGGTCAGGCGGGGGGCTGTCCCCAGGAGCAGTCCCCTTGACCCGTGAGTCCCTTGGATTCGTAGTAACTACTAAAGACAACATGACGTGGTTGCTTAAGGCAAATAGTGTTTCTCTCACTTCTTAAATGTAAAAGACAGAAAGGAACTCATGGAGCGAGGCCTGTCGGGCCAGGGCTGGCCCCAGACTGTGGATGCCACCGCAGCACCCTCAGTGACTCCCGTCCGGCCCAGAAGCGGCTTCCCCTTCTCCCTGTACCTCCTCCCGGCCCCCAGCACTGACCTCTGTCACCCAACTGAAACACGTCACAGAACAGACTCCCGGTAGCCCAGTAGCCCTTTTTTCCCTGCAAATGTGGTCTCGAACTCTCTCAGCAACCATCATGCTTTCTCTGTTTGGACCCTTCCTCTGTCAGTCCCCACGGAGAACGTAGCAGCAGCTACAGTTCCCTCATCCTTGAAAGACCAGCAGTTGGCCGTGTCAGGCAGAAGCTCCTCCATCCTCCGGGAGGTTGAGACAAAAATCCGAGACCCGCTCGTGGACACTTGCCGCTCACAGCCAGCACACACGCAGCCCCCAGTCCTTCCTCTGGGGCAGCCTCCCTTGTCCATCCACCTTCATTTCTTGCCTCAGTTCCTGGTCGGTCTCCCTGCTCCGGTCTGCCCCTCTCCCTTCGGTCCACTCTTGACACAACAGGCAAGAGTCTTTTTAAAAAGTAGTGCTATGCCTGTACCTGTTGTATACCTTCCAGTTCACTTATCCACTCACCACATCTTCACCGAGCACATCCTGTGTGCCTAGCACTGTTCGAGGCTTTGAAGATGGAGCGGTAACAAAGGCAGTGTCCCTTTATCCATTCTCTCTCGCAAATCCCTTTCATATGCTTTTCCTCCCGCCCCACTTCCCTGCACCCCCGTCCGCAAGCCCTCCGCTCACAAGTCTGATCCCGCCTTAGGACCCCAGCCTTCTCTTCCCCTTCCCTGCAAAGATCCTCACCTGGTGGCTGCTTCTTGCCCTTCAGTTTCAGCCCAGGCGTCACCTTGTCAGGGGCCTTTCTAGGAGAGTAAGGACAGATGTTGCACCCTTTGGAAAGGAATAAAGTGTCCACCAGCAAAATAACCCTCATCTCCTACCTCGTGACCTGATGCTCCTTCCACACGAGAAATAGAAAAATACTAATATCTTTAAAATTTGATTTGATCTCTGACTTGTAGTTATTTTTAAAATCCCTCCTACACATAATAGAAACCCAATAAAGATTGGGTGGCTGAATAAATCAAATCAATCAATAAATCAACCAAGTTAGTAACAAGACAATAGCATGTCACTGCCATTAAGGTCTTAATATTTTAATATCAGAACTTAATATACAAGAAGATAGCGTTTTGATTTGTATATATTAGACTTTGTTTCTTTGATCACTTTCTATAGGAAATAATTCAACATTGTTCACATCTCTAAAGACACTTCTCAACAAGGAGAATGTGACCTAATTGTTCATCACAGACTCCTTTTCATCATAATCACCTTATCTTTTTTCTGCTATCAGAATGTTTCTGAGGCAATGTGTAGCATTTAATAGCACGTGAGGCCCAGAGAGAGATCTCATTTTTAGTTCCTACTTCGGTCACGCATTTATTTTGCCTGGGTTCAGCAATTTCCCCAGCTAGAAAATAGGTAATATAGTGGTTGGAAAAATACACCTGATTTCTAAGAAAAAAAGGCCCACTGTGAGTTAGGAGAATTCAGAAAGGATTCTGATAAACATGATGGTAAGAAAGAGATGTGAAAACATTTGCCTGATTTCGATGTCTTCACGGTGCTTCTTTTGATCGGGGCTCTCCCTCTCTCGGCCCCGAGCCCAGTAGCGACAGGCGGGCGGCAGGGATGGGCCGCGGCGCCCTGTGGATGCTGACAGGCAAGAGCTGCCCACGAGCTTCTTAGACCCAGACTCTGGGCCTGGCTGGGCTAGAAGGTGTAGTAGAGCCAAGGCTCTGCCCTTTCCCCAGCTGTGCCCCAGTGAGTCTGTGCTTCTTCCCCCAGATGAGGTCCGAGACGACAGCATCTGCGACAGCGGCGTGGAGACGTCCTTCCGCAAACTCAGCTTTACAGAGTCTCTGACCAGCGGCAGCTCCTTGCTGACTCTTAACAAAGTGCCCCACGAGTACGGGCAGGAAGGACCCATAGAGGGCAAAATCTAGCCTGCTGGCAGTTCCCCCACACCGTGTAAACCAAAGCTCTGAAATTCCACCCTTGTCCAAAAGAAGGAAGGTGAAGTGCATCCCCGGGTGCTCAGAGGAAAACCAGCCTGCCCGAATCTCTTGGAATTTCATTCAAGGACTTTTGCAGTTGGCTTCCTTTCTCGGATCTCACAGGAATGTTACTAGTCCAGTCCATGAACACACAGTCCCAAGCAGTCACTGCGCCAGGCCGGCCTGCCGCCTCCCCGTGGGCGAGTTGGCTTAGTGAGCTTTCCCAGCTGCTTCCCCATGTCACTGCTGCTGCCTGCCCGCCCCCCTCCCCCGGCGCTCCCCCTGGCATTAAAAGGTGGCCCCGTCCCCACCTGGTGTTCTCTCTGGCCGTCCACAGCACTGTCGTGCATTCAGATTAAGGATTATGAAAAGGGATATTTTTAAATGAAAGTAACCTGGTGTATAATTATTAAAAAAAAAAAAAGGCTTTACTGCTTTTTCTAATGCGGTTAGCTATGTGATTCGAAAAAAGAACATGTAATGTCAATATGTAAACATGGTTACAATCAGTGCTAAAAATGGTCTTTTCTCCCTTTTTCTGCATTTTGCTATTGTAAATATGTTTTTTAGATCAAATACTTTAAAGGAAAAGATGTTGGATTTATAAATGCTATTTTTTATTTTACTTTTATAATAAAAGGAAAAGCAAATTGGTGACCTCATTTTGTTCGATCTCCAAAAGTACTTTTCCGAGATGATTCCTTGTAATCATGGGATCATTCCACAGCCCGGTTATCACATTCACATTCCCCTTCAGAGTCCAGTTTTTGATCCAGAAATGAACCCCCAAAAATGATCAAAAGAGCAGTGTTTTAAGCTGAGATGAAAGCTTTGGGTTTGTCGAATCCTGGCTTGGCTCGTTTCATTCAGGCTGTGTCGCCTCACCTGCCGCCGCCCAGCGGACCCGGGCCTCTGCACCCCTCGTGGTGCCCTCAGGGCCCCGCGCTGCCTCAGGTCCTGCAGTCTCAGCACACGGAGGCGAGGGCTGCAATCAGCAGCCTTCCAGCAGGAAGCTTGGCTGACTACTCTTCACTCAGAGGCTTGGAAACAAGGGAGAGGAGACCTGAAAAGCCTTTGAAGGAGGTGCTGTGATGAACACTGGGATCTAAAACCAAGAACCCTCTTTAACATAAAGGCCGCATCCACCCAGCGCCCGGAGCACCCTTGGCCAAAGGCCTCTCGACCTGTCCGTTCATTCGGGGGTTGCCTTAGCCACAGAGAGCCACCCCACCAGGTCACATTCATGGCCCCGATGACCTCGAGTAACGGGGACAGACATGGTGGACAAAGACTCCTCCGCCCCTGGGACGACAGTGAAGGGCTGGCTGTGCTCTGGAGCCCCCTCTTGTGGCTGAGCTGTTGTTTGGGTCTGCGTCACAGCTCGGGTCATTGGCCTGCCCAGGATGGCTTCCCACGACCGCCCCCCGCCCCCTCCCAA
>LNAC01000032.1:6886481-7005253 GCA_002007465.1 Ailurus styani | reverse complement strand
CCCCCCCCGCCCCGCGCCTGTGCTGGCATGGATCCCAGGGCACCCCAGCTCCCTCTCAGACCCGGCTTCCACGGAGTCCAAACTGCACAGGGGCTAGGAGCTAATAGTGACCACTTTTGCACAACATATGAAGTCCTGCAATCTTGAAAATAACCCAGTCAGGTATACGGAATTATCGCCAAGGTACAGAGAAGGAAATTGAACCCCAAAAGTTCAAGTAGGCAGTGGCTAAGCTGCTTCTGAGTCTGTATCCAGGTCTGTCTAGTTCCAGAGCTTATGGGCTAGAAAATTATCTTGGTGAGGGTAAAATGATAGGTAGAAATAATTGAGTCCAGAAGTAGACCGCCGAATATATAGGAGTTTAGTATATAATACATTTCAAATCAATGAGGAAAAGATGATTAATCAATAAGTAGATATTCCATCTGTTTAAATCACTGGGAAGAAGTCAGTCTGAACTCCCACTTCCCTTCTTTCATCAAAATAATTTCCAAATAAAAATGAAACCATAAAAATGCTAGAAATACTAGAAATCATGGATGAATAGTCTTGAAATACAGGAGGACTTTTTAAGTAAGACCTTGTTCTCTGGTGTAAATAGTTTGGATTCTTCATTTCACAGTGTGTCCCAAAGAAATGAAAATATTTTTTAAATTCTACTTCTATTTTTTATCACTTTGCCATTTCTCCACATGTTCCAATCCGTTCTTCCAGTTTTTGAAAGTTGTATCTTTAAAAAACAAACAAAAAGCCTTACTTTCCTTACTTTTCCAGCAACAAGCCCATGCCACTGTTTCCCCCCAACCCCCGTTCCTCTCTGTGGCAGAAGGTCATTTTCCAGTTGGCAATAGCAGGTCTCCAGGCTACAAGCAGGTCTCCAGGCTACAAGACGAATGCCGAAACTCCTCCCACTGAGGGGGGGGCTGTGCTCCTCCCTCATCACTGCAGGCCTATGACAAGGGTAGAAATGATGGTAAGTGGCTTCCAAGGTTAGTTTGGAAAACGCAGTGCAGCTTCTGTCTGGGCCCCCTGGGTTCACTCAGTTACCATGCTCTGGGGAGCCGAGTGGATACATGGAGAAGCCACGTGTAGGTGTTGGGCCAACGGCTTTCACTGAGGTCACAGCCAATGCCAGCACCGCCAGCAGATGTGTGAGGGAGGGACACCTTGAGATGATTCCAGGCACTAACCACTGAGTCATACCTGTCTAACCTTCAAGCTGCCTCAGCTGCTGCTGCCCGAGCAGAGACAAGCTGTTCAGCCGAGCCCTGTGCAAATGGGAGATTCACGAGTAAAATCGTGGTTGATGCTTTAAATTCTACGTGCGGAGTGTTAGCATTCTCCAGGGATCTAACCTGACAGCTCCCATAGCAGAAATTCACTTTAAAGAGAAGCTGACTCTGGGAGAAACTACTAAGCAACTCATGCCGAGACTAAAAATAATATTCCCCTTCTTCAATAAGAAGCCCTGTTTCTCTTCTGTTCCAGAAACTTCCTCTTTCTCGCCTCCCAGATCTCAACTGTGGCCTGAGCCTCTGCATGGTGCTTGAGCAAAAAGGAACGCTGTCTGTGCCTCTGAGGAAGGAGTGTCTTTCATATTGTACCAGCAGATGGGGATAAATACCAGGAGGAATGCAGGAGATCAGGTGGAAAGCTACAATGGGCCGGAAATCAGCCTTCCCAGAAAGCCGGTCTCTCAGCAGGAAGCCATTTAAAAATAGCTTTCTCAGAACTTTGTCATCTTTACTCTGCAAGCATAACCTAGACTTCTGCAGGATGGGCCGTCTCTGTTGGCAGAAGGAGGCTCTCCTCACCCACCTGCAGTAGTCGGACGGGGCTCGGATGGTCCTCGTCACCCCATGGAGTACAGCCTCACAAACCAGACCCTTGGCACCTTAGCAAGAAAAAGGAAAAGAAGCAGCAGTCGAACTGATGTGCAGTCCCCTTCGCATTAATGATTTCTAAATGATAATTGTCAGAACATCCCTCTGAGGTACATTATTTAGCCCCAATGTTACAGTGAAGAAACAGATAATCTGAATATTAACTAATTCACCCCAGATTTAAATCCAGGTCTATCAGATCCCACGGGTTACTCTTTAACCTTGTCTGAAGGCCTTGGAAGGAAAGTGGTTGTATTTAAAAGGGAAAGAAAAAAATCCATACAATTCTGTCTGAGGATGATGGAGTCATAATGTACCTCAACCAAAATACAAAATGAACCCAGAATATCACTGAAGAGATATGTCACTTAAATGTTAGCCTGGCTTGATGTTCCTTCTAAAACCAAGCTAAGATGCTTAAGTATGAATTATTCACAGACTAGAGGTCACTAGAGGTCATCTCTTTCTCCTTATTGTGCTTCTGGGGGAAATTTTCTTTCTGATTTGCACTTCCCCATGTCATGGGCTTGGGGAGGCCCAGGAGTCAAGAGGAGGTGAAGCTAGAATGCGGTCTATTCTGGGGGTCTGGCTGGCTCAGTCAGTAGAGCGTGTGACTCCTGATATCAGGGCTGTGAGTTTGAGCCCCATGTTGGACATGGAGATTACTTCAAAAAAAAATGCTGCTTATTTTCTTAAGCATCACAGAACTTAGAACTGGGCAGTATCTTAAAGATCACCTAAGTAAATCATCCAAGTTGTCATCTTCTTTTAAACACCTACAGTAGGAAGCATCTCGTCTCTATAACCTCACTAATCTGCTGCTTCATTGAAACACCAATCCCAGAGACTATAAATTCTTGTCCATTGGTTGGAGGAGGCGCTAAAGAGGGGCTTGAAATTAAATGGATTCTCTCACTCTCCATTATTGTGGGTTCCATTACGTCTGCAATGGCCTGCTTCCATTATCCTGAACAAAAGACAAGTTCTACACTTGTTTTTTTTTTTTTAAAGATTTTATTTATTCATTTGACACAGAGAGAGAGATTACAAGTAGGCAGAGAGGCAGGCAGAGAGAGAGGAGAGAGGAGGAAGCAGGCTCCCTGCTGAGCAGAGAGCCCGATGTGGGCCTCGATCCCAGGACCCTGGGATCATGACCTGAGCCGAAGGCAGAGGCTTTAACCCACTGAGCCACCCAGGCGCCCAAGTTCTACACTTGTTGAAGCTTCTTAGAATGAGAGGGAGGAAGGGGCTGAGGTACCATTTTTTCACTTCCAGCAACTCGCTCTTCCATCGTGATCTCTCTCTTTCCAAAATGATCATTTCATTGGAATATCACAACAATTCTCCAGGAATGAAGATATGTATTCAGTCAAGATTTTTTTGAGTGTCTGTTGCATGTCAGGCACTACAATAGGTGGTCATCATTCACTAACTAGTATTACTTGTTTGAAAACCCTGTGAAGAAAAATTTGTCCCTATTTTACAGATGAATAAACTAAGGCACACATAAGGCATTAAACCACAGGATCACCTGATTGCTGTAAGGTGGTTTCATCAGCCACACTTGCAGCAGGGACAGGGGTGGGTGGGCAGGGTATATCTCTTCGACTTAGTCATGAAAGGATGCTGGCTGACAGTCACTCTTCCTCCCACCCTTGGCTGCCAGGGTCCCAGTCAGCTGAAAGGGGAAAGGAGCACCGAGGAGAGCGTGTGGGAGTTTTGAACAGGCCACTTCCTCTCAGGTTGCCCCAGAGAAAAACTTTGGTCTCATGGCCATGGGACTAAGAGCAGGGAGGTGATAGGAGTGATTAACTTTTGTTCCCAATATTAGGAGGGGTGATTTTGGTGAAGAGTTCCCAGGCTCTGGCACAGATCAAAATTCTTTCCGTAACTGAAGGAGGAGGTTGAACCTGAAGGTTCTTTCTAATTCCAAGTGCTATGCAAACATTCATTCGCTCTGAAAGTCCCCTGCAGTCATTGGAAATGGCTATATCCAAAACCAAAACCATTTCCCAGGATTAAGAATGAAAGATGCACTGTAAGGACAGTCACAGTTCCTCTTCAGGAAACTCTCAGAAATAATCAAGGGTGTTAGACCAGGTAGGATGGGGGAGAATTACAGCAAAGGCTTTGTTGCCCTGGCACTGATTCAAGGAGGATTCCTGCTCTCCAGCCTCCGGGGTCTGTAGTTCCTTAACAACAGATCTCCGGCTTGTTGATGCCAAGATTAAGAATCTTCAAGGTGTCATGGTCCTTGGGATCCCACCCAAAGGAGAAGGACAAGCAAGTTTATCTCCCTTGTGATCTGCAGAGAACAGGCATTTCTCAGATGAATGAGAAAGGAGCAGAGGTAGGTTCTTAGGGAAATAATATTCCCTCCAGGCCAGAAGAGGAGCAAATGAAACAGAATTCTAGAAACCTCTTCTCCAGGGGTTCCTTCTTAGGACCCAGGAAGTAGGGTTGGTGCTGACGATGGTCAGATGAACCCTCCGGGCACATGAGGGGAGTGTGTACCATCAGGGGAGGTTATGAGTTCATGCTGGATACGAGACAACCAGGTTGCTAGGACTATTCCCTGGAATAAGAAAAAAATTTTTTTTCATTTCAAAACTGTTGTCTCGGTGCCCTTCCCTTTCCTAAGGCGAGAATCAACAACTAATTATTTTGTTTCAGAAATTCAAATGAGAAACGTCTAATTATGGATTTTTTTTCTTTTACAGGACACCTTTTTATCACTTTGTTCAAATGTAAATGTTCCCTTTTCCTTTTGAAATAAATTTCCTTTTGCAGTTTTGAAAGAAAAATCCAAAAACAAAATCTTAAACTTTCACTTACACAATATTTTCAAATGTTTATTTTCCTAACAATCTGAGAAGTAAACATGGAAGGTTTTAATTGCCGCCTTTTTTCGCAAAATGGCAAAGCCCCCCATGTCCCTGGACGTTCCTGGTCTAGTGGAAACTGAGAGCTGGACTCGGCCTTCAGTGCTCTCACTGCCCACCCCCGCTGGCGCTGCAGCCCCTCTCAGAATGCGTGGCTGCTCCAAAGGGGAAGGGTCACACGGGCAGGCCCGGGAGAGGGCAGGGAAAGCGGCCAAGTGCAGGCTCTGAAGGCTAGCATGGGGCCAGCAGTGCACGCGGCAGCATGTGGAGCTCCGCCCCATCCCTGTGCCCAGCCCCCTGCCACCACCACCACCAGGGGCCTTGGGATCACGCCGGCTGTCTTTGTCCGTCCTTCCTTCCGGCCCCTCTCGCCTTCTTTGCTTTAGGGCCCTCAGGAGCTGCTTTTCAGCCCTGTGCCCCGTTCTGGGTTTTCTCCCCACCTGCCCTTCCCCCAACAATTCAGCTGGCACCTCCAAACTCTCCCGAGGGTCCCCACGTTAATGTGGGATCCCGCAGCCTGGCCCAGAGAAGCCAAAGGGCCAGAAATCACAGCCCCTGGAAGCCTCACCTCAGCTCCTCCTCTGAGTCCCGGTCTGTGCCCCGCCCCCCAACACACATACACCTGAGACCACCTTCCTTGGGCGGGACCTCCCCTTCCCCCGCAGGCCCCCCACCACCACCCCGGGCCACCCAGGAAGTGTTCACTCGCTCCTGGGCCCCAGCAGTCCCCAGTTTTGATCTGGAAGGTCAAAGCCGCCCTTGGGCCCTGACTTTTCTCCCCCACCTCGCCCAGAGCACCTCTTGAGTGATGATCAACATATGCACACTTACATGAGCCAGGGACCATTTTAGTTCTGAAAGGCAAAGAAACTCCAGATTTAAAGCTTTAAGAAAGAATGTGTGGGCAGCGAGTCACCCACACACCCACATGGCCGCCTCCTTAGCCAGTCTCCAGAGCTCCCTCTTCGTCACCAGCAGGTCCTGCCTTTCTTCAGATGACGCCTTAATTGGGGTTTCTGTCCCTTCCCACTGCTCCCCGTTACTGCGCCTTGTAAGAGCTCATCTGACTTCCCCCTTACCCATCACCTCTTCTGGAGCCTTTTTACCAAGTTTTCATGACCCGTCGTAATTAAATTAGGGTTAAAAATCATAATTCCCCCTCCACCCTCCCTCTGCCTCCCTCCCTCCTTCCATTTTTTCCCTCCCTCCCTCTCCGCCTGCCCATCTTCCTCCTCTTGCCCTTTTTCTCTCCTTCCTCTTTTTTTTCCTTTCTCTTCCTCTCTCTGCCTTTCTTCCTTCCTTTCTCTTTCTCCACCCTCCTTTCTCCTTCAATCCTCCGCACCTCCCACCCACTTTTTCTTTCTTTCCTTGGAGAAAGACTCTTCCAATCCAGGGCACTGGCCTCCAGCTCTCTGAGGCAGGGAGGGGCTGGGAGTGTGGGTGGACACCCTGCAGGCCGTTCCCCAGAGACTTCTCCGCACCTTCTGCAGGGGAAGTCTCCTGGAAACCAGTGCCCTGGCCCATGGCAGTACCCCCCTCCAACCCCCTCACCCCTACTGCCACTGGCCCTATTTCCTGTGCACAGGAGGCCTCTGCTGGAAGAAGCAGAATTTTGCACAATCATGCAACAGCTGGTCTGCCTCTTGCTACTCAACTTTTTTTACTTCAACAAATTTGGAAAGAGGCTTACAAGAAAGGGAATTAGAAACTTCTTGGGCTTTTTGCCTGAATGTTTTTCCTTCAATTCGGGTCACAGACGCCTGATGATCATTTTCCCTTAGCAGAGAAGACTTGAATTGTTTTTTCTTTTGGCAAGAAACACGTAAACTCCCCTAGGCCTGATTGTTTCAGCCAGGGCAACCTCGGAAGCCAGCATTTACTACTCGCCAATCCTAGGCATTGTACATCCTGCCTCTTGGTTAAGCCTCACAATCCTATGGGATCGTAAATTACTATTAACCTCATCTTAAAGATAAGGAAACAGAAGTGTGGAGCTTAACTGATTTGTCCAAGTTCAGTACGATTTAAAGCCAGATTTGCATATTGGAGGTTCCATATCGTAGCGTGAGCTCATAGCCACTGCACTAGATGGGGCCTTCATGTGTGTGCACACACACACACACACACACACACACACAATTTGGATCATTAACAAGGGAAAATCTAGTTCATTGTATTTGTGAGTTCGATGAGCTAAAAATCTTTTTGTTCAAGCATAAAGAACATGGATAAGGAAGCACTCCAACCACCCAACTTGGGCTGGCTTCCCATGATAAAAGAGCAGGGTTCTTCTTTCACTCAGCTGGACAAGTCAGGCCTCCACCGCCTTCCTTACAGGAGACATCCAAGTGCAGGCAAGTGACGACCAGGAGGCCCTTGGCTGAGAGAAAACCTCGGCATCCACCCCATCCTGTCCAAGGCCCAGCTGTGTCTGACCTCCAAGCCTGCATCTGTTACAATGCTTCTTATTGCAACGTAAGAATACCTAGGATTGGATTAAACAAATAGTGGCTTTCTCTTATATCATTACAAGATCAGAGATAGCTAGGTCTAGTTTCACATGGAATATTCCCTTGTTGGCAAGTAATTCAACTTTTCAAATCACTATTTGCACCAACAAAATTATCTGCTGGCCAAATATGACCTGTGTGACTTGACCCACACTTTCTACAATTGCACCTTCGGGATGACCAGGTAGGGTGATGAGCTTAAAGCTTTGGGAAGGAATCAAGGTCTTTACTTCTCCCCTTCCAGGTCCCACTGCTGGCCCCTCCCTCCCAGCAGCGACCCTGGCTGATACTGTTCCCAAATATCACCCAGTGCCTGAGCGAGTTCCTGTTCTGCCCACCTGCCTAGGCTTTCTTTGATGACCTAACACAGAGGAAATGATAATTAAAATAGCTAACATTTGTTGAATAGAGTGCTATTAATATCTAGGCATCATCTAATTTAGTTCTCACTAGTATTATTTGATTACTCTGGTTTTTATTTTTTATTTTTTATTTTTTTATTTTATTTTTTTTTTTTAAAGATTTTATTTATTTATTTCACAGCGGGAGAGAGATCACAAGGAGGCAGAGAGGCAGGCAGAGAGAGAGAGGGGGAAGCAGGCTCCCCGCCAAGCAGAGAGCCCGATGCGGGCCTCGATCCCAGGACCCTGAGATCATGACCTGGGCCGAAAGCAGAGGCTTTAACCCACTGAGCCACCCAGGCGCCCCCTGGTTTTTATTTTTTAAAAGATTTTATTTATTTATTTATTTAGAGAGCATGTGAACAGGGGTGGATGGGGTGGTAAGGGGTGGGGAGGGAGGGGCAGAAAGAGGAGGAGAGAGACAATCCCAAGCAAACTCCATGCTGAATGGGGAGCCAGATGCAGGGCTTGGTCCCATGACCCAGAGATTACTACCTGAGTTGAAACCAAGAGTCAGACCCTTAACCCACTGAGACACCAAGGCGCCCCATATTACTCCCATTTTTTTCAAAGATTTTATTTATTTATTTGAGAGAGAGAAGGAGAGAACATGAGCAGGGGGGAGGTGCAGAGGGAGAGGGAGAAACAGGTTCCCCACTGAGCAGGGAGCCTGACTCAGGGCTCAATCTCAGGACGCCAGATCATGACCTGAGCAGAAGGCACTTAACTGGCTGAACCACCCAGGCCCCCCTTCCACTTTTAAAGATAAAGAAACAAAGGCATCAAAAGACTCAGTAACAAAGGCATCAAAAGACTCAGTAATATGCAATGTCAAATAGCCTACTAGTTGTGGGTCTAGAACTCAAATGTAGTATATCTGATTTCAAAGCCCACACCCTTAACTGCTTTACCAGTTAGGGTATTTTTGGTTGTAAAATGAGAATACCTGACTACAACTGGATTACACAAATAGGGCCTTATTTTTCATATGAAGACCAGAGTTAGATGGCTGCAGTAGCTCAACAGTAGCTCAACATCTCTGACATCCCCTGGTGTCAACAGTCTTTCCTCAAGCTCACAAAAAGGCTGCAGCAGCTCCAAGTATCAGATCCTCACATAGCAACTTCTCAACTTCACCCAGCAGCAGACAGAGTTGGTGATCCTCCTCAGGTCTCTTTCTTGTCAGGCAGGAAAACCTTCCCACCCCAAACCCTACATTGTCAACTTGTGTTTCATTCCCCAGAAATGGGTCCTATGCCTCATCCTAGACCAATCATCGGTGAAGAATTGAATTACTATAACCAATTACAACTCAGTCCCTGGGGCCCAACACAAAGTCACCTTTATTAGCAGAGAAGAGACGGATATGGCAGTAGGGTGGCTGGCCTATCATGTCTGCCCCAACTACTGGGAATACATGAATTGTCTCTCAGGATCCAGTAAATTTTACAAAAGCCTAAGTAAGTAACAATAACAGAATGAGAACAAAATGGTTGCTCTCACATGGATGATGAGCCAGGAAATGAGTACTAGTACTCAACCAGAAATTTCCATGAACCCGACATCCCATTTCCTGAGAACTCTAGGTCACTTCGGTGTTACTGTCATCCTTTGTACAGTTCTGTACCTTGTACTATGCTCTCAGCACAGTGCACCACAAGTTGTTGCTCAATAAATCCTGTGTAAACACTAGGACTGGACCTAGGGGAGTAAGTTGCATTATCATTGCAAATGTTTTCTTTATGGCAGGATTCAGGAACCCATGTCTGAGACAGAGGGAGAGGTAGTGATAAAACCTGACACAGGGATGCAGGACCCTTATTTCTGCAAAGCATGTTCACGATTTGGGACTTATTCAAGGGCTCAAAGATGTCTTGGCAATTTGCCCCACCTCGGCCTAACAAGCTCAAGTCCAGAGTCCAGCCAGCTAGCTACTTGGTCTTTTGCTTTTCCTTCCTTAAGGATTAATCACAGCGAAGGTCTTTTAAGACTCTTTTCTCAATTGAAAAACATTTTTTTCCTTTTGTATTTTATCATAACCTTTCAAAACAACTCTCCTAAAGTTTTAAACGAGATGGCCTTCTCTAACATTGTTCCCCCTCTCACTGTCACATTAACCTCATAGGACTTGTCACCAGCTGAAATGGCCTTATTTGTCTACTTGTTCATTGTCTGTCTCCCCCTGAAACCACTGAAAAGCATAAAGTTGAACAAAAATCCAAATAGCTGCCCTAGTGCTTCAGCAGGACTCGATTTTAAAGTAACATTTTTCGGGGGGCCTCAGTCTGTTGCATGTCTGACTCTTGATGTAGACTCGGGTCATGATCTTGGGGTGGTGGGATCCAGTCCCACGTCAGGCTCTGTGCTCCACATACGGCTGGCTTGAGATTCTCTCTCCCTCTTCTCTGGCCCTCCCCCTTGCTCACTCGCTCTAAATAAATAAATAAAATCTTTAAATAAAATAAAAATAGGAACTCCTGGGTGGTTCAGTTGGTTAAGCGTCTGCTTTCAGCTCGGGTCATGATCCCCAGGGTCCTAGCAGCGAGTTGGGCACCGGGCTCCCTGCTCAGCGGGGAGCCTGCTTCTCCCTCTCCCTCTGCCTTTCCCCCCAGCTCATTCTCTCTCTGTCAAGTAAATAAATAGAATTTTTAATATAAATAAATAATAAAAATAAAATAACCTATTTCCTCTCTTCCATAAACCTCCCCTCCTCCCTTCTTAGCCTTTTGTTTTTGAACCCAGTCCCACTCCAAAAAGGACTAACAGGACTAACGAAGCTGGCCACACACACAATTCCTGTCGAAACCAGCTAGATCCTGTATTCCCCTCCAAAACCCCCAGACTCTTCCTGGGGGTTGGGGTGGGAGGCTTAGAGTTTGGGAAGGTCATAGCCTGCTGTAGCCTCCTTTGCCCAGCAAAAGCAATAAAGATCTTGTTCCTCTTGGTCCCAAACTCTTTGAGCTCTATTTTGGCCCTGAAGCACAGAGGGCAGTTTTTGACAACACCCTTACAATGGACAGTCCATGTGAACAGAGACTTGTCTGCCTTTTTCCATTGCAATACCCCCAGGGACAAGGACAGTGCCTGCTGCTCAGATAATAAATAAATGCTTGGTAATAAATGCTCAATAAGGGCGCCTGGGTGGCTCAGTGGGTTAAAGCCTCTGCCTTCGGCTCAGGTCATGATCTCAGGGTCCTGGGATCGAGGCCCGCATCGGGCTCCCTGCTCAGCAGGGAGCCTGCTTCCTCCTCTCTCTCTCTGCCTGCCTCTCTGCCTACTTGTACTCTCTCTCTGTCAAATAAATAAATAAATAAATAATCAAAAATAAATAAATAAATAAATGCTCAATAATATGCTTGCTAAATAAATAATAAATGCGTTGTAAATGAACGAATAAATCCTTAAGTTAAACAGTCTTTAGAGTCAGAACATAGATATGTCTTAATACTGGTTTTGTCTGTGACTTTTAAGGTCTTGTACACTACCAACCAGCAAGTGGTTGATACCTTGTAATAAGTCTAATAAGTCTATTAGAAAATAAGAATTCTGGGCAGATTTTGAAATGCTTTGAATTTCACACACAAATAATGCCTACTTGCTTTTCTCCCCAAATCTTACCAAGTTGGGGAATAAGCTTCCTATCTGAGAGCCCAAGAGATGATTCTTTCTGTCTCAGGTCCCTCCCTGTCACTTTGGGAATGCGTGGGAAACTCAGCTTTATTTCTCCTTTCATTCCAACAGAGAAAACAATCTTTCTATTTATTTTCCAAGTGACTTCCCATGGTTTGAAAACCTCTCACAATGAAAAGTCAAGTAAAAAAAAAAAAAGAAGAGTTACAGTGAATGTGAATGAGGAAATTACCATTTTTATTGTCCTCTTGGTTCTCAAAGGAGAAGATGGAATCCTGTGAACTGACTTCTCTCCACCTCACACTCCGTGGAATGTGCTTTGCATCCAGCATGGCCGAAGGACCCCATCCCACTCTTTCCATTCTCTCTGTTAATGTTTGCGTAACTACTAGCAGAAAAGTCTTCTCCGAAATCCAAAGCTAAGACTAAGTACATCAGACTCTGACCCAGTACGTGTGGCAAAATAAAATCTATTAAAATGGTAGAGATGACTAAACACAGTGCTACACACGAGCTGTGGAAGACTGTTTCCAATGTTACCATTCTCTTACAGAAATAATACATATAACAGCACATTTCTCTCCTTGTACCAGTTGTTGTCAGCATACAGTTATGTCTGTTCATTAATTTATTCTTCCTTTACAAATTCATTTTTTTCTGATACCTTTTACCCCTCTTAAAAATATGTCTGGAGTGGTGCCTGGGTGGCTCAGTCAGTTAAGCATCCGACTCTTGGTGTCAGCTCAGGTCTTCATCTCAGGGTCGTGAGTTCAAGCCCTGCAGTGACTCTACCGGGCATGGAGACCACTGGAAAAGAAAAATGTCTGGAAGACATTTGCTTTTAAATTTGTTTTATTTTTTACTCTTACCTCATGTATTAATTGGATAATAATGATTATGATGTTAAAAAAGTCCAACCACCATTTACTTAGCATTTATTTTGTTCCAGTTGTTTAGTCCTCACAACTACCTTTGAAGGTTAGAGATTATCATCTCCATTTTACCAGTGAGACAACTAAAGTCCAAGTCAAGTGGTCAGGCAAGCTCCCAATAAGCAATAAGTCTCAGAACCTGGATTCCAATCCATGTCAGTGTAGCTAGAAGCCCAGCCCTCTTTAGGACAGGAGGGTCACCCCCAGGGTGGTGCTTCCATTTACAGGGCCCTCACTATGTGCCAGCACAGGGCCTAGCCCTCAGGCTAAATTTTAAATTCATTCTTTAAGACAAACTTACAAGGGCAGTGTATTTATTCCCATTTCACCATAAGAAAACTGAACATAGAAGTGAAATAACTTGATTAAGAGCTGGTAAGGCCAGAATTGTGATATAAATTCTGGTCCATCAATTTCAAAGCCCACCTCACAAGATGCCTGGCCTAGAAAATTCTCTAGTTTAATGGAGACAGGATTTTCAACATTGACAAGAAAATTACATATTTATTAAGTAAGAATCTTCTGAGGTGCATCCCCAAGCTCCAGGCTTTCATAAGACTTTTATATATATATTGAAATACCTGAACACATAAGATGAGGAAACTCTTAGATACTGAAGGAGAGTCCTGGATCTCCTGCATTTATTGTCTTTTTAGTCACTGAACCATGACCTAAACCTTCTCAGGTTTAAAAACAAATCTATATCTAATTAGTCTTGATTTTAAAGCCAAACTCTCATTGCCACTCCATCCCATAACCAATTACACGATTCTTCCCAGAGAAAACCACTCAAATACCTTAATCTAGATTCTTTAAACTCTCCCAGTTCATCAAGTAGAATAAAAAGTTGGCCAGAGCTAAAGAGAAATCAATGCCCAGCACACTAATGGACACAAATGAATGTTTCTGGAATGATGAAATAAGCCACAGAGAAAATATCACATTGTCAATGCATTTTATGTAACTTTTATTTTTTGATACAGTTTTAAACTTATGGAAAGGTTGCAAAAGCAGTAGAATTCTTACACACCTCCACCCATTAACATTTTGCCTCATTTGCTTCATTATGAATGCAATTTATAAAATGATCATACATAATAAAATAATTTTATAGCAATTAATAATTAATCAATATTAATAAAAATGACCTTACTTTTTAAAAAGATTTTATTTGTTAGAGAGAGAGGGGGAGAGAGAGAGAAAGCACAAACAGGGAGGCAGAGGGAGAGGCAGGCTCCCCGCTGAGCAAGGAGTCCAACACGGGACTTGATTCCAGGACCCTGGGATCATGACCTGTGCTGAAGGCAGACACCTAACCAACTGAGCCACCCAGGCATCCCAGTAAAAATGATTTAAACCCAAGCTAAAAGAAATACCATTTTGCTGCTAGGGTCAACAAATATAAATCTAATTCATAGCTTTTGAATTGGAAATTTTGAATTGGATTTTGCCACATCTATAACTCACACATAATTATGGGTAACAACTTATGTTAGGACACACAAAAATTTTCAGAGTGACCACAGTGATGTCCATTTCAATGTGAGCTTATTTTTCAAAGGAGAATCACTCTAAATGGATTTTGAAAAAAGAAGCTGTTATTGTCAAAACAATATTTTTTGGAGAGAGAGAGAGAGGTGTGGGGAGGGACAGAGGAAGAGGGAGAGAGAGAATCCTAAGCAGGCTTCATACCTAATGGAGAGCTCAATCCCACGACCCTAAGATCATGACCTGAGCCAAAATCAAGAGTCAGATGCTTGGGCGCCTGGGTGGCTCAGTGGGTTGGGCCTCTGCCTTCGGCTCAGGTCATGATCTCAGAGTCCTGGGATCGAGTCCCTCATCAGGCTCTCTGTTCAGCAGGGAGCCTGCTTCCCCCTCTCTCTCTGACTGCCTCTCTGCCTACTTGTGATCTCTCTCTGTGTCAAATAAATGAATAAAAAATCCTAAAAAAAAAAAAAAAAGAGTCGGATGCTTAATGGACTAAGCCACCCAGGTGCCCCAGTCAAAACAATATTTTATAACAAAACCCACAAATGAAAAAAAGAATCCTATCCAAAAAGGTAATCAAATGGCAACAATCAACTCCCCAAAGTTTCTGACAACAATCAATATGGCTATTATCCAGAAGTCTCTTTCTATTGTGACAGTTGAACCTCCATTTCTTCAGGGAATAATAACAAAGTAGCTTCATTTTGATTATTACTTGATTTGATTATTACTCAAGGCTAACTATGAGAGGCCTACATGAACCTCACAGCCTTCCAATTTGGCTCCACAGATACTGCAATCATCATGCTCCTGTGATTGCCTGACAGGACTTTCTGAGTGGACATCCTTTTCTGGGTAGGAAGAGGTGGTCGGTTTATAACTGGGTTACATGGAGGGTGAGGGCTAAAATCACAGGCCTGGCAACAGGCTGAAGGACATGGAACCACAGCCTTGCTGGAGGATATCACCTGAGTAAACACCCTTCCCCGACAGAACACACTGGACAAACTCCACAGAGTCATGAATCAGATGTGTGGCAACAGGCAGACACATTTCCTAGCTTCTCCATCTTGTCTCTGGGTGTCTTCAGATCCAGCCAGTGCCTTAGGAAGGCTTTATTCCAGGGTCCACTGAAAATACCACCTGCAAGCCCTCAGTAAATATCCATCAGGGAAGTCACACGAAAAGATTGCTCCAATTCACTCTTGCTGGTGGGTTTCCAAGGGTAAAATAACACAGTCCGTGTCTTTTCAATCATGAGGAAACCATTGTCACTGAATCTCCCGGGGATGCTTCCTACATCTAACCAAACAAAAGGAGCAATAGCAGAGGTTTCCAGATCAAAAATGAATGTGTCACCCTGCTGAGAGATGACAGCCTGAAAGAAAAAGATAAATGAAGTGAACGACAAGGAGAGACCTATCTCTTTTACCCACAATGCCTATAGGAACATGTACGTGGGCCAGCAAGGAGCACGTCTCCTACAGCTTTGGCTCCACCTCCGCCAAAGTCTCATATTCCATGCACTGTGTGAGATACCAAAAAATACGTGGAAATTTATTTAAGGCGGTGGGAAATTACCGAATGGTAATCTCTAGCCAAGTGTAGAAATATGTCGTCTCCAATGATTAAGGAGGATATTTCACAAGAAGCTCAAAGCTTTATGTCTCTCACAGTTTTTCTCAGGGGATCAAGAGAGGAACATTTTGGCATAAGGGCCAGGAAGTTTCAATGACTTTCTCAGGATGTATGTGGAGTTAGCATGTATGTGGAGCTTGTTCTTCTGGAAAGATCCAGCAATCTAGACAGCCACGTGCCAGACATTTACAAAAGGTCAACGGTTAGAGCTTCCTCTCTTTTGTTGCATAGTACCAGAAAGTCACGTTATTAGCATTTTTAACACGTGCAAATCCCACACAATATCAGCAAAGGAGTGCGATTTAAGCCCTGTCATTCACTAGCCAGTTAGCGCACGCTGAAGCGAGTCGAGGTTGGGCTGTGCCCCAGAGGGTCGGGGTTTGTGAGGTTCTCTCACGTGAGCGAGCATGCTGCTGAGAGTGATCTGGTATTTAAAGTCGAGCCTGACATGAAACGTGACCCCCTCAACATGCAGACACGCCGCACCATAGGTCTGACGTTGGATGTGATGTGTGGCATAGAGAACTTCAAGGAGTAATTATTACTCTATGTAATTTTGGCCTTACACATCATGCAGTGTTCTGATTATAAACAAGAAAACGTACTTTGGAGGAAACAGCTGAGAAACTTTATAAAAGTGTATTAGGTATCTCCTTGGAGTTTCAGAGGTTCAGGTCTGAAGCTAGATGTTAAATTCCCAAATCAGCCCACCCAGCTGTTTGGTGAAGACCCTACGGCAGTCACACGCATGCAATTCACACGGCTGGCCCCAGCCAGCCTGCAAGGGTGCCAGGGAGGCCTGGGCTACTGCGGCAACATGGCCAAAGCCGGAAGGGCCACTGGGCCTGCTCCCTCTTATTGCCCGATTCCAATCTGAAGTCTCATCTCTATATGGGACTGCAGAGCTCACTGTCAAGCTTGCAGCCTGGCTTCAGGGAGGTATGGTAAACAACTACCCAGCATCCTACTGAGGAGAGCACACCCAAGTGCCTGGCCTATGGTAAGCCTGTAATAAATGTTAACTATTATTACTATTATTAGATCCTTCTGGAAGGGCAAGTCTCACTGAAATCCAAATGAGGTAGGACAAGGGAACAAGTCCTACTTCTCTCCCACACCCACTCATCCCAAGGTAATGAAGGCCTGATTTAGATAAGAGAAAAAGAAAAAGATTTCAAAATCCTAAGTCTAGAGCCTGCAAATTTTTCTGGAAAGAAGCTGTGTAAATGTATGGCATCCCTTCACAGCTGCTCCACATCAGTTTCTACAGATGACTTACATTTCATGATGTGAATATTTCACTATTAATTAGAAAGATATGGTTTCATTTCAAGGACTGGGTTTTTATATGATTATTTCTAAGTAAATGCAAACAAAACAAACAAAACAAAACAAAACAAAACCCTGTCACTTAAGCATTCTCAATGAAGTACAGTTCTAAAACAAATGTAACCTTCACTAAACATAGAAAATAAAACTTTCTAGAGAATACATTCCATCACCATGTGTAGGGGAAAGGGCAGGAAAGGTTTTCAATCAACTAAACAGATGCCATGTTGTCCAGCTGCACAATTTTAATAATAACACATCCTGGTTATCCCATTTTTTTCTTGGCAATTACAGATTTGGTGATTAAGTTACTTGGAAGCAATAAATCAAAGAGAGTAGAGGGAAATTTTTAAAAATTCATCGACTGTCCTTAAGCCTTCCAAGTCAGATTGCTTCTGCTGGGGCTTCCTGGTCCCCCCTCTACCCAGGTTTGCTGACTCATCAGGGCGGCTTATGATACTTCAGGGATGAAGCAGGAAAGCCTGGTGACAGAGCCTGGGATGCGGTGCAGGAGCAGTTAGTGGCGATGACTCATGCAGCCTTTTCCTGCTCTGTTTCAGCCCACTATGGAGGGGCCAAGGGCTAGCGGGAGGGACAGGAACCCTTAACTCGGACAAACACTGAATTAGGAAAAAAAGTCATTTGGTCGTTGCTTCTAATGGGAAGAGACTAACATTCTCCAGGTTCCAGGTAAACTCAGTACCAAGCAGAAATTCTGCAGAATGCAGGATGCCATGAGCTTGCCCCAGGAGCGGGACAGGTCTGCAAGGCCACGGGGACCCCAGGCCACTGGTACTTACGGTGATGTGTGCCTTCCGGAGCCCCATGCTCTCACTCAGTGAAGACAGGAAATGATAGTTGGTTGGGCTCCCAAGTTGGCTGTCAGTTGAAAGGTAAAAGGAAACGACACAGCTTTGCCGTGTACAATTCCCACAATTCTCCAACAATACGGGCACCGGCTCCTTATAGAGGAGAACGGTCTTCCCTGCTTTTAGGACAAAATGCTCGGTCTCAGAGGAGCACAACGGTTCCAGGGAACTCCACGTGTGGACTCTCACCTGGGAGAAACAAGGCAGAGCAAAAACAAACATTCTTGGTTATTATTATGATTATGATTATTATTTTTAAAGAATAATAGATGAAAGTCGGAATAGCAGAACTAGTTAAGAGCCTATGAAACCTGGGTTTAACCCCAGCCCCACTTAGTCCTAGAGCTCATAACAGAGCAAGTTCCTCAACTCCTCGAAGGTTCTGTTTCTTCACATGTAAAATGAGAAAAAGAACAGCACCAACTTCACTGGCTGACATGAGATTTATTTATTTATTTGTTTATTTATTTATTTAGAGATTTAAATAAAGTAATGTGTGGAAGACACAGGCCCTGGTGCACTGTCATTAGTCCATAACCGTGACCTATCTGCAGTGACCTTCAAACTTCAGCCACCTGAGACTCTCTGAGTTTCTACCCTCTCTTTTTGCCTAGCGTTGTTTTAAATACGGGTGTATTTTTCCATATACATTCGGAATTCTTTTACGGATTTTCACTTTAACAAACCCTTTTTAAGGATTTCTTTCTGTCAAGTTTAGGCTATTTCAGGCTTCTTGTGATTACAGAACTTTATATTGTAGCGGCACTTTACAGTTTATAATTTGCTTTCATTTAATTATTTTATTCACTGCCCACTGAAATCCTTCAGGACTGGCTGATGAGTAAAAATACGATTTCACCGATGAGGAAACTGAATCACCAAGGCTTTAAGCCTTAAGGTCATGGGATAAATGGCAGACTTTTACCCTGAAGGTACAGGTATTCTGAGTCCAAGGACAGCCCGTTTTCTGCGACAGGCACTAGAAACATTGCAATACAGATTAATTTCTCTTTTCTTTTTCCCAGAAGAAATATAACCAACAACTAAAGAATTATGAGCAAAATATCTCCCTCTGTCTTAGAGAGAAAAGAAACTCCAAGCAACTTACAGTGAGCTTCGCCTTACAGTCCGAGCGAAGGTCGGACACACCATAGATGAGAAACACGTCTTGATCCTCAAAACCCACTGGCAACAGCGGAGCGAAGAAATGCCGAGCAAAGTAATGGAGCATTTTCCACTTTCCTCCATACTCTAGAAATAGGCAAGTTAAGAGACGGGCAGGGTCAAGCAGTCAGGGTCATCTCGCCCACGGTCCAGCAGTGTCTGACTTGTCAGGACTCCAGGGACTGAGCAGAGCAGGGAGATTCCACGGGGTTACGAACCCCCGTTACACTGAGGCCTCGGGGCATTCGAGTCTTTACCTCATGGCACCCTCACATCTGGGTGAGGCGAGCATTCACAGCTACTTTACAGTGAGGGAAAGGGAAGCTCAAGCAGCAAACCAAACGTGGTGCAGGTAGAACTCTGAGCCCTGAATGGACTCCTAGGCAGCACTTTCTCATACATAATTCTGCTTCCGGGAGCTCGACGTGCCAATATTCTTTTTTACTACATACATAGGAAGAGGGAAACTGGTACATGGCAGTAAAAATTTACATATATTAGTAACTGTAAGAAAATATTACAATTGTATAGATATTATAAATATTCATTTATAAGCGTTACAGAGGGGGCGCCTGGGTGGCTTAGTTGGTTAAGCAACCAAGTCTTGATTTCAGACCAAGTCATGATCTCAGGGTTGCGAGACTGAGCCCCGTGTGTCCATGCTCAGCAGCTCAGTGCAGAATCTGCTGGAGATTCTCTCCTTCTTTTTCTCTTTGCCCCTCCCCCCATTCATGCACACTCTCTCTCAAATAAATAAAATCTTTTAAAATTTTTAAAAAATAAGAGGTATAGGGAACATAGTCAATAATAATATAATAACTTTGTATGGTGACAGAGGGTAACCACACTTATGGTGAGCATTTTGTAATGTATGGAAATGTCGAATCACTGCATGGTATACCTAAAAAAAAACATAAACAAAATACTTGGGGGGAAAAAATTGAAAAGGTGACAGAGTTATTTAGAACTGAAAGTCTTCTTCCTTTTCCCATAAGCACAAAAGGCCCTGAGTGAAATAAAACAACCATTATCATAAATGCTGCTGGCAAGTGCAGACTCGAGGAGAACATCCAAACAGATGACAATTAATGACAGTTGCTCAGATACAATTAGAAGCTTTTGAGAACCTATGAATTTTGTGCCCTATTGGCAAGTGTAGGATGCTAAATCCCCAAACTAAAAAACATGTCACCATGCCACTATTTCAAAAATCTCTTTCCCACAAAGCACTGCATCACTGAACAACTTCCAGAGAGATGGTGGGGAGGAGAGAGGGTGTGTGTTGGCGGGCGGGGGGGGGTGTGATGTGGCCATAATTCACAGTGCAGGCTGTTGAGATGGAGAAATTTGGTTTGAAGTTCAGATAGAACCAACTTCTGCAGGTTTTCTAAAATTTCAATTCTCAGCACTTCAACTGCAACTCTTAATATTTTCCCTTAAAAACAAGCAGGGAGGTTAGAGAGGCCTTTCAACTCGAAGTTACAAAGTTGATCTTGAACAACATGGGGTTAGGGGCACCAACCCCTGTCCAGTCAAAAATATGCATGTAACTCTTGACTTCCCTAGAACTTAACTACTAATAGCTTACTGTTGACCAAGCCTTACCCATAAGTGGTCAATTAACAAATATTTTGTACATTATATGTATTATATACTGTATTCTTACCATAAGGCAAGCTAGAGAAAAGAAAATACTATTAAAGAAAATGTTATTAAGGAAGTCAGAAAAAAAAAAGGAAATCAGAAGGAAGACAAAATACATTTACAATACTATACTGTCTTTACCCCAAAATGTGCATTTTCGTGGACCTGCACAGTTCAACCTCATGTTGTTCAAACATCAACTGTATTTGGAAAATTTTCTGATAAATGGAAGATAGCTCAGACCTGAGGTAACTTACAGATGCTCACGTGTGATACCCATTACAGAAGAGACTTCACATGCATGGTTCCAACTTCATGGCCACACACAGAACACAGGAGAACAGCAACTGAAACACAAGGTCTCATTGGGCCACACACTAGTCACACATCAGGGACAAAGTATGGCTACCAATTTAATATCCTACAGAGTCAGCTAAAGATGCTATGTGATTTCTGGCTTTTCTATTAGCTCTTAACCTGTCCAAGTTCATGAGCCAAGCAAAATAAAACGCCCAGGTGGATTTCTGTATTTGCAAAATTGTAACTAAAAATGAGCCTAATTTTTTAAAAGGCAATATATAAGAATCTAGAGATTCCAAGCAGCTATGATCCCTTTAAAGGATCACATTCTCCCACCCCTACCTGCATATTAAAGGATCACCATTTCAGGTGATAAGAGGTGACGCGTCCCCCCACCCCCACCAGCACATACTACATGCACCAGATCCATTAAACCAATGAAGCGGAGTTAAACAGAGGCTATGAGGCTGCCCAGAGCAGGAGCAGGCATAGCATACTTTGTCACACCTCTTCCCCGGCACCTGTGTTCCGTAATAGCTGCAAGAAGATGGTGACCCTCTCCACGGAGGCATTGTCCTATGAGACTTTAGAAAACCAACCCTTGCTCTGCCATCACGCTCCTGTTCCTGGGTTTACTCACCCTTTCTAAAGAACTCAGTAAAATAATCTGCAGTACAGTTATTTAAGGGAAGATTAACAAAGACTGGGCTCTCCCAGTTCTTGAACCAAACCTGCTTCAGGAGTCCACGACCTCACCCACATACAAGAAGGCAGGGGCAGGGTCCAAGCGTCTCTGAACAGTATCTCTTTGTCCAGCTTTAAGCATCCCAGGAAGGCTACTCTTCCCAGTCTATGCCTGATTCTCATTCAATACTCTTTTATCTGGTTGGTGTTGATAAACAGTTTGGTCGGAGAAACTTGATGGACACTCCAATTTACCGCAAGAGGTGACTCAGCACACTGATCAGAGCACGGGGGTAATGGACTCCTTCGGATCTGCGTTCACAGCTGGTTTAAGAGCCTCACCCAGCAAAGGGATTTTTTACTGTATGGCCTTGCCTCACTTTTGGCCCCAGATTCTTGTGATTCTTGTGTACATTATTAACTGAACTTTGCTTCAAACCATCGCTAGTGAACACCAAAGATTCATCATTACTCCTTAATTTTTAAAAATATATCAAAATAGAATAATTCAAACTGCAGGCACCATGCCAGTCATCTACCTGTTGCCGACTGATGGAACTGATAACCCTTCCCAGGTAAATTTCTGACTCCACCATGTTTCCCCCAAGAGATAAACAGGGCAAAAATAAAGATGACCATATGGACATAAAGGGGAATCCAGGAAAAGGACATTTTAACACTCAACTGGGCCAGCCTTCCACATGGTTGAATTCTTCTAAATAGAGGAAGAGAGGCTTAAGTAAATGCTTCTTTTGCCTGGAAATTCCACCTAATTAAATTCAAAATTTTAAGCAGTAATTATAAGACACATGGCTGAGATCTTCATGCATACATCTACCCCCCTTCATTAGCTGGCTTTTGTGACTCTGCACAGCCCAGAACTCGAACAAGGCTGCCTCCAAGGCTCCTGGAGAGACCAGGAAGGTGGGCAGGATGGTCCCAGTTCACAGGCTGCGGGAAGAGCCCCTCCACTGCGCCTGGGGAGGGGGGGTCTACTCGGATTAATCCAACACCTCAGGCCCCCAAGGTTTCTCAGTGCCTCTACGCACTGGAGTTGCTTTCTCTCACCGACACAAAGGATGCTGTGACACTTACCTAGAGAAGCCCAGGAAGGAGCCTGCCAGATGTCATTCAGCTGCCAATAAAGGGCGCCCATGGTGTAGCCTTGCCCATCCACTATCTCGCTGCGACTGCGGCGGTAGAATTCAGTCTCTATTTTGACACACTGGGCCTGCATCACCTGATTCAGGGGAAAACGTCGAAGCACACCTGTTATTGTTTGACTTAAGTGTCTGGGTCTGAGAAAATGGCAGGCCTGGGGTTTTTTTTTAAAGCAGGTTGGATAAGTTAGGGAATATGATTAGCATTATATCTACCATTATTATACGAGATCTGGAACTAGCCCCTTGGCATGACAGAAGGGTTGCCTATAACAGCTGACTTGTTTGCGAGTCTTAGTGTTCTGTTTATTATAACAATGGGTGATCAGGGAAATAGGATGGTATGAAAGGTTCCTTGCTAATGATGGTATAGGCAATGATGGAAAACAGACTATTATTCCAGAGTAAATGGTAGATGTAGTCAAACACTACATTTTTTGCAGTGATGGGTTTTATAAATACATTCATAGCTACTAAAGAAAATAAGTATTATTAGAAAAAAACTCTACAGGAAAAATAACATTATTATGAGTCTGAAATTGTCCAATCCCTAGCTCCTTTTTTCTACTCAAGCAATTGTTCTTATATCATGACTTTTGATAATGTAAAATTTTTTATGAATGTAATTCCTTCATTATAGCAGAACAGATGGTAAATTGCAGCAATGAGACACGTGAATTTAGCTTCTACTGAAGAGGCACTAAAGAACTTCATACAGGACTCTTAATTATTGGCAATATCATTGAAAAATCACCTTTCATTGCTGCTGTTATCACATGCTTTTTTAAAAAGTTGTATTTATTTTATTTTGGAGAGTGCGAGCCAGGGGGGAGGGACAGAGGGAGAGAGACAATCCCAAGCAGACTCCGCACTGAGCGCAAAACCCGACTCAGGGCTCGATCCCACTACCCTGGGATCAGGACCTGAGCTGAAACCAAGAGTCGGAGGCCCAACTGACTGTGCCACACAGACGCCCCTATTACTCCATATTTTAACTTAGAGTTGTAGTAGGGGAGGCTCCTGAGTGAGAGGTTTTCAGGTTTATTTGTAGAGGTCACCAAGGAGACCCTGCAGAGATGGTCAGAGCTACAAGGACTCCCCGTTAGAGTGGGGCCTGGATTTTCACAGAGGAAGGCAAAGAAGGATGCAGATAAGGTCTCTAGAAGACTAAGCCCAGATAGCCAACGACAGTCTCTGCCTCCACCGCACACATCCATGACGGCCCTGAACAAGAAGAAATCTCAGTTCTCATCCTGAGATTCCTGAAAAACAGCCACTGCTTTATAGACTGTGTGTGGAGTGATCATGAGAGGAGAAGCTGAAGAAGTCCTCATCAGACTGGTGAGTAACAACAGGAGGAGACGGATTCTAGTCACCAGACATTCCAGAAACTGTGGGTCCAGCCCTGACAGGCCAAGCATGGGCATCCATCGGCAACCACCAAGGACAGTCCACTTTGGGTGCCAGCCCACAATTCTGGAACTCCCAGTACCTGAAGTACCCCCGAAGTCTGGGCCTTCCTGATACACCGAAGAAGCCAAAGAACCTGCAACATTCTGTTATTACCCCCAGAGATTTGGTTCACTGTCAACTCATGAGTGGTATGGACGGAGGGGTATCATTCATGAAGTTTGGGACCAGAATCACTTTCCTTAGGTCCACATTTATAAAGTAGGGTGAATCAGAAAAAAGTAAAAACAATTCTGAGTTGGGAACAAAATATCAGTGTATACCACAGTAGGAAATGAAGTTATCTCTTTCAGGCAAAAATGAAAATTTCTAGGACAAAGCCATACCCTATTAAATAGTCATGCTTCTGCTCAGCTGGATCTAATCCAGAGGACAACTAGATATTTTACTGATGGCCTTGGTAGAGGTGAACTGCATTTTCTTTTTCTTCATTTAAGCTCCTTTTCAGGAAAAAAAATCTCATGAGCATCAAATTATTTACATTGCTCCAAATTCTTTTCCACTCTTTGCGAACACACATTGTAGCATATACATTTAGTGTTCTGCTCTCACTTAGTTTTGACATATGTACATTTCCATGCCCTGGCACTTGCTAGCATCTCTGTGCTTCTAAATGGTTATACAGTTATTACCACAGTGTGATTCATCATTCTCCAATTATTAGGCATTTGAATGATTTCCAGTTTTTTCTTTCAACACAGGTGCTAAAAACATTTTATGTTCTTGTGTTGCTTCTTTTGGTAATAATAGATGACAAATGTTAAACTCCTTGCTGCATATTGCTATATTCTAGGTTCTAGTCAAGAGGCTGCTATAAACTGGTGACCTCCAGGCTGAACTTTGCCCCACACAGATTTTAACTGGCCCACAGAGGTAGGTAGTTTTTTGTTTCTTTCTGTTGTTGTTGTTGTTGTTGTTTTGAGGTGGGTGTTTTGTCTGTTTCTTGTTTGAATGTTGCTTAATGTCTTAAGACAGGGCCTATATGTTTCGTTTTACCACAATTCCCAATAATCGTACTCCTGTCCACTTAAATTACCTTCCTAGCTTCCACAAACATTTCGGTCTTAAATCTCTATTTCAATTTTCAGAACTACTTGGAAGATATCTTTATTTTTGTATATCTGTTCTAACAATCTCCTCAGTGTACTTTATCCTTTCTGGTTTGATAGATAAATATTAATAATGTTTTAGAATTTTTAAACTAAATTTTTTTTTTTTACATGGATACAGGATTCCTACCCCTCGCTAGCAATGAAAGGAAAAGGACATGAAGCAAGCCCTAACTAGTAACTTGGTGTGAAGGAGATAATCAAGACTCCTCGAGTGCTCCGGGCTCTAGCACAGTGCAGTACACTCCACAGACCGATGGCGCCATGCCAATATCATGGATCTGGGTTTACCCTAACCAGGAGGTGCCAGTTAGGGCTAATGAATGATGCCTTTGTTCATAAAAAATGCAGAAGGCCACTGCCCACTATCCTTCTTAAAGGGATGTCGCACGATCCCACTTCCCCAGAAAGTCTCTGGAACTGCCTCTTTCCCTTTAAAAACTGTACCTGTATTTATACACTCATGCATCCTTCCCTAAAGAGGACAATCGTTACATATAAGAAGGATAAATGCTTAGTCATTTCCTAGGCTACTCAGTCCCACTGTTAACAGACAAATCTTATTTTAGTTTCAAAAAAGTCTATTTTCAGTAGCTTGCTTGATTACACTTATGAAATCAGTCTCCTCGGAGGAACAGATGGTAGGGTAAAAAGAAATTGGACCAGGACGCCAAGACCGAGGTTCCAATTCCAGCTTTGCCACTGTGATGGAGATTGCTAGCTGTTTACAAAAACCCATCATCCTTGTCCTCCAGAGTCACAGAGTTACAGGTGGGCTATATTCTCCAGAATCACACCCCCGACGCTTGGACCTACAGAGTGACACGTGACTAAGCCCTCCTGACAGAATGTAATTTAAATTATTTATGTACTTAAAATTATCCTGACAATAAGAATCTCCCAATAAAGCCATGTTTCAAACTGATATAATTCATACCGTACAATTCACCCTTGTAGCTTCCAACTCACTGGCTTTTAATATAATCACAGGTTGTATAATATTACCACTACCTAATTCCAGCATGTTATCACCCCAAAAGGAAACACCATACTGTACTAGTTAACAGCAACTCCTCATTCTTCCCTCTCCTCTGCATCCAGGACCACTCATCTACTTTCTGTCTCTTTGGATTTGCCTATTCTGGACATTTCATGTAAGTGTAATGATATTATGGATGTTAGATCCTTCTTACATATATGACTCAAATTTTTTCTCCCATTCCATGGATTATCCTTTCACTTTTGTGATACATTGGCCCCTGACACACACAGTTTCTAATTTTGATTAAGTTCAATTTATCTATTTTTTTATTGGTTGCTTGTACTTTAAGTGCCATATCTAAGCAACTGTTGCCAAATCAAAATTCACAAAGACTTACACCTATGTTGTCTCCTAAGAGTTTTATGACTTTAGCATTTACATTTAGATCTTTGATTCGTTTTAAGTTAATTCTCATGTATGGTGCTAGGTAGGGGTCCAAATTCATTTTTTACATGTGGATATCCATTTGTTCCAATGCCATTTGTTCAAAACGTTGTTTTTTTTCTCCATTTTATTGTCTTGGCAGCCTTGTTGAAAATCGGTTGACCATAGACTTCTGTGTTTATTTCTGGACTTCCAATTCTATTCAATCAATCTATATATCTGGCCTGAGGTCAATACCACAATATCTTGATTACTGTAGCTTTGTAGTTAAGTTTTGAAAGTAGGATGTGTGACACTTCCAAATTTGTTTTTTTCCAGATATTTTGACTATTCTGGGTGCCTTGCATTTCCATATGAATTTTAGGATCATTTTTCCCATTTCTTTGAAAATGGTAGTAGGAATTTTGATAGGGATTATGTTGAATCTGTGGATCACTTAGGGGAGTCCTGCCATCTTAATAATATTAAGTCTTCTAATTCATGTCTTTCCATTTCTTTAACTTCCCTCAGTAATGTTTTGTACCTTTCAGAGTGCAAGTCCTGCATCTCTTTGATTAAATATATTTTAAAATATTTTATTTTTTTATACTATTGTAAATATTACTTAGTTTCATTTTCAAATAGTCCATGCTTAGAATACAGCTGACATTTGTATATTGATCTTACATCTTATAAAGTTGCTGGATTAACTTAGTAGCTCTCACAGGTTTTTTAGGTGGATTTTTAAAGCTCTTCTATATATAAAATCATGTCATCTGCAGACAGAGATAGTGTTACTTCTTCCTTTCCAATTTGGATGCGTTTTATTTGATTTCCTTGCCTAAATGTTTTGACTAGAATCTTCAGTGCAATGTTGAATATAAGTGGCAAGAGCAGACATCCTTGTGTTTTTCCTGATCTTGGGAGAAAACTTTCTCCTTTTCACTGTTCAATATGATATTAGCTATAGGTTCTTCATAGATGCTCTTATCAGGATGAGGAAATCCCTTCTTGTCCTAGCTTGTTGAAAATTTCTTTAAAGACAATGGGTATTTTATTTTGTCTAATGCTTTTTCTTCATCTATTGAAATGATCATGTAGTTACTTCTCCTTTATTCTATTAATATGGTGTATTACACCGATTGATATGTTGAATCAATCTTTCATCCTAGGTAAATTCCACTCGATTATAATTTATAAACATTTTTATATGCTGCTGGGTTTGTTTTGTTAGTATTTTGTTGAAGATTTCTTTCTGTCTATATTCATATAAGATATTAGCTTCTGGTTTGCTTTTCTTATATGTCTTTGTCTGGTTTTAGCATCAGAATAAAAATGGTTTCACAGAATGAGTTAGGAATTGTTTTCCCCTCTTCTGTTTTTTGGAAAGAATTTGTGAAAGATGGTGTTAGTTCTTCTTCAAATATTTTTTAGAATTCACTAGTGAAGCCATCTTTGCAGAGGACAATACTTTGATTACCAACTCAATGTCTTTAGTTGTGATAGATCTACTTAGATTTTCTATTTCTTCTTGAGTCAGTTTTCATTGTTTGTGTCTTTCTATGAATTTGACATTTCATCTCGGTTAAATGACTTACTAACATACAATTATTTACAGTATTCTCTAACCACATTTTTTACTTATTTAAGGTCAACAGTAGTATTCCCTCTTTCATTCCTAATTTAGTAATTGGAATCTTCTCTCTCTCTCTCTCTCTCTCTCTCTCTCTCTCTCTTTTTTTTCTTGGCCAGTCTAGCTACAGTTTTTTCAATTTTGTTGCTCATTTCAAAGAGCTAACTTTTTGGTTTTGTTGATTTTCTGTATTGTTCCAATAAGGCCTCTTTCAATGTGCCAAATTTCTGATGTCTGCTTTCCTTAAGTGCTGCAAATTGATGTTAAAATTCAATCGAACACTTCAGTAGTTACAGAATTTCCCTTATCTCAATTGTGAAGGATATAACACTGTAGTTTAAAAGGCAGAAACTTGCTCCATTCATTGCCTGAGAACTTGGGAAGAATACTTAATCTTTCTGAGCTCGTTTCCTCAAATATAAAATGAAAACAGTACCATATATGTCTGGAGATATTGTTAGAATTATGTGAGAAGATACACAATGCATGTCATGGCCCAGGGCCAGCTTGGTAGACACCCAAAGAATGCTGACTGACTGCTTGACTGCTAAATTACATGTTGCATATAAATAAAATATATTAGTGTATAATGTACTCTATTAATCATTCCTCTCCTTTATGTACCCCATCCATCTTAAGAGCTCAGCATAGCCTGGATCTTCTATCAAATCTCAGTGCTGCTTACCAAACAAATAACCATTCCAAGGTAGCAAGTATCATCAACACCTGGGCCTACAACATAGTCTGGTTTTTTTGTTGTTACTGTTCTTGTGATCAAGTTACATGCAACATAGGAAAATAAAATGGACCCCCCCCCCCAAAGAATAAGAATCTCTTAAGAACATCCCCAAGCATCTAGCCCTCGCTACATGCTTAATACATATGTGAAGAATAAATGAAGGCACTAGAGGGAGCTATAAGCTAAGGGGTTAGTAAAGGCTGTCACTAGCCCAGCTTCCTCTTTAAGTGACTAGTAAGAGGCCATACTGGCAGAGTAAGTTGACCAAATTTAGGTGTGTTAGTACAGACAGTCCTCAGACTAAGCAATGAGCCTGTGCAACATCGCTTAAGAGAGTGTGCCTACGTAAGTAGGTTATTTGGAACACAATATAACAGGATAAGGCAGGAGAATGAAGGGTGAAGCAAGATTATTTTGGAATATTAGAAGAATTAAGGAAGTAAAAACTGAGGATACTTTTGCTGTTATAAGATAAGGAAAAGACAGGAAAAGACCTAAATGTGAAGAAACTTGCTGCACCACTTTCTCAGCCAAGATTTTTCTGAAAGTTGCAAACAATTGCTTTATAGAATGTCTTAAAAAGTGGTACACAAGCAGGTACTCTGTTCTTTTTTTTTTTTTTTTAAGATTTTATTTATTTATTTGACAGAGAGAGATTACAAGTATGCAGAGAGGCAGGCAGAGAGAGAGGAGGAGGCAGGCCCCCTGCCGAGCAGGGAGCCCGATGGGGACCTCGATCCCAGGACCCTGAGATCATGACCTGAGCCGAAGGCAGAGGCTTTAACCCATTGAGCCACCCAGGTGCCCACAGGTACTCTTTTCTTCAGAATAGTATGACAGACAATGGGAAAAAGAAGACAGGGTGGAGGCAGGAACAGAAGAAATGGACCAAGGAAAGGTTTTTATTTCTAATGCACATGTCAAAGATGATTGTTCTAAAATAAAAGTAGCAAGGGGGGAAAAGAATGTTTTACTCTAACATTTCCTGTTTATGTTTCCATCAACAAAATTCAACACTAAAAACAAAAAAAAATCATAATTCTGATTTTTTTTCATCTCAGATCCCATCTAGTACATCAGAAAGTTCTAGGGTAGAACTAACACAATCCAATTCCAAGCTAATGCCTGATAGGACACCAGTGCTAAATTATTAGATGAAAGCCATCACTAACAAAAACCAGCAACAAATAATTCCACTTGTACACCCAGCTCCTAACTATGTACCACTAATGCTAATGAGTTTAGAAGGAACAATTATTTTTGTCAGTGCTCTGAATGTGGTTTTGAGGAAATAGAACAAAGTAACAGTAATAAAATGAACAGCTGGGAGGAGGGCAGCCAGCATGAAAAACAACAGCTGAAAAGGTTCCTGCACGTGTGCACACACATACACACACGAATAAGGATCATCCTAGTTCGTATATCAAAACTGAGGCACTTTGATAGAATATTGGCTATGAAAAGCTAATAAGATGATCTTCAACACTTTAAAAGGGACAGATATCAACTTTATCTTTTAACTTGTGTCCTATGAGGTAAGTTCATAAATTACACATCACACTGGCAAAGCTTCCCTAACTGATAAGCTTATGGTTAAAACATTAGAATCTTCTTTATTAGTTTATCACCTTCTAAAAAAAGAGTATTCTTTTGGCTTAGGGTTTTCTGCTTCGGCTTCCATCCAGATTTTTGTTTTCATATAGGAGAAAACTGATGAGAGTAGGCATGAGTTTAGATTAAAATTGGCATATTTTTAGATGCTAAGATGCAAAAATTAAAATGTGATCATGTTTAACAAAAACTTCAGTCTATTTCAGATCAACTCATATGACTGGGATTAGGCTCCTGCCTTCTCTCTCTGAACTTGAAACAATTATGGCAAAAACATCAGATGAATAAGTGGTGGCTTTAATATTGTCTTATGCATGTATGTAGTTTCATGAGGTAAAATGGGCAAAAAAAGAGAGTAAATGGAAACATTAAGAAGAAAATATTACCTAAAATTCAGTTCAATAGTTTCTTACAAAGTTAAATATAAATTTACTATACAACTCAGCAATTTCATGCATGTATTTCAACTCAAAGGAAATGAAGATATGTACACAAAGATTTGTATGCTTATATTCACGGCAGTATTACTCATAATAGTCAAAAATTGGTAATAATCCAAATGTGCACCAACAGATGAATGGATATATGAAATACGGTACATCCATTAAAACAGAATACTATTTAGCAAGAAAGAGGAATGAAGTACGTGTATATGCTACAACATGGAAGCACTTCAAAAACACTATGCTAGGTGAAAGAAGCCAGATGCAAAACATCGCACGTTGTAGGAGTCCAGTTACATGACATGTTGAGAAAAGTAAAATCTATAGAAAGAAAGCAGGTGAGTGTTTACTTGGGGCTGAAGGTGAGAAAGGAGAGTAACTGCTTTTGGAGACGTCGGAAATGTTCTAAAATTGGATCATGGTCACGGTTACGTGACTCAATAAATATTCTAAGAATTATTTAATTGTACACTTAAAATGAGTGAATTTTATGGTATGTCAATTATATCTCAATAGAGATGTTTTTAAAATAATCCAGGGGTCCCTGGGTGGCTCAGATGTTTCAGCATCTGCCTTTGGCTCGTGTCATGATCCCAGGGTCCTGGGATCCAGCCCCATGTCGGGCTCCCTGCTCAGCAGGAAGCCTGCTTCTCTATCTCCCTCTGCCTCTCCCCCTGTTTGTGCTCTCTCCGTCTGTCTCTCTCAAATGAATAAATAAAATCTTTAACAAAATAATCCAATAAGGTGCATAAGGTAACATGCAGAGATCTTAAGTGTATGCCTCAGTGAATTTTATCATGTGTTACACCCATGGAACCAGCACCTAGATAAGACATAAAGCTTTTTCAGCAGCCCAGAGAGTGTCCTTATACCTGTTTCTAACCATAATTCACTATCCCCTCCACAAGAGTGGTTACCATGAATTTGCTCTCCATCATCCTGATTCATTTTGTCTATAACTAAAACTTTAATATTTCTTTTGCTCAACATAACATTTGTGAGATTCATCCAAGTTGATGTTGATATCAGCAGTTCACTTTTTGTACTGCTATGGAATATTCCATGATGTAAATATACCGTAGTTTATAAATTTCTCTGTTAAAGAACATCTAGGCTGTTTCCAGTTTGGGGCTATTATGAATAAAGCTGGTATGAACATTATTTTAGATGTCTGTTGGCAGACATATGCACTCATTTTTCTTGGGTACATAGCTTGGAGTAGAAATGCTGATTCAAAGAGGAAGCAAATGTTTAGCTTGGATAGAAACTGCCATAAAATTTTCCAAAGTGGTTAAACAAATTTCTATTCCTACTAACAATGTCTACAAGTTCCAGCTGTCGCACATCCTCACCAACAGTTGGCATTGTCAATCTATTTAATTTTAGCCATTGTGCTAAAATGACATTGTGTACCTTGCAGTGTATACTCTAGCATGATTTTAATTTGTATTTCCTTGATTGAGAATGAAATTGAACACATTTTCACATATTTACTGAACACAGGGTATCTTCTTTGGTAAACTGCCTGTTCAAGGTTTTTGTCCATTTTTTAAGAGGTTATACTTTTCTTATTACTTTATAGAAGTTCTTAATTTTGAATATAAATCTTTTATCAGATATACATACTGCAGATACTGTTGCCCAATCTGTGGCTTGTTTTTTCTCTCTCCTAATGTTGTCTTAATTTACAAAAGTCCATAACTTTAATGAAGTCCAATTTATCATTATTTTCTTTCATAATTAGTTTTTTATGTCCAGTTTAAGAAATCTTTGCCAAGGTTGTAAAAATATTACCTTTCACAGTTGATTCCTTGATCACTGATCAAATTAATTTTTGTATATCGAGTCAAAGTTCATTTATTTTCCTATAAAGATACCCACTTGATACTGTACCGTCTATTGGTAAATCTATCCTTTCCCACAGGATTGCAGTGGCATCATGGCCATCAACCAAGTGACTATATTATCTATAAGTCTGTTTCTGGACTCTATTGTGTTCCATTGTTCTATTTTATCCTTGGGGAAAGCTATTGTTTTAATCACTGACACTTTATAGTGATCATGAGCTAGGGAACATGTTAATGCACAATTTGTTATAGAACATTATGAGCTGTTTGTTCTCTGTAAGAGAGACAAATGCCAAAAATTAACTATTTCAAGTATCAAATGTCATCATGTATCTATTTTGAAGAAGATAAGCTCCTCAATCAGTGAAATAAAAACCCAAGTGTTTTTTCACCACATAAGGCGTACAAAATCTACATGATCCCTAATGTTAACTGCAGGAACCTGTTGAACTCCAGAATGGAAATGCCTTACCTGAGTAAGGTATATGGTACTCTTGAATGTCTGTAGTGGATCTGGGCTTTCCGGGAGTTTGAAATGGAATCCAACCTGAAGCAGCATTTCATCGTTACCATTTGCATGATGTTGTCGGTGAAGTGAAAATTTGCTGTTATAAGACCAGTCCTCTTTAGATGAAACCTTTCGAATAAAGAAGATGAGGTATAAAATGGGAAGTGAAGAGTGAAACTACTTTTCCACACACTTCTGACAAACTCAAAAAGTCCTCTGCATACAGAAAAGAACGCCAGGTTGCTCTGCGACTCTAATTTCACAGACGGTAGATGTTTTTGCTATTGTACTTTTTATTGGTGAAAGAGTGGCCCTGTGCAAAGCTGAATCACAAAACCAGGATTTGGCACCTATACTTTCCCTTACTCAAACCTAGAAATTTTCACTTTGGCATTTCTATCAAAATTCTTATCTCATCAAAACATTATTCCTGTTTTTAGAACATTCATCATGCTTATTTTTAAATGTCATTTAATCGATTCAAGTAAATAAACTGTCAAAAGAGAATAATGGACTGAAATCATTATTCTGTTAAAACTGTCAATTCTTTGACAGGAATAAAATATGACTATTAAGACAGTAAATGCTTAGCACTTGCTCATTTGTTTCTCAATTACTAGTAAATATATTTGACATACACAGATGTTTAATTTTGATATGCCTGAAGACACAAACCAAACAATGATACTCATTTCCCCCACCAATAAATCTTTTTTTAAAGCCAAGCACAATTTATGCGATCTTTCTGTCATCTCTTTGAGAAGCTATCATCAGGTCAAGGGAAAAAAAAGAAAAAGAAAACACAACAAATACCACAGATATGTTAGTAGTATAACTTTTACAGAAAAATAGACATGATTCTGGCTTCTAGGCCTATGATTTAATGCCTTGTTCACATTTGAGAAAGATACAAGACAACTGCTGTCTACACCTGAAAACATCAGTTTAATCCAGGTTATATAAAGATTTTGAAAAACAGTCTACCCCACCCTCAAAAATCCCTGAAAATTAAAAATCTTAATCCCTGTTCATAAAATATAACTTATAATTCTCCATAATCATGCAATGCAGACCAATCACTTTAAGAGGAAAAAACTACTTTTTAGAAATTTATTTATACTAAAATATAAGTAGTGTACATTACCCATGTTTGATGTGGAAGTTTTTCCAAATTATATGTATTTTCCAAAACTGTTATCACCAGTTTGGAGAACACTAACTACTTCAATTACTTATTTAAAAGAGGTATTAGTATTTATAGTCATCCTGTGCACACTTGAGATATACACATCTTTACCAACAGGCTTCCTTTCTTTAAATGCTTCTTCCTTTTTAAAGCCTGAAACACATCTTTAGGCTTCTCAGCCCTGATTGGTAATGATATGAATGTATCCCATAACTGGTAAACCTGATCTTCTGTTATGTGGAAAGCTTTCTAACTTCTGACAGTCGTGGTTTGAGAGCCTTATAAATTTCAGCTGTAACAATGTTATCAGTAGGAATTAGAAAGTGCCAGATAAGGCTCTAATTGTTTTAAGAATATTACCTCACTCAGTCCTCATGACAACTCTACAAGTCCGTATTATTATCACTCTACTTTAGAGATGAGGCACAGACAGGTTCAGTAGTTTGTCCAAGATCCTAAGCTAGTTGGCACAGTCTAGCTCCAGCCTCTAGTTCTTTAAACCTAGATACCTCTGAAGAAAAGAAAACTTACACAAAAATTCTACAGCTAGAATGGACTGTATTATTAATAATAATAACAGTTTACATTTTATGGGTTGTTGCTACATGTCAAGAACTGTGCTAAGTGCTTCAATGTGTAAATTAACTTAATCTTTACACATGCACACACACGCACACACACACAGACACACACAAGCTCTTTCTCTCTCTCTCTCTTCCTCTCTCTCTCTCTCTCCATCCCCACCCCAGAGGTATTTTACCACTATTAAGCCCAATTTGCAGATGAGGACACTAAAATTCAAAAAGATTAAATAATTTGTCCAAGGCAATATAGCTAGTGTATGGCAGTTCTAGTGTTATAACACTCCCGTGAAATGAAAATGGTTCAGCTTCTGGTGTCAGTAAGTTTGAATCCAGATATGCTACTTGCTATCTGGGGATAATGATGGAACTCTCACTCTCTAGTACCTTGATTTCCTTCCAGACCTCAGTCAAAGGGTTGGGGGAGGGAGTAGATTATTGGTTTTTTTGTTTGTTTGTTTGTTTAAAGATTTTATTTATTTATTTGACACAGAGAGAGAGATCAGATCACAAGTAGGCAGAGGCAGGCAGAGAGAGAGGAAGAAGCAGACTCCCTGCCAAGCAGGGAGCCTGATGCAGGCCTCGATCCCAGGACCCTGAGATCATGACCTGAGCTGAAGGCAGAGGCTTTAACCTACTGAGCCACCCAGGCACCCGGGAGTAGATTATTGTTAAATGAAACAATGGGTCTCTGGTAAAGAGCACCTGCTCAGTAAATATTTTTGCTTCTTTCATTCCTTCCTTCCCATTCCAACACCTGCTCCTGCCTGAGTCAGGATACTCAACTCCATCCTCCTTCATTTTGAAACAACAGTATTCCTAAAAAGTCCACCTCATAACAGGGGAATACTAAAAAAAAACAAGGGGTAGATCTAAGGTTATGACATTACTTATTAAAGTTAAAAATACAGGGGCGCCTGGGTAGCTCAGTGGTCAAGCATCTGCCTTTGGCTCAGGTCATGATCCCAGGGTCCTGGGATCAAGTCCCAGGTCAGGCTCCCTGTGCAGCAGGGAGTCTGCTTCTCTCTCTCCCTCTGCCCCTGCGCATGCTCTCTCAAATAAATAAATAAAATCTTAAAAAAATAAAGTTAAAAATACAATACAACTGCATTGTGTGGAAGCAAAAAGAGTTGGGTTCAGGTGGTAAAATTGAGGAAGATTTTGAAACTGTCTTAAAATTTTTTTGTGGTTACTTTACACAAGTAATACGGACGGGGAAAACAAAACTACAGGTAGTTGATTATTTTTTATAACTTTTTTAAAAGTTCGTATTTATTTTAAGAGAGTGCACATGCACATATGAGTGGGGGAGGGGCAGAGGGAGACGGAGAGAGAATTTCAAGCAGACTCTGTGCTGAGCAAAGAGCTCAAAGCGGGGCTTGAGCCCCCAACCTGAGATCATAACCTGAGCCAAAATCAAGAGTTGTACACCTAACAGACTAAGGCACCCAGGGGCCTCTAGGTACATGATTATTTCAGTAGATGCAGAAAAAGAGCATTTGACAAAATCTAACACCCTTTTATGATACAAGCACCAACTAGGAATAAAGGGGAACTTCCTCAACCTGATAAAAGGCATCTATGAAAAACTTACAGTTAACATCTTACTAAACAGTAAAAGACTAAAAGCTTTCTCCCTAAGAAAAGTAATGAGACAAAGACGTCTGTTCTCATCATTTCTATTCTACATTGTACTGGAGGTTCTAGCCAGGGCAATTAGCCTAGAAAAGTTAATAAAAGGCATCCATATTGAAAAGGGAAAAGTAGAACTAATTCTATCTGCAGATGACATGCTCTTAAATATAGAGGATTCATAAAAACTATTAAAGCTAGTAAGTTCTGCAAGGCTACAGAATATATGTTCAATCTACAAAAATCAACTGTCTCTTTATATACTAGTAATGAACAATGAGAAAATAGATTAAGAAAATAATTCTGCTTACAAAAAGAATAAAATACGTGGGAACAAATTTAATCAAATAAGTATAAATTTTGTACAATGAGACAACAAAATAGTGAAAGACATCACATGTTCATGGATCAGAAGACTTCATAATGTTAAGATGGTAATACTTTCCAAACTAATCTGATTCAACACAATCCCTATCAAACGCCCAGTGGCCTTTTTTGCAGAAACTGGTAAGGTGATCCTAAAATTGGTATGAAAATGGAAGGCACCCAGAACAGTCAAAACAATCTTGAAAAGAGGAACAAAGTTGGTGGACTCACACTTCCTGCTTTTGAAACTCATTACAAAGCTGTCAGTAATGATGACAGTGCATACTGGCATAAAACAGACAGATCAATGGAAACAAATTGGGAATCCAGAAATAAACCTTAACATTTATGGTTAATTGATTTTGACAAAGGGGTCAAGAAAATCAATGTGGGAAAGAATAATGTTTTCAATAAATGATGTTTGGATAACTAGACATCCACATGCAACAACAACAACAAAAAAGAACCTGGACACCTACCTCACACCATATAGAATAATTAACTCAAAATAGATCACAGATCTAAATGTAAGAGCTAAAACTAGAAGACAACACAGGAGTAAACCTTTGTAATCTTAGGTTAGAAAATGGTTTCTTAGATACAATACCAAAAGCATAAGAGATAAAAGAGAAGATTGATAAGGGCTTCATCAAAATTTAAAACTTTTGGGATGCCTGGGTGGCTCAGTCAGTTAAGCATCGCCTTTGACTCAGGTCTTGATCCCAGGGTCCTGGGATCGAGCCCTACATTAGGCTCCTTGCTTGGCAGGGAGCCTGCTTCTCCCTCTTCCACTGCTCCTCTCCCTGCTTGTACTCTCTCTCACTCTAATGAATAAATAAAAAATCTTAAACAAAAATTTAAAACTTCTGTGCTTTAAATGACACCTTCAACTAAGTAAAAAGAAAACTTAAAAATTAGGAGAAAATATTTGCAAAACATAGATCTGATAAAAAATATATCCAGAATATATATATATATATATATATATACACACACACACACACACATACATATATATAACTCTTTAAAATTTTTTTAATCTAAATTCAATTTAGGTAACATATAGTATATTATTAGTTTCAGGGGTAGAATTTAGTGATTCATCAGTTGCATGTGTATGGAGCCAGTGCTCATTCCAACAAGTGCCCTCCTTAATGCCCATCACCCAGTTACCCCGTCCCTCCCAGAACCTCCCCTCCAGCAACCCTGTCTGTTTCCTAGTTAAGAGTCCCTTCCAGTTTGCCTCGCTCTCTTTTTTTATCTTATTTGATTTTTCCTTTCCTTCCCCTATGTTCATCTGTTTTGTTTCTTAAATTTCACACAAGTGAAATCATATGGTATTTGTATCTCTATGACTTATTTCACATAGCATAATATAGTCTAGTCCCATCCACATCACTGCAAATGGCAAAATTTCATTCTTTTTGATGGCTGAGTAATATTTCATTGTATATATAGACCACATCTTCTTTATCTATCCATTTGTTGATAGACATCTGGGTTCTTTCCATGTTTTGGCTACTATGGACACTGATGCTATAAACATTGGCACAATTCAATAGCAAAAAGACAAATAACCCAATCTAAAAATAGGCAAAGTGTTTTTGAATAGACATTTCTCTAAGAAAAATATACAAATGGCCAAAAAGCACATGAGAAGAGGCTCAACATCATTAGCCATGAAGGAAAAGCAAATTTCCTGTAAATGCAAATTTCCAGGGAAACGTTAAAAAACACAAAAAGGGAAAATTAGTGTTGACAAAGATGTAGAGAAATTGGAACCTTCATACATTTCCTGGTGGTAATGTAAAATGGTGCAGGGTTTGCAAACTATGGGAAATAGGTTGCAGTTCCCCGGAATGTTAAACATACAGTTACCATGTGGCCCAGCAATTTCACTCCTAAATGTATACTCAATAGAACTGAAAACATACATTCACAAAAAAAAATGTATACAAATGTTCACAGCAGCTATTACTATTCATAATGGCCAAAAAGTAGCAATAGTACAAAGTACATCAACTGATGAATGGATAAACAAAATGTAGTATATCCATATGGTGGAATATTACTCAGCAATAAAAAAAGAATGACAAACTGGGCGCCTGGGTGGCTCAGTGGGTTAAAGCCGCTGCCTTCGGCTCAGGTCATGATCCCAGGGTCCTGGGATCAAGGCCCACATCGGGCTCTCTGCTCAGCAGGGAGCCTTCCTCCTCTCTCCTCTCTCTCTGCCTGCGTCTCTGCCTACTTGTAATCTCTCTCTCTGTGTCAAATGAATAAATAAAATATTAAAAAAAAAAAGAATGACAAACTACTACACGACACAACATGGATGAACCTTGAAAACTTTATGCTGAGTGAAAGAAACCAGCCTTTATTAACTTACAGCCATCATATACTTTATGATTCCAATCTATGAATTGTGCAGAAAAGGCAAATATATAGACACACAAAGCACATTAGTGGTGCCTAGAGCTGGGGTGGGAGGGACTGAGAGAGTGGGGAGTAATTTGGGTACAGAGTTTCTTTAGGGTGATGAAAATGCTCTAAAATTAGGTCATGGTGATGACTGCACAACTCTGTGAATATACTGAAAACCATGAAAGTGTACAGTTTAAATGGGCGGATTGTATGCTCAGTGAATTATATCTCAATAAGGCTGTTTAAAAAAGGACACATACAACTCTGAATTGAATCCACCTATGAAACTGAATCTGTAGGAACAAGGAAAGTGAAATTCCATAGTGAAAATCAGATACAGCAACATGAAAGAAAAAAAGGAGAAGGAAGGGGAGGAGGAAATAGAAGATGAAGGAGAGGAGACAAAAGAAAAGAAATAATATGACTTGATAACATTAGATAAAACTTTGCTTATCACATTCATTTCTCTTACTGTAGCAAACCATCCAGTTCTGAATATCTGTAAATGATAAAACAGTTGTAGGACATACAGAAAGTAGCAAGTTAGAATTACTTTCATGCATAAGAAGTCAGGCTTAAGTAACCACTGGTTCCCATTTAATTTTTAAATATAAGTGAAAGAACATAATTAAAAGCAGTATCGAAAATTTATAATCCTCAAATTGACGACTATAAGAAATTTAGCTCCCCAAACATTAAAGGAAAAAAGTTCTCTTCTATGATCTTCCTAAACTTTCATTTAAATACTAATCACATTTTATTTGACTGTCTATGGCCCTACTACCCTGAACGCGCCCAATCTTGTCTCGTATGACTTTCTGAACCACTGTTGAGACAGTGACATGTGCCCATCGCCTAACATTCTGAATCACTGGGAAATCAAAAGTGACTTACCTTTTCTAATGTACTGAAGGAAGGCCAGGACTGATATCCATATTCAGATACAAATCGAGCTTTTGGGAAAACTTTCCAATCCCAGCAATCACTGATATAGTCATAAAAATGTACATCACCAAAATTATTATCATATGGGTTGACAGAGAGCCAGCCTTCTTTAATAGATTCGGCCCCATTTGTAGGGCTGGATATGATAAAAGGACGAGTCTTGTCTTCCTGAGTCCAGAAATAAAATGATTTAAAAGATATTTTCACCCAGTAAAGTACAAATCATTTACTTTTTTATTATGCTTTTGCTTTAATTCTAATATAGTTAACATACAGTGTTACATTGGTTTCAAGGGTACAATATAGTGATTCAATACTTCCATACATCACCCAGTGTTCATCATGACAAGTATCCTCCTTAATCCCCATCACCAATCTCACCCATCCCCCTCACCCACCCCCCTCTGGTAATCATCAGCTTGTTCTCTATAATTCAGAGTCTGCTTCTTGGTTTCTCTCTTTCTCTTTTTTCTTTTCTCTTTTTTCCTTTGCTCATTTTTTGGTTTCTCAAATTCTACACATGAGTGATATCATACGGTATTTGTCTTTCTCTGACTGACTTAATTCACTTAGCATTATACTCTCTAGCTCCATCCATATTGGTGTAAATGGCAAGATTCCGTTCTTTTTGATGGCTGATTAATATTCCATTATATCACACACACACACACACACACACACACACACACCATTATCTTTATCCATTCATCTATCATGGACATTTGGGCTGCTTCCATAATTTGGCTATTGTAAAAAAAATGCTGCTATAAACACAGGTTTATATGTTAAATATATATCCGTTTGAATTAGTGTTTTTGTATTTTGGGGGTAGATACCCAGTAGTGTGATTACTAGTCAGGTCTTTTTTAACCTTCTGGGGAACCTTCATACTGTTTTCCACAGAGGCTGCACCAGTTTGCATTCCCTCCAACAGTGCACAAGGATTCTCTTTTCTCTGCATCCTCCCCAACATCTGTTGTTTCTTGTGTTTTTTTTTATTTTAGCCATTCTGACAGGTGTGAGGTGATATCTCCCTGTAGTTTTGATCTGCATTTTCCTGATGATGAGTGATGTTGAGCATCTTTTAACATGTCTGTTGGCCATCTGTATGTCGTCTTTGGAGAAATGTCTGTTTATATCAGATCATTCATTTTTTAAAAAAACACTGTCAAGTTCCAGAAATGCCAAGTGGCTGACAGAAAAATAATAGAATCATTAGCCTTCTGCATTCAACAACCACCAGCACCTGCTATTCACCAATCCTTTATATCCTTTTGTAATTAACACTTAGCTTATTCCTCAGTACCTGCTCCTAATGTTTTTCAATCATGCTGTGCCTCAACATTACCTTCTACCAACATGGGTAGTGTACAGTCTACTGCAGAAGTTCTCATCCTTGGCACTACTGACATTTTGAGCTTGATAAATTTTGTGTGTTGGTGACCAGGGAATGTTTAGCAGCATCCCTGGCCTCTACCCACTAGATGCCAATAGTACCCCTCCACACACACACCAAAAAATGTCTACAGAGATTGCCAAATGTGCCCCTGTCCCTTGGGGGACAAACTCGCCTCTACTTAAGAAACACAGGTCCAGTGCTTAAGAATTAGAGGTTAAGGTGCAGGGTATAGTCATAAAAATGTACATCACCAAAATTATTATCATATGGTAGCATTTCTACACATTAATAAGAAAATAGCAGAAAGGGAATTTTTAAAATTATATATACTTTTTTTTCTTTTTAAAGATTTATTTATTTACTTATTTATTTGACAGAGACAGACACAGCGAGAGAGGGAACACAAATGGGGAGTGAGAGAGGGAGAAGCAGGCTTCCTGCTGAGCAGGGAGCCCGATGTTGACGTAGGGCTCAATCCCGGGACCCTGGGATCATGATCTGAGCTGAAGGCATATGCTTAATGACTGAGCCACCCAGGCACCCCAAAAAGGAGAAATTTTAAAACAACACCATTTATGAATGCACCAAAAAGAATAAAATACACAGGTATGAAATAAACCAAAGAGGTGAAAGACCTCTACTCTGAAAACTATAAAACACTGATGAAAGAAACTGAAGATGACCTAAAGAAATAGAAAGATACTCCATGCTTGTGGATTGGAAGAATCAATATTGTTTGAATGTCCATATTACTCAAAGCAATCCAGAGATTCAATGCAATCCTTATCAAAATACCAACAGCATTTTTTACAAAACTAGAACAAATAATACTAAAATTTGTATGGAACCACAGAAGACTCCAAATAGCCAAAGCAATCTTGAAAAAGAAAAACAAAGCTTAGAGATGTCAAAATTCCAGATTTCAAGATATACTAAAAAGCTGTAGTAATAAAAATAGTGTGGTACTGGCATAAAAATAGATACATAGATCAGTGGAATAGAATAGAGAACCCAAAATAAACCACTGATTATATGGTTAGTTAATCTATGACAAAGGAGGCAAGAATATACAATGGGAAAACACAGTCTCCTCAATAAATGGTGCTGGGAGAACTGGACAGCTACATGCAAAAGAATGAAACTTTATCACTCTTTAACATCATAAACAAAAATAAACTAAAAATGGATTAAAGACCTAAACGTGAGAACTGAAATCATAAAGATTCTAAAAACCATAAAAAAACACAGGCAGTAATTTCTCTGACATTGGCCATAGGATCATTTTTCTTGATATGTCTCTTCACACAAGAAAAACAAAAGCAAAAATAAATTATTTGGATAACATCAAAGTAAAAAGCAAAGGAAAACACCACCAACACACACACACACACACACACACACACACACACATACACACACACACACATATCCAAAATATATAAAGAACATGTACAACTCAATGTCAAACCTCAACTAATTCAATTAAAAATGGGCAGAGGACTTGAATAGACATTTTTCCAAAAAAGATATAAAGATAGCCAATGGACACATGGAAAGATCCTCAACACCACTCATCATCAAGAAAATGCAACCCAAAACTAAAATATCATTTTATACCTATCAGAATGGTTAAAACCAAAAAGACAAGAAACAACAAGAGTTGTGAGGATATGGAAAAAAGGGAACCCTTGTGCACTGTTGGTAGGAATATAAATTGGTGCAGCCACCATGGAAAACAATATGGAAGTGCTTTGAAAAATTAAAAATAGAAATACCATATAATCAAATAATTCTACTACTAGGTATTTACACAAAGAAAATGAACACACTTATTTAAAAAAAGATACGTGCAGTTCTGTGTTTACTGCAACATTATTTACGACAACTAATACACTGAAGCAATCTAAGTGTCCATCAACAGACAAATGGATAAGGAAGATGTGGTGTATGTGTGTGTGTGTGTGTATAATGGAAATATGGAACAGTCATAAAAAAGATGAGATTGTGTCATTTGAGATGGACCTAGAGGGTATTATGGATGGATGCACTTAAAGGATATTATGGTAAGTGAAATAATAGAGAAACACAAATACTATATGATTTAACTCACAAGTGGAATCTAAAACAAAAACAAAAACAAATGAATAGACAAGCAAAAAGGAGAATCAGACCTATAAATACACAGAATAAACTGATGGTTGTCAGAGGTGGATGGGTCAGCAGTTGGGCAAAATGGGTAAAGGGGAATGGGAGATACAGGGTCCCCGTTAGGGAATGAATAGGTCATGGGAATAAAAGACACAGCAGGAGAAAAAAAGAAAATAATAGAGGATACTAAGTCAGAATGACTTGAGTTTAAAACTCAAATCAGGGGCGCCTGGGTGGCTCAGTGGGTTAAAACCTCTGCCTTCGGCTCAGGTCATGATCTCAGGGTCCTGGGATCGAGGCCCGCATTGGGCTCCCTGCTCAGCGGGGAGCCTGCTTCCTCCTCTCTCTCTGTCTGCCTCTCTGCCTACTTGTGATCTCTCTCTCTGTCAAATAAATAAATAAAATCTTTAAAAAAAAAAAAACTCAAGTCAGAACCTTATTATTTTTGGATAGATCTAAGCCTCAATAGTCTCATCTGTAAAACGGGGAAAATAACAGTACCTATTCATAGGACTACAGTAAATGGTGAACTCATGTGTGAAAGACATGGTTAAATGTCCACCAAAATTCATGTTCCCATTTCCAGTGTAGAGCGGTTTCTAGGAAGTGACTTTCTAACCTCTTTGCATCACTGTGGAGCTATGTGCCTCTTTCTCATCCTCCTGGAATCCTGAACTCTTAACCACTAAGCTGTGAAATGAAAATCCTCAAATATTAAAATCCATTTCTTAAGTCCATCAGATATGAAAAATGTAATACCAACACCGTGAGTAAAAGGATTATAAAATAAATGTTTTATAAATATTAATTAAAGCTTATACCATCAAAGTTTATACATAGAAAAATTCTTCATGACACATGACTAAGCATATTAGATAAGCTAAAAATCTGAACCTAAGTTTTTCATGAATTCTCACTGAAGTTTCTTCACATAAATGAATAGTGCCATGAACTACATATTTGGGTGCCAAAATCACATACTATTCTTTTAAATATTTCCCTTTCCAAAGTGCTTCAGGATATACCCAAATACTTAAAATATCTAATTAGAGATTTAAAAAATATAAGGACAATCAGATTATTAAATCATATATTAAACATTAAAGTTTTTAAAAGTTATATCCTTTGAAGGCATTACTGCAAAAACAAAATAAATGCTGCTTCCTCTCCCTACCAAAAAAAGCTAACTTATATTATTATATGATGTGTATGTAGTAAATACAACTATAATATGCCTATTAAAAAGTAGTGATGAAAAAGAACCACCATAAAGGAAGGGCTCTATGGTGGAGTTGGGAACAAGCTCCTTCCTTTCCCTTTCTCCTTATTTCACATATCAACATATTCATATATATCAAGTTCTGCTTTAGCATTTGTAATTGCAGAATTTTAAATGACACATTAGACCAAATGGACTTTACAGATATACACAGTACATACCATCCAAAAGCAACAGAATACACATTCTTCTCAAGTGCACATGGAACATTCTCTGAGATAGATCATCAGTTAGGCCATAAATCAAGTCTTAACAAATTTAAAAAAAAACCAAAATCACTGAAGCATGTTTTTGGACAGCACGGGTATGGGACTAGAAATCAATTTTAAGAAGAAGGCTGGAAAGTTCACAAATACATGAAGATTAAGGAATATGCTACCGAACAACCAATGGATCAACAAAGAAATCAAAAGAGAAATTGAAAAATACCTTGAGACAAATGAAAACGGAAATACAACATACCAAAACTTATGAGATACAGCAAAAGCAGTTTAAGACAAAAGATCATAGAGATAAATGACTATTTCAAGAAATAAGAAATATGTCAAATAAAGAACCTAACTTTACATCTTAATAAACTAGAAAAAGAAGAACGAACATGGTCCCAAGTTAGCAGAAGGAAGGAAATAACAAAGACCAGGGCAGAAATAAATGGAATAGAGACTAAAAAGACAACAGAAAAGATCAGTGAAATGAAGAGCTGGTTCTTTAAAAAAAAATTAACAAAACTGACAAGCCTAATTTAGCTAGACTTGCCTCAAAAAAAAAAAAAAGCGAGAGGACTCAAACAAAATCAGAAATGAAAAAGATGTTACAACTGATATCTCAGAAACACAAAGAATTGTAAGAGACTACTATGAACAACTATGCACCAACAAATTGGACAACCTAAAGAAATGGATAAATTCTTAAAAACATACAACCTTCTAATATTGAATCATGAATAAATAGAAAATGTGAACAGGCCATTAACTAGTAAAGAGATTGAATTAATAATCAAAAATCTCCCAACGAACAAAAATCCAGGACCAGACATCTTCACTGGTGAATTCTAACAAACATTCAAAGAAGAATTAATGCCAGTCCTTCTCAAACTCTTACAAGAAATAGAAGAGGAGGGAAAACTTCCAAGTTCATTTTACAAGACAAGCATTACCCTGATACCAAAACCAAATAGAGTCACCACAAGAAAATTATAGGCCAATATCCTTGATGAACACAGATGCAAAAGTTCTCAATAAAATATTAATAAACCAAACTCATATAAGTAAAAAAAAATCATATATCATGATCAAGTGGAATTTATTCCAGGAATGTGAGGATGGCTCAACATCTACAAGTCAATCAACATGATACACCACATTAATAAAATGAAGTATAAAAATCATGTGCTCATGTCAACAAATACAGAACAAGCATCTGAAAAAATTCAGTATCCATTTATTATAAAAAGTCTCAACAAAGTGGTTATAGAGGGAACATACCTCAACATAATAAAGGCCATATATGATAAGGCCACAGCTAACATCATACTCAATGGTGAAAAACTCAAAACTTCTCCTCTAAGATCAGGAACAAGACCAGGAGGCCTACTGTCACCACTTTTATCCAACATACCATTGGAAGTCCTAACTAGAGCAATTAGACAACAGTAAGAAATAAAAGGCATACAAACTGGAAAGGAATAAGTAAAGCTGTCACTATTTGCAGATGACAAGATATTATATGGGGAAAACTCTAAAGACTTCACAAAAACCTGTTAGCATAAATACAGTAAATTGTAGAATACAAAAATCAATATACAGAAATTTGTCGCACTTCTATGTACCAATAATTAACTACTAGCAAGAGAAATTAAGAAAACAACCCTATTTACAACTGCATCAAAAAAAATAAAATCTCTAAGAATAAGTTTAACCAAGGAAGTGAAAGTCTGAAATTATTACTGAAAATTATAAGACACTGAAAAATGTAAGACATTGTTAAAAGATACTGAAGAAGACATAAGTAAATGAAAAGATATTCTGTACTCATGGACTGAAAGAATTACTATTGCTAAAATGTCCATACTATCCAAAGCAATCTATAGATGCAATCCCTATCAAAATCACAAAACATTTTTCACAAAATAGGATGAATAATCCCAAAATTTACATGGAACCACAAAAGACCCTGTATAGCCAAAGCAATCTTGAGAAACAACAAACCTGGAGGCATCATGCTTTCTGACTTCAAAACATATAACAAAACTAATTAAAACATTATGGTATTGGCATAAAAACAGACACATAGATCAGTAGAATAGAGAACCAAGAAATAAATTCATATATGTATGGCCAATTAATTTATGACAAAAGAGACAAGAATGTACAATGGGGAAAGGACAGTCTCTTCAGTAAATAGTGTTGGAAAAACTGGACAGTCACATGCAAGAGAATGAAACTGAATAACTATCTTCAACCATGCACAAAAGTTAATGCAAAATGGATTAAAGACTTGAATGTAAGATCTGAAATCATAAAATTCCTAAAAGAAAACATAGGTGGTAAGTTCCTTGACATTGGCTTGATTTTTTTGGATGTGACACCAAAAACAAAGGCAACAAAAATAAACAAGTGGGACTATGTCAAACTAAAAAGGCTCTGCACAGCAAAGGAAACCATCAACAAAATAAAAAGGCAACATACCGAATGGGAGGAAATATTTGCAAATCATATGCCTGCTAAGGGGTTAATACCAACATATATAAAGAACTTGTCCAACTCAACAACAAAAAGCAAACAACTCAAATAAGAAATGAGCCAGGGATCTAAACAGGCATTTTCCCAAAGAAGACATACAGATAGCCAATAATTATCAGGGAAATGCAAATCAAGACCACAATGCGGTATCACCTGACACCTGTTAGGATGGCTATTACCAAAAAGATAAGAGATAACAAATGTTGGCAAGAATGTGGAGAAAAGGGAATCCTTGTGCATTGCTGGTGGGAATGTAAGTTGGTGTAGTCATTAAAGAAAACAACATGGAGGTTACCTAAAAAATTAAATGTAGAACTGCCATATGATCCAGCAATTCTACTTATGTATATTTATCTGAAAAAAATAAAAACACTAACTCAAAGAGATATATGCATCCCCATATTCACTGCAGCATTATTTATAATAATCAAGATACTGTAACAATCAAAATGTTCATTGATGATGAATGGATAAAGAAAATATAGCATACACACACACACACGATGGAATATGACTCAGTCATAAAAAAAAGAATGAAATCTTGGAGCACCCGGGTGGCTCAGTCAGTTCAGCATCCAACTCTTGATTTCAGCTCAGGTCATGATCTCAGGGTCATGGGATCAAGCCCTGTGTCTGGCTCTGTGCTGAGCCTGCTTGGAATTCTCTCTCTCTTCTCCCACTGCCCTTCCCCACTTGTGATCACTCTCTGTCTCTGAAAAAAGAGGGAAGATGAAATCTTGCCATTTGTGACAACACAGATGGACTTTGAGGGCATTATGCTAAGTGAAATAAGTCAGAGAAAAGCAAATACTGTATGATCTCACTTTAATGTGGAATCTAAAAACAAAAAGAACAACTCATGGAAACAGAGAACAGACTGGTGGTTGCCAGAGATGTGAGGTGGGAGGTGGGTGAAATGGGCAAAGGTAGTCAAAAAAAGAAAAAAAGAAAAGAAAAAGTAAACGAGTCTCTATGTCTCTTGGAAGGAAGGAAGGAAGGAAGGAAGGAAGGAAGGAAGGGCAGAAGGGAGGAAAGAAAAGAAAAGAAAAGAAAAGGGAAGAAAGAGAGGGAGGAAGGGAGGGAGCAGGGAGGGAGCGAGGGAGGAAGGAAAATAGGAAGAAAGAAAAATAGAAAAGAAGAGAAATATCCATAGAATAGTTGAGCCTGCTCTGTGCCTTCCTCTCCCTGTCTATGGAAATCTTCTGGCTGGAGTATTTGCTTCCAGAGGTAATTCCAGACACCCACAATGGACACACACACACACACACACACACACACACACACACACACACAAGAATGAGAGAAATTTCCACAAACACTATTTGTACTGACAATCCTGGAGTTTCTCAGCCTGTACAACTTCTCTACTTACAGCCTGCTCTACAAAGCATGTCTATTTACACAGAAATGTTTTAAGTTCTAGGTGAAATGCTATGTTCCTAGGAAACATAAATATCCATAGTTCCAGATGTTGTAAACCCAAATTGGATAACAACTATAGGAGAAATGAAATACACGAGGGAGAAGATAATTTTTGCCCCTACCAAGGCACTGGGCCCAGACTGTTTTATGGGTGAATTTGTCTCAGTAAAACTGATAACCTCTATTTTATTTAAATTGTCCCTAGACCATAAAAACAACAACAAAAGGCTCCTAACTCATTCTGTGCAGGGAGCACAAGCACATACACATATACCAAGCTGGGTTCTCTAGGCTAAATCGGTCTCACAAATAGTTTTGTTTAGATAGCATTTTTAAAAATACTAAATATAAATGAGACCCAACATCCATATCCTAGTAGCACAGTCTCCTCTTCTCTCTTTATGAGCCTCGTTGACTCTACTTAATTTTTTTTAAACAAATTTGGCTCCTCTAGGCATTTGAGTTTACAATTCTTACCATTGATTGAGTTTGCTTGTGAACATAAATTTTTAAATTCTAACCAAAATATTAGCAAGTCAAATCTAGCACAGAATAAAAGAACAAAGCATTATAGCTAAATAGAGTTTATACTAGAACTGGTCTGTCATTAGGAAAGTAATTCACAGAATTCATTATATTAATATATTGAGGAACAAAAAAAGAAGTGGCATATCGATAAGTCATCTCAAGTAGAAATTCTTGACCTTTGGGGTTCCATGGATGGGCTCCAGAAAGAGTCCATGATAATCTGCAGTTGTAAACACAATATTGGTGTATGTGTAGTGAGTTCCATAGGTAAGTTAACCGTCAAAGAAGCCCATTACCCATAAATCCATTCACATGCTGCAGCATTACAATGGACTGTTCTGTATGAAAATATTATTGAAGGTTGCTCTAAAAAAGGATACAAAAACATACTATACCAAGATTTAAACTGACCCATTTTCAAAACACGCTTTTAAATTCTGTTGCATGAGGAATCATTACTTACTGCCAAGACAATCTTTCGAATATTCTTCACGTACAGTACCACATAGTCTTTGATGTAGGTATGCAGTTCTCCGGCAGGTATATTATACCAATTCATCATCAGCGCTGCTTCATTTTCATTATTTCCACCCCAAATGATGATGGAGGGATGATATTTCAGTCTCCTGATCTAAAATTTCAGAAAACATAAAACCATTTTCCAATGATCAACAAGAAAAAAGGCCTCAGAGCTATAATGATTCATAAAATTATAGCCATTGCATTTTTGCACATAAATTCTTATGTACCCGAAAACTCATTAGAAATTGGCTTGTAACACTATCTGTGGGAATACGTGTTAAGAAATCTCTGATTCTTTTTACCTAGATTTTATAAACACCAGTAAGACAGGGTTCCTCTTCTCTACTGTATAAAACCCAAAGAAAACATAACCCCTTTTATCGAAAAAGACAAAAAAAATCAACCTCATCGTTATCTGACTTGCCACACAAAGGCTCTAAGAAATACAAAAGGCAGGAGACATTACATTACAGAGGAGTTTCTCAAGAACAAGTTGGAGTTTTGTGTGAAGAAACAAATGAGGGAGAACAACCACTTGTGCTGAAAGAGGGATTGAGGTTGTCATGGTCTCCACTGAGATCAGAAAACCACAAGGACAGCTAGAGAGGGTTTTACAAAGCCAGGGAGTTCCCAGAGATACTCTGTAAGTTAAAGACAAATATATGGATGATTCTAAAGGAAAAAGGGTTAGGGCATCAAGAGGATGTCTCCAGAAATAACTATCAGTGTCATGTCCTGAGAAATCAACTAAGGTTAAGTAAGTTACTAAATATATCTGAACATAGAGGAACAAATTAGAGAGTCTGTCTGAAAATCCTGCCAGCCCTAAGAACTGAGCCTGCGTGAACTGGGCTCTCTGTGAGCGGCCCAACACAAAGGTGGAAGGATCCAGTTCTTCGGACACACGGGAGATGGACTGCAGCAGAAGAGGGCAGTTAAATCTCTTTGAGAACACAGTAAGTCCATGGTCAAGAGAAATTCCTCTGGAACACATTTTAGCAAAATAACCTTGTTGGTATTTATAGCTTCTCTTCCATGAAATGCATGATTAGAGTGATGGGTCCCAGCTCATGTTCTCACTGTGGCCTCCATTCAAGATCCTAAGTATCTCCTACATGAAACAGAGATGCATTAAGGATGCATTGAAGGGATTTATCTCATTCTTAAAGATTACAGTCTTCTGTTTTTCTAACCCAGCCTTATGAATACTATTTCCTTTATTTGCCTCTGTGCATGTCCAGGTAAGTGACGGCTGCTACCAAGTGTGACGGGCATGTTTACAGTGCTACTGCAAACACGAATACTGAAGAAGCAGAAAGCTCCAGTGACTCTGTGCTACCCATACTGTTTCAACTGACCTAGAATTTTTGACAAGCTTTACTTTAAAATTTTAACAAAGTCTTCATAAAAAGCTCTCCTCTTTAATAATACATAAAAGAATTGAGGGTACATAGAAACCATAATTTATTTATTTGTATGAGAAAAAATTTTAAAAAACTGAAATGTTTGCAGCCTACATAACTATAATTAATATTTTTTAAGCTCATCCATCCATCACCCTCCTGGTGAATAACCCAGCCAAGTAGTGGGGATACAGAGAGGAGTAAGTCCCTAGGCTGCAGGGAGATTACAAACTTGCAGGGGAAACAAAACATTGAACAAGTAATTCAAAGTTGTATAGGTCATAAAGGGCAAATGATGTGATCTAGACTTGGAAATACAGAAAGGTTTTTTTCCCCAGAAAAATTCATGCTCAAGGTAAGGGGTGCCAGAAGAAAATGAGAGAGGTGGTCCACAGGGAAAGGGAGGGGGAAAGTTTGCCAGCGCATAGAGGGCACAGGAAGAGGGTGATCGATGGGACCAGGAGGCCAGCAGACACAGGATAGGGCCCAGTATCTTTACCTGGAGGGCTCTGAGCAAAGATGATTCATTTCTACTTTTTAAACCATTTTTAAAAAATAAAACACAGATAAAAAAAAAATTGTGACATAGTAAACTACGGTAACACAATCACCCTCACAACCACCATCCAGACCAAGAAAGAGAACACCAGAAACCCTCATACACCCCTAATTAAAGTCCTTTCCTGCTTCCAACAATTACCACTATCTTGAGTATTATAGTAATCACTTCCTTCCATTTCTTTTGGTTTTCCATGCATATGTACATCTACAGACATTGTAACTATGAAATCACAGTTTTTAACATGCTTGATGGATTTCAATCCACTGACATTCTTATCCTTTTTGAATTTCAAATTGTCCCACTTTTGGTTGGTGGGAGTCTCATCAAAGTTCTTGTAACAGACCTTTGATAGTTTCCTTGTTATCTGTATGTCAAAATATTCCAGGGTCATCTACTACACTTCCTGTCCCTGACCTGGAAATCAGCCATTTCTCTAAGAATCCCTTCTCTTAATGGGAAAAATTATTTCAATAGAAGGATACGCCATATTACTAGGTTGTCCTAGTTCCTTTTGGTGGACACGGCTAGGTTATAATCACTTCCTTGCACTTACAGATCTAGAAATACAAGTATGTACATATGGAATGCAAAAGAAATCAAGGAGTCAAGAATCACTTTAAATCTTTGACCCGAGAAATGCAAAAACTGACTTTGGCATTTTTTTTTAAGATTTTATTTATTTATTTGACAGAGAGAGAGAGATCACAAGTAGGCAGAGAGGCAGGCAGAGAGAGAGAGAGGAGGAAGCAGGCTTCCTGCTGAGCAGGGAGCCTGATGTGGGCCTCGATCCCAGGACCCTGAGATCATGACCTGAGCTGACGGCAGAGACTTTAACCCACTGAGCCACCCAGGGAACCTGGCTTTGGCATTTCTTGAGGTGGGGGAAACTGCAGGAAAAGCAGGTTGGGAGAAGGCAGTGCAAGTCTGGTTCAGATATGTTACACTGGAGGTGACTATGAAACCTCCCAGCAGAAGCTCCAAGTAGGCAGCTGGATATAAGAACCAGGAATTCAGCAGAGATGTCAGAACTGGGGATAAATCTGAAAGTCATCAGCATATAGGTGGTGTTAAAGCCATGAGACTGGGTGGATTCACCTAGGAAGTCAATCTATGATTTTCATGGGATTTAGTAAGGAGGACAACAAAAACAACAAAACAAAACAAAACAAAAAAAGAGGAGAGGTTTAACGAAAGGCAAATGAAACATAAGCATTTTCCTTCTTCTTGGAATGGTAATGACATACCTGGTGAGCAACTTCTGCTCTCACTGAATTCATGAAGTCCTGATCGGTTGGATAAAGGGCACAGGCAAACATAAAATCCTGCCATACCTATCAAACGAATAAAAAGCAGTAAAGTACTTGCATAAACGTTATTACACAGAAAGAAATTCTTCCTTTTGAACTTTGGGAATTATCTTTCAGGCAAATGAAAAAACAAGTCAGCCTGATGCGTGTGACCATTCGAGCACTACTATGACTGAGACAGTGGGAGAGGCTCTCCTCCAGACTCACGACTTTCCAGAACGGCACCAAACTGTGGGGGAAACCTGAGAGGAGAAAATATTAAGTAGGGAGAGAAGAAAGAGAAGGAAAGGGAATTCAAAGAAGGAAACAGTGAGTGTGTTGAGGGGAACGTGAAATTCGGAAAAACCTTCACCCAGCCCCTCCTCACTTGCAGTACTATAATTTTCACTGGGAATTTGCTATTGAGAGATTGTTTATAAAAGGACAGATTGTTTATAAAAGAATTAACTTTTCATGGCCCAAAGGATTACTACATGGACATTTTCATAATGAAACCACATAAGTTCATTTTTCTTTCTTTCTTTCTCTCTTTCTTGAGAGAGAGAGTGTGTGAGCAAGTGGGGTGTGTGGGGGGGCATAGAGGGAGACAGAGAATCCCAAGCTCTGCAAGACGCAGGGCTCAACCCCAGGACCCTGAGAGCATGACCTGAGCCAAAGGCAGACGCTTAACCAACTGAGCCACCCAGGCGCCCCACATAAGCTCATTTCTAGAGAGGCTGTTATGATGCAGTGGTTAAGAGCACAGGCCCCAAATCAGTCAACCTGAACCTTGGTGCCACCGCATACCCACTATGTGGGTTTGAACAGATTATTTCACCTCTCCTCCACTTGTCTGTTTCCTTACTGGTGAAATGGGGATGGAGAACGACAGTAACTACTTCACAGGACGGCACGAAGATGAAAGAAAATAACAGATGCAGAGCACTGAGAACAATGCCTGGTCCTCAATAAATATTATAGAATATTGTCACATTATCGCGACCATCAGCACTGTCAATACTATAATTACTATTCTTCTATGGAGTGCTTTATACTTTAGAACTGTAATACCAGAACTAAAAGATTATATTTCCTGTACTTAATCCTCACCAATGCAAAACATGTCTGGAGCACCTAATAACAATAATAAGCAAAGCTTTTCTTCACTGAATTTTATTATTTTTCTTCTCTCTAGGTCTTGTTAGATCTCCTTAAAGTTAAAATTTTTACATATGTTTATGTATATCAAAAAAATAATTACAAATATAGAGTGTCTACCACTTGAAAATAATTAAATAATTATGATAATAAATTATATGATGTGATAAATGATGTGATAAATAATTATGATATTTACCATCAACTATGGTTCTGGGTTTGCAAGATGCCATTTATCCCTTTACAAAAAATGGAGCATCAGTCCTGGCTCTGAGAAAAGAAAGAATGACCCATAGCACCCACTCAGAACACAGGATCTCAAAGTGAGGATATAGTAACATATCAATCAATAAAATGCTGTCGACTACCCACCATTATTCCTAGTTCATCACAGAGTCTATAGAATTCATCCTGCTCATAAATTCCTCCTCCCCAAACCCGGAGAGTATTCATGTTAGCATCCACAGCAGACTGCAAAAGGAGCCGTAACCTATAGAAGAAATTGTAAAAACAAATGTTAATTTGAAAATCTGGGGATGTTAAAAAAAAAATTCTAAAAACACATGGTGGGGGCGCCTGGGTGGCTCAGTTGGTTAAGCATCTGCCTTTGACTCAGGTCATGATCCCAGGGTCCTGGGATGGAGCCTCACATCAGGCCCTGTGCTCAGCAGGGGAGTCCGGTTCTTTCTCTCCTTCTGCTTGCCACTCACCCTGCTTGTGTTTTCTCTCTCTCTCTCTGTGTCAAATAAATAAATAAAATCTTAAAACACACACACACACACACACGGTGGTTGATAAATACGTTTCAAATCTCTTTTAGAAAAACACGTTCTAAAACTATGATGGTTTGGATATAATGCTAGGTGAAGAAAGTGAGACAAAATTATATACACATTAACTGCAACCACATAAACAAACCTGGAAAAATTGTGGGTTATATCTTTTCTTTGCCCTCTAAACTCACACTGTCATCATACTGCTTTTGAAACTAAATTTTTTCTTATTCTTACAGAAAAAATTTTTGTAAACCTTAGAAAGTATGAGCTAATTTTATACAAATTGTAAGACAATTTCAAATTGTAAGACAAAAATCAAAGTTTGCATATCAGTACCTAGCTTACTCTTATCTCCTTTTTTCAATTCCTCCAATCCATTAACAGAATTTCTTCAATTTACAGTGGGATTATATCCCAATTAGCCCACTGTAAGTTGAAAATACTGTAAGTCAAAAATGCATTTAACACACCTAACCTACCGAACACCCTAGCTTAGCCTCACCTACCTTAGAAGTGCTCAGAACACTTACATTAGCCTACAGTGAGGCAAAGTCATCTAACACATAGTCTAGTTTGTAATACAGTATTGATATCTCATGTAATTGATTGAATACTATACTGAAAGTGAAAAACAGAATGGGTCTATGGGTACAGAATGGTTGTGAATGTATCGGTTGTTGACCCTCAGTATGGCATGGCTGACTGGGAGGCTGCGGCTTCTGCCACTGCCCAGCATCAAAAGAGATTACTGTACCGCACTTTGCTAGCCCAGGAAAAGATCAAAATTCAAAGTATAATTTCTACTGAATGCGTATCATTTTTACACCATGGTAAAGTAAAAAAATAATGTCTAACCATCATAGGTAGGGCACAAGCTATGCTTCTTCCTCTAGTAAATTAAATTTCCGTTCTGATTTTTCCAATGCCTATTCACACCACCCACAGAAAATCCAGAAATTTACAGCCACTCTGAGAATATCTACTCTGCAGCTCCAGAACAGAGCCCAGAAAGGAACCAAAGAAGCCCCCAACAACTGGCCAGCCAAGGACCCAGAGCCTTGTGCTTCAACAGGTGTACTAACTGCCCAGCTGTACTGAACAGTCACGGCCCAAACCAGCCAGATGAGAGGAGCCAGGAGATGAAAAGGAAAAGAGGCAGCAAATTACCTGTGTCTATGTCTGGAGAATAATTTCATTTTCATATGAAACTGAAGACAATATGCACAGTTTAAAGTAAAAGCAAATTACTACAACATTCGGCAAATTCTAAACACCAAATAGTATGCTACAACGCATACTTATACATATGTAAATAAGTTAACTGTGTTTATTTTCTCTTCACAAAGTTTATTTTTACTATCACAAAGACATTTTATAATCGCAATCAGGAAATATTATTTTCTCTTGAAATGTTATTCTCATAGCTTCAGATAAACACTTTAAATTTTCTTCTAGATTTAAAATTTTAAAGCTTTTTTAGTTCCTTTTACTAAAGTAAAAGTAAAGGAATATACAAATAGCTTAGAATGAAGAAGGAAATATGGGTTTACATTTTTAAAAAAGAATACACAGAAATATTTAAGGTATTCTTTGAAAAATTGGGAAAAAAACAAATTTAATCATTTTTTTCAGGGACTAACTATATAAAATGTGCATTAGTCATTTTGTTGTTCTTCCAGAGAAAATATATAATAGTTTTCTAAAAATTGGATGGTTTCAGCAGTCTCATCACTTAGCTGTTAAGACTATAGCTTGTGAAAATGGAATATATGATTTAAAAATCCTTTCCATTCTAAAGTTTCCACCATCCTAGAATTCTGTCTTACTTCTCAATTCCTTCCACTGGAACCAAAGAAAACAAAAATGAGTAATTCCTTAGCTTTGTGGGGCTGTTAATAAAAAGAAAAACAAGAAACAAAAAATGATAACTTACAAGTCGGATGTTACTCGATCCTGGAATGAATCTGCTGGAATCCAGTTTGAGCCTTTCAGAAATATGGGCAACCCATTAATTTTGAAGTAGAAACTCAGACCTTGAGATCCTTCAATGGGCTCTTCTATAAGTTCTACTGTCCTAAAATAAACCTATTATGAACAAAATTAAATACTGAATATCAAATTTAAAACATAAGCGAAAGAGATTTTTTTTTAAAAGGAAAGCAAATTTTTGAACAATTTACACAAACATAATTTACTGTTAATTTCCTATTTGCTATGAGGCACTTAATGTGGAAGTACACATTTCAGAAAAATATACATACAATAAATTATTGCCAGATTCTATCTTTTAATAGATATAAAATACAGAAACTGTTAAAGAGGAAATATATTCTAGTCTTCTTATGAAACAGGCATTTGTAATTCCAACAAAAGAAATATATTTGAAGGGTGCCTGGGTGGCTCAGTTGGTTAAGCATCTGACTCTTGGTTTCAGTTCAGGTCATGATCTCAAGGTTGTGAGATCGAGCCTTATGTTAGGTTCAGCACAGAGCCTGCCTGGGATTTTCTTTCCGCTCCCTCTGCCTCTCCAGCACCCCCAACTCAAATAAAGAAATAATCTCTTTTTTAAAAAAAGAAATATATTTGAATATAACATTACAGAATTAGAACAAAAACTTATACTATTTCACAAAAACAGGGGAGAAATCCCACCAGTTACACTGATGCATCCTGCATAGAAAAACACACTCTCTTTTCAGTGTTAACAATTGCCAAAATGTGCATTTTAGAATCAAAGACACACAGCACAAGGTATTTCACAATTTAACAACTTACCAGTTTTAATAGCACATTAATATAAAATCATTTTGTTTAATGGGCAATTTAATCCCAACTAATCATCACATTAAACTCAATGTTTGAGAGAGCTGTAGAGAGTAGGTGGTGTTCCAACTGGAAGACGGAATAGGACTGCATACTCCAATGTTACAACTGCTGTGTGCAAAGAAGCTGAGACCTTTGTCCCTGTGACACTCCAACCAGGTTAAACAGGAGCAGTTAAGCAGGAGCAGCAAGACTCCAGATAGAGAAGACTGATGTTTTTATCCAAATCTTCACTCCTTCCAGCCATAAACTAGATCAAGGAATGAGTAACATGGTTCTACAACCAAGAAAGCCTAGCCTTGAACCAAGATTATGCTTTTCTTCTCTAGTTAAAACATAGAATAAGGCTTGGTTGAGGAGGATCTTGACATGGAATTACCATATCTGCTTTAGGGTTGCAAAATGTAAAAAATATAAAGTGATTTTCACAGATAACTTTGAAAACACCTTGACGGGTAGATTCAAATATCTAGAACAGCAGTTCTTTTAAGTATGGCCAGGGACTACAAGGGATCCCTTGGAATCCTGTAGGAGGTCCTTGTGTTCAAAACTATTTCCATAGCAAAGTGAAAACATCATTTGCCTTTTTCACTCTCACACTCTTTTGAATGTACAGTGGAACTTTCCAGAAGCTATGTGATGTGTGATGACATCATCACTTTTCTGGCTAATGGAATGCATGCTTGCATATTCTGGTGTGTTCTACTTCTACGGTAGAGGTTTAGTGTTTAAAGAGGTGAATTTTCAGAGATTAACTCAGTTTGTTCTCAGCTTCTACTGTGTTCTTAGTAGTGGTGTCTGGTTATTCCTGCTATAATCTCTGTAACCTCGCTGTCATTCAATAAATTCTCCTTTAGAATCTCAAAGTTTCCCTTGCAATCTGCACAGGAACACAAAAGGATTAAGTACCATTTGTTAAATTGTTTCACAGTGGTATTTTTAAGTTTTCAAATGAAAACAAATTTTAATTTTAATTGAGACTCATTTTACAGTTCAATTTTTTTATTCTAAAAAATTATTTCTAATATGCTTTTTCTTAAGGATGAATTTCAACTAGAAGACTAACATTCTCAACCTACAACTATATTGTCTCCATTTTAAAAATGCTGGAAAAAAATGAAATTGACATATCAGAATTTTCTTTCTTTTTTTTTTAAAGTAGGCTCCACACCCAGCATAGAGCCCAATGCAGGGCTTGAACTCACAACCTTGCACTGGCATCAAGAATTAAATGCTTAACCAAGTGAGGCACCCAGGTGCCCGACATTATCAGTTTTCTGACTCATGGAAGGGAAGAACCTACTCCAAAGAAACTGGGTAAAATTACAAATAAGAAATGAAATTGTGACGAAATTTATATTTCCCTCAACTTTATAATTGTTAAGAATTTATCTTACTGTGCCTTATGCAATGTAACATTTTAAAAATAATATTTATGGTGCCAGTTAAATTGTAGTATCATTCTGAGACCTGTCATTTTTCATATAAAGAAAAAAGAATGGAAGATTTTAAACTTAGACAAGATAAGCTCTTTAAAAGGCAAACATAGTTTATTATGCTCTAATATATTATTTTACATTATAATGCTTTCAGACTAGAAATGAAAAAGTCACTGGAGCATCTTACAGGACTGGCTATCATGTTACACAGCTGGAAAAGCACAAATTTTTTTTTTATGTTCAGTTAGCCAACATATAGTACATCATTAGTTTTTGATGTAGTGTTCAACGATTCATTAGGAGAAGCACACGTATTAGCTGAGAGAGTTTTACAGTTGACATTGCTGAATGCCTACTGGATAAAAAGTCAGAAAATGAAATCACAGCATTGTCACTTGGCAACGATACAGTAAGTCATCTAATTAAAGATTTAGCTGCAACAGGATACTGAGCTGATCCCTCATCTGAAGTACCACCATTTGCCTGAGAAATGGATGAATCTCCAGAATGATGGACTCACTGTTTGCTTATATTTGTCTGTTAATCAGCACAATGAATCATCAAAGATTTCTTTTCTGTGACTCTTTGGCAACAGCATACAAGAGACACTGAAATAGTCAAAGTACTAAATAGTTTCTTTGAATCTCAAGGTTAGCAACAACTGTGTTAACAACATTTGCCCTGACGTTACAAAGCCAGTGGTGGGTAACACTCCTGGGGCCTCCGTGAAAATCAAGGCAGTAGATCCCAACTGTGCTAACTGTCACTGTATCCTTCACCTTCAGGCATCAGCAGAAGAAAAAAAAAAGTCAGTTTCACTTAAGAATGTCCTTGATAAAGCAGCAAAAATTATTAATTCTACTAAATCCTAACCTTGAGTAGACATCGTTATAATAGTCTGTGTGATGAAATGATAGAATGGGAAATACAGATGAAGTCCCACACAATGGATTTCTTGAGGAAAAGTATCTGAGCCACTGCTTGAGTTATAAACTGAATTATTCATCTGGCTCGTGAAACTTCATCTTCACTGGAAAGAACTGCCAGACAAACTATGGTTATTCAGACTTGGCTATTTGGCACACATATTTTTTGAAAATGAATGAAGTGAGCTTTGTCAAGGAAGATAAGTAAAAGTACTGTGGACAAGGATAAAACTCAAACTTACAGGTAAAAATTAGGATTTAGGAAAACTTGTATCCATTACCATGGGCTCTAGCGCTTCCCAACACTTAAAACACTTTTCAGATAACACCAGTGTGATATTAACAAATGTAAATACAGTATCATATAATGGAACATTTCAATGTTTGGAAACGTTTGGAAATCTCAAGACACCAATATTTTTCAAATAACCAATGCATTATGCTATGATATCACATACAAATAAAAGATCCATTAAGAATGAGGAAGTCATGGTAATAAAAGGTACAGCACAGAGAATATAGTCAGTGGTGGTGTAATAACGTTGTATGGTGACAGGTGGGAGCTGCACTTGTGACCATAGCATGAGATACAGAGTTGTCAAATCACTATGCTAACCACCTGAAACTAATGGAACATTGTCAACTATGTCTCAGTAAAAAAAAATAATAATTTAAAAGATCCATTAAAGGTGCAAGATACACCAACAGATTTTAATGTAACAGAGTACAAACGGTTCATTAAAATGGCTTCGGATTCCACTTTGCAACTAACCTTTAAGAAACTACCACTACTTAAGTTCTCGTGTAGTACCAAAGAATAGCCTCAATTATTGATGAGGCTATTAAAGTACTCCTCTCTTTTCCTACTATATATCTATGTAAGATCATTTTTTCTTCATATGTTTCAATGAAAATAACATGTTACAAATTGAATGCAGAAGCAGATGAGAACCCAGCCTTCTTCCATTAAGCAACACATTAAAGAGACTTGCAAACATGTAAACAATGTCATTATTCTCACTATATTTTCTGTTTTATAAATATATTTATTCTTCATAAAATAACTCATACATTAACATGTCGTGGATTTGGTACTGTGATTTGAAATGAGCAAATATTTAATCCTCAGCTTTAAAATTTACCCACGTGAACAAAGGTATGTTGGGGTTCTCAATAATTTTTATGAATGTAAAGTCATTGTGAGTCCAAAAAAATTTGAGAATCACTAATCTAGAAAGCAGAACTCACTCACTTCTTTATACCGATTAATGCTACAAATAATATTAATGACAGAGCTCATCTGCCCCAATTTTTTCTTTTCTGTTTAAATTTTCTTGTGAAAAGACAGCTATCCCCATCTTCCACTCATGCAGTAACAATTTTATGGCCCAGGTCAAAGTAAACCCTAAAGCGCCTGACAGCCCTCAGAGGTGAAGCAAGAATTACCACGCACCTTTCCCTCTGGACATTCTTCGACAGGTTAAAGGCCAGTGGGTCTATGATTAGTGTCAGCAATTCATGTCCTATGGGAGTCCTGATAGGTAATATAAAAGCCTTCTTCTACAACAAGTATTTTATTTCGGAGGAAATAATAGGCTTTGAAAGAGGTTTTTTGAAAAGACCCCTGAGTAACACATATTTATATCCAGAGTGAATTACAAGATCAAAACTATTCTAAACAGCCCAACAAAATACTGTCTAAAAGTAGAAAAAAATATCTAAGAATCTAAATGTGTAAGCCAAGCAATTTGCATTTAGAATTTTTTAATTTCTAAACATGTCATCTGTTGTTGAAGATTCTATTAGCAACTCACTAGGTAAGTTTTTAAATTAGCTTGATGATTACATTTTTTTAAATAGAAGGACTAACTTTCAAAGTACAGAAAAGCTGAACACATTTTTTAATTTTTCTCTTTTTTATTTTTTTAACACTTAATTTTATTTTTTTCAGTGTTCCAAGATTCATTGTTTATACACCACATTGTTTAGACAAGAATTAGGAATATATTAACTAAAGGGCTTAAGAAGTGTGTGACTGATAATACTGTGCTTCTCAAATTTCTTTCTCTGGCAGACCAGGTGATGATGTAATGAATTACAGATTTTATAAACTGCATATCACTTCTCAGCTGTTTGTAATCAAATACTAAAAAGGCTGTCAGAGTTGGGGCGCCAGGGTGGCTCAGCAGGTTGAGCGTCTGACTCTTGGTTTAGGCTCAGGTCATGATCTCAGAGTGGTGAGATCAAGCCCCGAGTGGGTCGGGGCTCCCTGCTCAGCGGAGAGTCTGCTTCTCCCCCTCTCCCTCCGCCCTGCTCATGCTCTCGATCTCTCTCAAATAAGTAAATAAATCTTAAAAAAAAAAAACTGCCACAGTATCACTAGATACTAGTAATTTTCTTCTTACAAAAAATTATTTCTAGGGCGCCTGGGTGGCTTCAGTCAGTTAAGCATCTGCCTTCGGGTCAGGTCATGATGCCAGGGTCCTGGGATCAAGTCCTGCATCAGGCTCCCTACTCGGGGAAGAGCCTGCTTCTCCCTCTCCCTCTGCCTGCTGCTCCCCTACTTGAGCTCTCCCACGATCTCTCTGTCAAATATATAAATAAATAAAATATTTAAAAAAATTATTTCCAAATATTGACAAATGTTACCTGAACTATTTTTCAAATAATTTTCAGGGATTTCCAAAAAATACACCTAAAATCATTTCACTTACATTATGTATTTTTAGAGACAAGCAAAGACATTTCTGTCTGCTCTGAAAGTGCTTTAACAGGCAGAAGCACTGAGAAAACACGTGCTGGGTTTCCACAAAGAGCTCTCCTCACACAGGCCTATGCAAGACCACACAGAAGAGCCTCTTCGTGGAGCCCTAGAAATGTGCAGAGGGTGCAACCAGAAGGTGACAGCTTCAAGTTTACACCAGCACAGTCGCCTGGTATATTTGTAGCCAGAGGTATATTCCGTGTATCTGACAGAATAGACAGAATCACTTTTTCACAACCCCCTCTTCTGTATGACAAAATTATTTTCAGTAATAATAATGAAATGAAATAATGACAATATCCAAAAAAGAAATGTAGACACTTTCCTTTATTTAACTTTATATGAACAATAATACCATTTTTAAGTAAAATAAATATTAGAATAGAAAAAAGGAAAAGTGGGCACATGGGTGGTTGTTAGTTAAGCACCTGCCTTAGGCTCAGGTCATGATCCCATGGTCCTGGGATCGAGGCCCTGCATGGGGTTCCCTGCTGAGCAGGGAGCCTGCTTCTCCCTCTCCCTCTGCCTGCCACTCCCCCTGCTTGTGCTCTTTCTCTCTGTCAAATAAATAAAATATTAAAAAAAGAAGAAAAGAAAAGAAAAAAGGAAAAGTAATGGAATCATGTACTCGATTATATTAGTGTATTTGAAAAAAGTAAATAACATTTCCATATACTGGTTCATTATAGACATTAATAATATCTGTTATTTTGAATCTTAACTTCTAACAATGTCAAGAACTTTGTCAAAACTGATCTTCTTTGCGTGTATATACTTTATAAAGAATATAGCCAGATTTGTTAATCTATCCTCGCATAGTTGACAGAGAACACCTTTTATTAATTTTAATTCAGATTTTTTTTTCCAAATGAAGCCCAAAATATACAGATATTTTGGGAAAGTATCAGACATAAAGGTAAGTCTGACAGAAATTCATAGAAAATCCCACTTCTCATTAAATTCCAAAAAATGCAGTAGTACCCATGCCTTTGTTTCTTTGAGAACCACTCAAAGTGTTTACAAATGCCTCTGAGGTGAAAAATTCCTGCTTCTCAAGTATGCCTTCTGAAAATAGCAAAATCAGAGAAAATCGCTATATGATCGTGAACACAGACATCACTTGATCCATGCTTTAGAACAATCATATGATCTCTCTGATATGAGGAACTTGACGGGTAGGGTGGGGGGTCGTGGGGGGTAGGGAGGGAAAAATAATGAAACAAGATGGAGTGGGGAAGGAGACAAACCATAAGAGACTCATAATCTCACGAAACAAACTGAGGGTTACTGGGGGGTGGGAGGGTAGGGATAGGATGAATGGGTTATGGACATTGGGGAGGGTTTGTGCTATGGTGAATGCTGTGAAAGATGTAAGCCTGATGATTCACAGACCTGTACCCCTGGGGCAAAGAATAAAAAATAAATAAATAAATAAATAAAAGAACAAGTATCCAGTTCTTGATGAAAATGACTGGGGTATTCAACAGGGCTGTTTTGATTTCTCTGGGCAATGTAAGAGCAGCATCTTTTGTTGCTCCCCCTGACATGCTTTTTCAGAGTTTGATTCTTTTTTTCTACGTAAATATTCATTTCCTTACATTTTGTTGTTCCACAGTAAATAGCCTTCACCAAAATTTCTGTGTGCTTATCTTCAAAGAAAACTTTGAAAGCTTGGTATTTCACTGTACACTGTTCAAGGCAGATTCTGGCTATTTGCTAATATTTTATATCTGATTAACCTCAACTAAAATTCTACACCTGGGGGGAAAAAAAAGAATTCAAAAGAGAAAAACTGCAGTAGCAGAGGACAAAATCTGAGCTGATTCTCATGCATCCACATGCCTTTGGATCACAAAGTACTTCAAAGTGGAGATTAACTTTTCAAAATTTACTGTGTCCTCGCCTCATAATGAGCACTCCATCTTGTCTTGGAAAGACTTTCTGTAGCTTTTTCCAACAATGAGGTGAGATTTAAAAGAATGAATAAAATTTTTCCGAAGTTCCACAAAACATCACACACGAAGAAATGTTTCCCAAAAAGAAAACTCCACAAGGTTTGAAGAATGATTTCCAGAAGACAGAAATAAAATTTGAGACTAATCTCTTTGATTCTGTATGAACTCCACTGTGAATACTGGCCACATATGCAGCACTCCCTGTCACTGACCACAACAGAGGTTTATGAAACAAGCATTCAGTTGTTTCAAGATACCCTCTGTGAGTTCAGCTGCAGCCTTTCCAGAAATACTAGAATGACTTCTTTATATCAACTCTTACCACCTTTTATACAGACAAATCTAACTCACACATTTGATCTCTATGAAGCATCCAAAGTGTTATCAAAAAGAATTCCAAGGTATTTTGTTTTTTTTAATATCTGCCACTACTAAAGCATACACTGATGTCATATTTTACTTTCTTTTTTTTTTAAGATTTTATTTATTTATTTGACACAGAGAGAGAGATTACAAGTAGGCAGAGAGGCAGGCAGAGAGACAGGGAGAGGAGGAAGCAGGCTCCCTGCTGAGCAGAGAGCCTGATGCGGGCCTCGATCCCAGGATGCTGAGATCATGACCTGAGCTGAAGGCAGAGGCTTTAACCCACTGAGCCACCCAGGCGCCCGAGAACACATTTTTTTAAAAGATTTATTTATTTATCAGAGAGAGAGAGAGCACAAGCAGGCAGAGTGGCAGGCAGAGACAGAGAGAGTAGCAGGCTCCCTGCTGAGCAAAGAGCCAGATGTGGGACTTGACTAAGTCACGTACGTACCCTTCAGAAGTTTTTAATTTTAATGAAGTTCAGTTTATCAATGATTTCTATTTAAAATTTTAAGCTTCAGGCCACACTTAACTCATGTTAAGTTTCTGCTTTTTATAATCACTCTGTTCTTGTTTCTAATCTACTTTTAAATGCAAGAATATGTAATAAGACAGAGACTGGGGACATAAACTATTCCAAAACAAGTTTAAACTGTTTTAAACTATTATAAACTTACTTTCAAAATGACTATATGCAGCTGAGTCTCCATGATCCTGGGGACAACTGTATAACTAAGAGTTCTCCAAATTTACTTCCACGTAGAATGTAACATTCATTAAAGAGTCAATAATAAAAATGTGCTCAATTGAAGCCTACACATATGTTATTAAAACTCAAGAATAATCACACAGATGGATAAAACTTAGACCAACAAAAGATTTTGCAGGGAGGAGTATTTAATCACTGACATTGTACAGAACTGCCCAGACATACTAATCATAAAATATAGGCTAACCTGTACTCTATACATAATGCACCCACTTACTCCCTGTACCCAGGGCTAACTGCCCCCATGACCCAGCCTGAGTAACCTGCTACCCATAGCCATTTTGGAAATGTTTAATTAAAATCTGACAGTTGGAAAGACAAAAGAGGTGGGGCGCCTGGGTGGCTCAGTCCATTAAGCGTCTGCCTTCAGCTCTGGTCACAGTCTTGGAGTCCTGGGATCGAGCCCCGAGTCAGGCTTCCTGTTCAGCGGGGAGTCTGTTTACCCCCTCCCTCTGCCCCTCCCCGTGTCTGTGCTCTCTCTCTCTCTCTCTCTCTCTCTCTCTCTCTCTCTCTCAAAGAAATAAATCTTTACCAAAAAAAAGACAAAAGGAAAATTTACTGAGATAAACAGTGTCCCTCAAAATTCATGTCATTCAGAAACTCAAATGTGACCTTATTTGCAAGTAAGGTCTTTACAGATATATGTAGTTATTAAAATGAGGTTATACTGGATTAGGATAGGCCCTAATCCAAAGGCTGGCATCCTTATAAGAAAAGCAGGGGCGCCTGGGTGGCTCAGTCATTAAGCACCTGCCTTCGGCTCAGATCATAACCTTGGGGTCCTGGGATTGAGCCCCACATCGAACCCTGCTTTGAGCCCCGCACTGGGCTCCCTGTTCAGCGGAAGCCTACTTCTCCCTCTTCCACTCCCCCTGCTTGTGTTCCCTCTCTCGCTGTGTCTCTCTCTGTCAAATAAATAAAATCTTAAAAAAAAAGAAAAGAAAAGCAGAGACACACCCAGAGAGAAGGCCATATGGTGACAGAGGTAGAGATCTGAGTAACCCATCTACAGGCCAAGAAATGCCAAGGATTACCTGCAACCACCAGAAGCTGGAAGAGGCAAGGAAGGATCCATCCTAGAGCCTTTAGAAGGAACACAGCCTGCCAACGCCTTGATTTTGGACTTTGAGCCTCCAGGACCACGAGAAAGTAAATTCTTTTTGTTCTAAGCTTCTCCACTTGTTATGGCTGCCCTAGGAAACCTGGGACACACACCAGGAGACATACTTCACAATCTCTGTGAACTCTCAGTATTGATCAGAAGTACAGAGGGGTCAGAAATCCACCTTGATTATTCTAAATTCTGTATTTTTTGGCTATGTACTTTTAATGTCTTTAAAGAGCCAAAAGCAGCACTTAGAAAGAGAAAGAAAAAAAAATCTCACTGACACTGTGCTCTCTTTCTGCCCTGTAGAAAAGATGAAACTGGGAACTTAAACAAAGAACAAAGCAAAATTTGAAAAAAAGAAAAAAAGAGGAATAAATCTCCATTGTTTTTCTAATTGTAATAGGTAGGGCCAATTTTTTACCTTTTGTGGCTCAGGAACTGTGCAATATAATTTCTAATTGCGGAATACATAGAGTATTACATTATTTTGTCTCTTTTCCTACATAATTTAATTGGAGAATCTTGATGCTAAGTCAAATACAAATAACTACCTTCTGTTGCTTTTAGCAAGATTTACCTCACATAGGGAATACATTGGAGAGTCTTACAAAATAAGTTGTGCTAAAGAGAAATACCAACTAATTGATTTCCTATTTTTCTAGGAAGATAAACTATAATAGTCCTTCAAACATACTTATTACGTCTTTGATATGTATTAGGTAGGAATTCAGTATAATCGATTAGTAGGGTAAAAATATTCAATTAACCTGGGGAGAAGATGGCAAAACAGTGATTAGGAAGTTTTTTTTAATCCCATTTACCCAGAGTTGCCTCTCCCACTACACTTATACACAAAACTCCCTTTGTTAAAAGCAAGTTAAATTTCCTATATTTTCTTCCTATGACCTTCCTTCATACCTATAGTAAGTGCCTCAAAGTTATTTCTTTCAACAATAAAAGCAAAATGTTCAGTTATCAAGATATTCTTCTCTGTCCACAAAGAAATGCAGTCAGCCCTTTCCCTTCCCACAAGACCTACTACCTCTCTGCTGCATGGGCTGCATCCGAAATTTGTAACTTCCCCAAGGCCTTTTGTCCGAGTTAACTGTGCTGCTGTCTTGAGACAGACTGAGTAAACAAAAAATAAAATACACATATGTCTGGACGTGTGGGTGGCTCAATCGGTTAAGCATCTGCCACAAGGTCCCGGGATCGGGTCCCATGTCGGGGCTCCCTGCTTTTCAGGGAGCCTGCTTCTCCCTCTCCCTGCTTGTGTGTACTGTCAGTCTCTCTCTCTCTCTCTCTCAAATAAATAAAATCTTTTAAAAAATGCATATGTGTAATCTTAATGGAAGAGAGGCATGAAAGATATAAAACTGAAGCAAGATGGATTTCAACAAGCTAGTTTAAAAATAGGAAGAGTTTTACATAGAGCAAGCCCAAGATAACAAGAGAACTATCATGATACCAGGGCAACTGAGGTGAGATAAGGAGGTGCCTGTGAGGAGAAAAAAAGTCCTGACACAGTCGCTAGTGCTGAGGAGCATGCGAGTGTGGGGAGTAAAACTGAAACATAAGCCCGCTGGAAGGCAGTTTAGCAGGCTCTCTCAAAGCTGACCTACAGGTGCCCTGTGATCCAGTGATTCCCATCCCAGCAGAAAACGCTGTGCTCTGACGGATCATCAGTAATGTTCATAGGGTTTTAGAGGGGCAGGGGGAGGGGGGATGGGTTAGCCCAGTGATGGGTATTAAGGAGGGCATGGATTGCAGGGAGCACTGGGTGTTACACACAAACAATGAATCGTGGAACACTCCATCAAAAACTAATGATGGACGGTAGAGTGAGTAACATAACATAATAAAAAAATAATAACGTCCATAGTAGCATTACTCAGAATAGCCAAAGCTGGAAACTACCTAAATTTCAACAGCAGAATGTATAATACATTGCAGTATCACATAAACAAACAAACTACAGCTATATATGACCACATACCTAAACGCCACAAAAGACCATGTGGTTCCCCCTAAAGGTTAAAGACAGGCAAAAGTAAACTATAGTGTTAGAAGGCAGGAGAGTGGATCTTTGGGAAGGAGGAAGGCGCAGTGATTGGGGACGCTCACAAAGGACAGGGGGAGCTTCGGAGGTGCTAGCAATGGTTCTATTTCTTGATCGGATGACTGGTAGGTAATTCTTTTTCTAATTCTTCATTCAGCATTTCACATATGTTCTGAACAGTTTTCTGTATATGTATTATACTTCACAAAAACAGAAAATAAAAAGAAATTCCAATCTGACAACATGGATGGACCTAGAGGGTTATGTTAAGTGAAATAAGTCAGAAAAAGACAAATACCATACGATTTCACTTACACGTGGAATCTAAAACCAAAACAAAACCAAAATAAATGAACAAGAGCAGAAAAGAAAAAACAACAACAACAAAACAAAATAAAACAAAAAAAACGAGACCCATAAAAACAGAGAACCAATTGCGGGTTGCCACACAGAAGGGGGTATGAGGATGGGTAAAATGGGTAAAGGGGAGTGGGGGGTACAGGCTTCCAGTTACGGAATGAGTAAGTCACAGACATAAATGGCACAGCACAGGGAATATAGTCAACGGTATTGTAAGAGTGTCATGTGGTTACAGACAGTAGCTCCACTTGTGAGCATGGCATATTATGCAGAGTTATCCGAACTCTATATTGTACACCTGAAACTAATGTAACATTGTGTGTCAACTATACTTCAGTTTAAAAAAAGAGGAAAAGAAACCCCAAAAAAGGACACACTCCTACCAAAGAAATTAGACTAAGAGACCCCTGCCAATTCTTTGCTTGCTGAAACGCTGGCAAGTCTGAAACCATCTGAAAACATGAAGAAATTTAGGGCTGGCAAGTACTGAATTCCCTGTAAGAACCACCCTGGAAACACAGGTCAATTAGGTATTATTTCTCACTCACAAAATGTGAAATTAATCTAAAATTAATCTATACTTTTAATGTAAATTTCAAAGGCAAACACTGATTCCTAAAACTTACAGGGAGCTCAAATTTTTCTTTCATTCTGGTTTCCTCTTTTGGGCAATCAGACTTGTGGGGAGGCACAAGAGATCCCCTGATCCAGCCTCCACCATCCCAGTCTAATGGACAAATGAACATAAATACTCTTCCAAGTTCCCACTGCAAATGCATGCTGAGGTGTTCCTCAGTGGCCCATTCTAGTGTGCGCAACCCTGACTATCGCACAGCCGCTCCCAGGGGTGACCTCAGTCTCACATGCTCCACTCTAAATTCACTTCCTCCTCCACCTCTATCCTATTACAGATGAATGAAAAATTTCATGAATAACAAGTTAAAGAATTAGCAAACGTCTCCTCAGCTCTCTGAGGTAAATTACCTTATTCCTTTATCCTCTTTTTTCTTTAATTGCCTTCATGGCTGTCTTCTGAGCATTCTAATGAGCAGAATACAAAACTGATTTAAATGTTATAGTAAGGTTTTAACAGGCCAACTAAAACAGTACCTTAAAACTCCTACATGACATAGAACATTCTAGAAATAAGAAGATAATTTCAAAAACCACAGCAGGGAAAGATACCTAGTTTTGGACCCAAGCCTCACCTCAAACTTTAACGTGTTGCTCAAATACAAGGAATTTCATTAGCATGTATATAAGCAGGATAGGTGGAGGATCCAGAAAACAATTTCAAACCATATCACACACCAAGACACCTTGTAAAACACCACCAAACCACTCTAACATGTCCTAAACAGAAATCAGTAGTTTATCCAAAGTGAAGGTATGCCAACTCTCAGGTAAAGACATTCAGTTTTCAGCCTCAGTTGGGCCCTCAATGCTTGCCCCAGAATCCTGTCATGTTGCCTTAGCCCCCTGTAGCCTTTTAACTCTGTGGTAGCTATCTCAAGACTTCACTTTCTCGGGCGCCTGGGTGGCTCAGTGGGTTAAAGCCTCTGTCTTCGGCTCAGGTCATGATCTCAGGGTCCTGGGATGGAGACCCGCATCAGGATCCCTGCTCGGCGGGGAGCCTGCTTCCTCCTCTCCTCCTCTCTCTCTGCCTGCCTCTATGCCTACTTGTGATCTGATCTCTCTCTGTGTCAAATAAATAAATAACATCTTAAAAAAAAAAAAAAGACTTCACTTTCTCAAATTTCTAACTTGCCCCCCATTCCTCTCAAGACACTACATCCTAGTGCCCGAGAAAGAAAAAAGTTACCTGACCAGAACTCCCTAAACTTTTAGTTCACTTTTTCTTCTTTAGACTCTGCTGAAAGAAGAGCTTGCAATTCCCATAGAAAGAAACCATACCTTAAGTGGTCTTAGAGATCTTCAAAATTACTTCCATCCTCAAGCTCTACCATTTCCTCTACATATGTTATTGTAACTTTAACCCCTATGACAACAAAAACAGAGCCCCTCGTCCCCCACTGAATCCATTCACTTGTGCGGTGATGTCATCATTCCCTACCTTATCAGAGACTTTGCCCTCTCAACCACCTCTCTGGTTTTGAACTGTTTTCGGTCTTGCCCTGTCTACTGGCTCTTTCCCATCAGGATTTTGTAGTCATTGCTCTTCACTCTCTTAATGGTGTTCCTTCATATGTTGCAACATTTGAACTTACAGAACAGTTGCAAAGGTAGTACAAAGAACTGAATACCCTTCACCCAGAGACCCCATTCAAGTTTTGTCAGTTGCCCCAATGACATTGTTTATAGCAAAAAAGGTCAGGCACTGCACCCAGGTGTGACATCTCTCTAGTCTCTTTCAATGTGCAATAGTTCCCTACCCTTCCTTGACATTTTTTAAGATTACAGTAAACTGAAGTACGTTTGATGATTTTAGCTAATGGAGCTCAGTTTGAGATTGTCTGATGCTGCCTCAGGATTAGATCCAGGTTATCTGCTTTGACTGGACTATCACAGAAGTGATGCTATATTCCTCTTTCCAGCTTGTTGGGTGGACACAATGCCACTTGGTCATGTTGGTGGTGATAACCTTAACCATTTAATTGAGATAGCGTCTGCTAGACTTCCCCACTGTATTTTTTTCTCCATTATAATTATAAATATTTTGTTGAGAGATGCTTTGAGGCTATACAAATATCTCATATTTCATGCCACTTTTACCTTCAGTTTTAGCATCCATTGGTATTTCTTACTTGAATTACTTATAACTATGGTAGTTATCAAATGATTATTATTCTAGTTCCATTATTCCTTCTACATTTATTAGTAGATATTCCACTTTAAGGAATCACTTTCCTTTCTCTCACTTACTTGTTAAATGGGTTATAATCTTCTACTACCACTTTTTATTTTAATGCTTAGAATAATTAATATTATTAATATTAATAAATATTTTAATGGCCAGTGGAAGCACATTTCTCCGAAGAGCCCTGATCCCCTTAAGTAGACAGTGTTATTTAAAGACCAAGATCTGGAAGCGCCTGGCTGGCTCAGTCAGTTAAGCATCTGCCTTCCGCTCAGGTCACGATCCCAAGGTCCTGGGATCGAGTCCCACGTCAGGCTCTCTGCTCAGTGGGGAGCCTGCTTCTCCCTCTTCCTCTGCCTGCTGCTCCCCTGCTTGTGCTCTCTCTCTATCTCTGTCTGTCAAATAAATAAATAATCTTTAAAATAAATAAAGATCAAGATCTGAACTCTAGCTCTGTTCATTGTTACTAGAGTGCCATTATTCTCAAGACCTCTGGTGAGGCCTGAAAAGAGCTAGGAAATGTGTGTGTGTGTGTGTGTGTGTGTGTGTGTGTGTGTGTGTGTGTGTGTCTGTAAATGTACACACATGCATTTACATTTGTATAGTTCTATTTTTATCTACATATGCTGAAAATCATGAGTTCACACTATTCCAATTCCACTGGACTCATGCCAATCCATTCTAGCTCTTCTTTTTTCTATATGTATACCACCTTCCTCCATCCATGAAAAAGCTGGATCTTGGTAGTTCAATATATTTACTTATTTGCACAGTCCCCTACGTGTAGCCAGTCTTCTGACCCCAACTGGCCACCATTCCCACCTGGCTCAGGGGTGGTTCCCATCAAACATTTCTCAGTCACCTATTCTCACTGTCTCCACTTCCTCACCTTCAGACACTTCTGGACCCACTGCAATCTGACCCATTCTGATTGAGTCCAGCAGTCATCTCCTTATTACCAAATCTAAAGGCTCTTTCTCACTCCTTTTCCAACTTGAGTTCCTTGCAGCATTTGACACTCTTTGAACATTCTCTGCTTCTTAAAATACTCTCTTCCTCTGGCTTCTGTGACTCCCCACTCAACTGGTTTGTCTCTACCTCTTTGGTCATTTCTTCTTCAATTCACCTTTGGGCTCCCACCCCCTTAATTATTAGGATGCCAGGTTTTGTTCTAGCGCTCCTCTCCATGCAGTCCCTGAGCTTGTTCATCCCCTCCCATAACTACATTAACTTATTCTGTTGATTTCCACATCGAATCTTTAATCCAGACGCAATTCCTAAGTCCAGACCTATATAATGAAATGCCCATTGAACATCATTCCTTAGGTGTCTCTTAATCACACCATACAAAACACATCTAACACAGAAATAATTTCCACCCCATCCTGTCCTCAAATCTGCTCTTCTTTCTGAGTGATTGAGTTCAAAGAACAGAAATGCAACTTGTTCAGTAGCCCAAACCAGCAACTTAAGAACCATTATTAATCCACTCCTCTTTCCCATCCCCACATCAACAATTCTGATGGTTTTAACTCCTAAATCTCTGTCAGATCTATTTCCTCAGCAATTCTATAGACTGAGCAATCATCACCTTGTGCCTGCATCACCATCACAGTCTTCTAACTGGCCTCCCATTCTTGTCATTCTTCCAATCTGATCTGCACAATCTTTGTAAAACAAATATGACCATGGCTCTCTCCTTAAAACCCTTCAAAGAATTCCCACTGCCCTCAAGGTCAAGTCTAGTTCCTTCATATGGCTTACCAGACCCTACCTGAGCTTGCCCTAGCCTACCATTACGAAACCATCCCTTGTTCTACTTCAAACTCAAACTCAGCCACGTTGAAATGACTTTCACCTCCACAATCACACAATATTCCTTCGAGTACCTGGGCCCTGACATATTCTTGTCCCTCTGCCTCTTTACTACATTGCTTGATCAAATTCTTCTCATCCCTGAGAACACAGGTATTACCTTCTCTGGGAATCTTCCCAGAATGCTCCTGCTCTGGTCCTTCTACAGTACTCTATATTTCTCTAGAGTGCTTACTATATTTAATTGCAATTGCTTGTTTAATTATTTAATTTCCCAACCAAATTGTTAGCTTTACTAAGACCTCAGAGAGAAATGGAAACAATGTTTTACTCACCACTCTACCACCAGAGCCTAGCAAAGTGGCTGAAACCCAGTAGATGTTCCCTAAGTATTTACTGAATGAATGAGCCTCAACAATAACAAACCCTATAATCACCACAATCAATGGGTAAACTTCACATTAACACAAGCACAGGAAAATACAGCTTTCACTCCTGTTCCTGGCCAACTCGAAAAATGACATCTTTAAATGTAATAAACAATAACACAACCATACTAGCCTGAATTAAAAAAAATTATTTCCCACAAACAGAAAAACACAGAAGTTCCTCTTCCTTTCATGAAAATAACACACAACAACTCACCATGTGAGAGCAGACATCTTGTACCAAGAGAGTTAGAATAAGAGAGAATGTTTTGGCCCTTTAGACAGCTCTAGAATATTCACACATTCATAAACACTGACAATGTCTCAGAAAATACAAAGAATGATTAAACAAAAAAAAATAGATAATGATCTTCTAGTGGGTATATTTCCATATTTGGCATGGTGTCTGGCCCAAAGGACAGGTAACACCAAATGTGAGAGATGACACCAGACAGAGTATAAGCCCAGCCTACTGCAAACACCAAAGCTTTGATGCTGGGGGAAGAAGGAGACCTACGAAGGAGATTAATATTGCTACTACTTACTGTACACTATTATAAGCCAAATCAGATTACGTCTTCTTTACTGTCCCATTTTACTAGAAGGAAATGATACCTGAAAAACTAAATAAATAGCCTATAGCTAATAAATTCCGAAGTGTAGTTCTTATCAATCCTTAGTGCTGTACCCCAAACCAAGCAGGACCTAGTCATTTCTTTAGACTAAAGACAAATTTTCCTTTCACTATCCTCTAGTTAAGATTACCATAGGTTTATTCACAGATTTAGAGACAAAACAGATGGTTATACCTTCAGGAGGAAACATTTTTATTGTATTTTTAATTTTTTTAATTTTTATTTTTTAAAGAATTCTTGTTAATCTACATGGATGTGATGAAGGTATCATGGTTAATTTTTTTAAAGATTTTATTCACTTATTTATTCACAGAGAGAGAGAGAGGCAGAGGGAGAAGCAGGCTCTGCACTGAGCAGGAAGCCCAATCTGGGACTCCATCCCAGGATCCTGGGATCATGACCTGAGCTGAAGGCAGACGTTCAACCGACTGAGCCACCCAGGTGTCCTGTATTCTTTTTCTAATAATGGTCCCTGACATATTGGGTGGGGGGGAGTGCGAGATTTTTCTAGAGTTACTTTGAGAGCAATACTTTTGAGTACAGGGACTTTTTCCCCCATTGTCCTTTCTAGATAGATCCCATTTCAATTTTGACTCAATTTTAGAATTTTTAAAATGACATGAAAAGGCAGTTTTATGTATAATGACCTATATAATATGTTTTAATTCTAAAAGCTGAACTCAAGTACACTGCTTTGGAAAAGGGATCCTGAGGCTCACCTATCATTTTGCCTTTCAGAATCAGAGAAGCTTGAGCATACAAAGCACACTGTGAGAGGGGGAACGAATAAAACCGTAGGCGACGTGTCAGAAATTTAGTCCCCTTCTACCCCTAGACTCCCTGAATGGTAACTACCAGTCTTATATTCTCCAAGCAAGACAGTGGAGAATGTCCTCACTGGCAAAGCTAAATACACACACACACACACACACACACACACACACACACACACACACACAATCTAGAACTACTGACATGTGGGCCTCACCACATGATAAAGCTGGGCTTTCACCTGAATAATGAATATTGAAGGTCATATAGGACTTCTTAGGATTTTTGTGAGTTAATATTCAGAATGAACACCAAGGATCACCAGACATTCAAGGAAGATCTCTAATGGGAAAGACAAAAATCAAAACAAATAAAAGAAATAAAGGAATATGGAAAACAAAAAAATGCAGAGAAAACTTCAAAAATATTTATGGTAATCATTAACATTCCCAGAGAAATGAGAAGATACTATAATTATAAAATACAAATAAGATGCAATTTAAAAACAAAAACAAAAAACTTTTGGACAATCTGGCTGGCTCAGTTGTTAGACCCTGTGAATCTTAATCTTGGGGTTGTGAGTGTTAGCCCCATACTGGGTGTGGAGATTACTTAAAAAAAAAGGGGAGGCCTGGGTGGCTCAGTCAGTTAAGCATCTGCCTTCGGCTCAGGTCATGATCTCAGGGTCCTAGGATTAAGCCCCGCATCAGGTTCCCTGCTCAGCAGGGAGTCTGCTTCTGCCTCTCCTGCCCACTCCTGCTTGTACTCTCTTGAATGTGAAAGAGCACTCTCTCTCAAATAAATAAAATCTTTTTAAAAAAATTTTTATATTAAACCTTTAAAAGATTAATAAAATAATAAAAATAAAAAACTTTTTAGAAATTTTTTAAAGTGATAACCAAAATAAAGTATCTAATTTTAAAAACTGAAGATAAGGGGCACCTAGGTGACTCAGTTGGTTAAGCGACTACCTTTGGCTCAGGTCATGATCTCAGGGGCCTGGGATCAAGTCCCGTACTGGGCTCCCTGCTCAGTGGGCAGCCTGCTTCTCCCTCTACCACTCTCCCTGCTTGTGCTCTCTCTCTCTGTCAAATAAATAAATAAAATCCTTTAAAAAATAAAAACTGAAGATAAACTCAAGTAAATCTACCAGAAGACAAAATAAAAAGACAAGACAGAATACAGAAAAGAAAATCTAAGAATATTGCTCAGTTCAGGAGGTCCAATATCTGAGTAACAGTTGTACCAAAAAAAATAAAATAAAGATAATGAATGAAAAATTATAAAAGATATAATAAAAGAAAATTTCCAGGTTGATTTCTAGATTGGAAGAGCCCACAAGGATAACTAGCACAAGAACAACAATAACAAAAATCCACTCATTTTATAATTTTTAAATTTAGATTATCAGAGATAAATCCTAAAAGCCTCCAGAAGGCAACAAAAAGTCCTATACAAGAAAACAAAAATTAGAATGTAATTATATTTCAAAACAAAAATAGTACAAGCTAAAACATAATGAAGCAGTGTCTTCAAGATTCTGAAGGAAAATTATTTCCAACCTAGACTTCCATATCCAGCCAAACTATCAAGTAACTGTGAAGACAGACTTTATGTATTTGCATGTTTACAAGTTCTCAAAAATGTTATCTCCTACACACCCATTCTCAAGAATCTATAGTGTATCAGCAACTATGGAAAGTCAAATAAAAAAAAGAGAAACATGGCTCCAAAGAGACAGGGTTCCATGTTTAAACCAGAAGAAAGATGAAGGGAATACCTACAATTCCTAGAAGACAAATAAGTAACATTCCAAGAGTAATAATAAAAGGAAGTTCCAGGACAACAGTTAAGTAGAAGGTCTAGAGATACCCAAGCAAGATCAGGGAGATGAAGAAATGGCTCTAGAAGAGAGAGTTCTGAGAGATAACAAAAATCAAAAGAATAATAACAGTAACAATAAACAATGATAGAGCACCTAGTGAGCTGACTAAATTTAAAAGGTATTTCAAGTATGTCAGAAAGTTTGTATATGATTTAGAGGAAGATAAAAGAAAAAAAAAGCAACTGGTAACATGAGGCAATTACTAAGTCTAAGGAAAAGAGAAAATTGCAAAAGAAAGGAAGTATGATTTTAGTATACCATGCAATTCAGCTTTGAATAGTATATTCATAATGTGATAATGTAAACACTGAATACTAAGTTAACAAAATACTAGTGTTAACAAAAACACTGAATACTAAGTTGCCATTTGACAATACTGGAAGGGCAGAGGGAGGCAAAATGTGTACACTGGGGACAAGCAGAGGTCAACAGAGAGAATCATGTAAGAGAGCTATATCCTCATCCTCTAGGTTTGAAGTCAATAGATAATACATCAACTGAATAATTAGAAACGCCATTAGAAGCAGGTTATTTGGGAAAATGAAGAGGGAAAGTTAAAGATGAATGATTCTGAGGAAAAGAAAATAGGAACAGGAAGCGTTGGTCAAGGTACCCTATTACCTTCTGGTAATATCTGAACTTTAAGAATTATACATATGTACTAATTTGATATAACATATAATTTAAAAACACAGTAGGAGAATATTTATAGATAAAGTAATATGTAAAGGCTGATCCAGTTACAAATATAAATACATACACATACACACACAGAGAAGCTTTGGAATGCATTTAACAGTTACTAGGGACTGTCTCTGTGTGATGAGGTTACAGCAGCTTTGCTGGTTTCTTCTTTTCCTACAAAGATATTTTGCTATTTTAAAAGATTTATACTTTTTCTTCACAAAGTATTTTAAAGTATTTGCTTACCTTAGCTGATTTTTCAATACTTAAGCCTCCATCCAGTTTAAAAAGAATTGTCATGTTGTATCCAGTCTGGTTCCCATATCCATGAGGCCACCAAGTTTCTACGGTAACATTCTTTGAAGAAACAATGTAAGTCATTCTAAGTAATCTATGGCATATTTGTGGCAAAATAAATAGTAATTAAGAGTGTTATATCAATGTCTTATAGAGTCAAGCACAGAAATTCTAGGTTCTATATTACGCCAAATAACACCAAACCATAGGTAATATTTAAAAATCAACATGCTAGGTGTTTTAGCATGGATTAATATACCAAAAGGGAAAGGAAAGAACAGAATCACATGGGTTTTCAGAAAAACAATTATTTCCATTTCTAACACTGAAGCTTACATTTATTCTGTATTTTTAACAGTTAGAATTGAACTTTGAGGTTGACTCTTCTTCCAAGCCCAGAACTAGAAATTGTTTGGGGTTCTCACTTTATCCAAATAGTCCACAATGTTGCTTTACACCATCCTGTTCAGTTCACAATGATCAATTAGAGGAATAAAAAAGGGAAACAGAAAAGGTAAAATTCAGCCCACTTCTACACATGAAAGATCATGAGTTTAGAATTAGAATTCTGCATGTAAAATAATCATCAATATTCAAAATAATGTACTGTATTTAATAATCACTGAAATCAGAAATAATCAGAAATTTACAGAATTATACAGAAATAATCACTATATTTAAATGTAATGCTTAGAATGCATTTTGGATTTAGGATACTGCAAACAGTGCAGAAAATTTAAGATACAACACCCCTGACTTCTTGAGAGAAAAGGATGCCAAATCACATATTCTCCATTTTCTTAATCTTAAAACTTGGGAATATCATTCCTTAGTTCATAACACACACAAAATATGTAAGAGGTTAAAAGTGAAGGAGAATATGGAAAAGTACATTTTTCTTTCATTCTCAGTCCCTTCTTTTCTAGCCATTTCTTTTGAATAGTACTGCTTTTCATCTAGTGGTTCTGAGGAAGTACCATCATTCACCTTATTAATTTTCACAAATAGCTCAACAATCCTTTCCCCAGGTTGAAGTTCAATGCTGTATGTCTGCTGTGTTTGCAGGTTAGGGATGGCTACGATCACTTGACCAGAAATTGGCTTTGAGCTGACAACATCAAAAGAAGACTCTATGTCAAGATTCCACCCCTGGGTATGGTTATCTAAGGCATAGAGAAAAAAAAAAAAAAGAAAGAAAGAAACATATATACATATATATATATATATATGAAATATGCTAATAAGCATTATTGCTGCACTCCTTAGGATTCATTGAAGAAATAACTGAAGCAGTTTCTAAACTAATAAGCACTCCACAGATCCTGTCAAGTCAAAAAGTCCAGTGGAAATTCTCATTTAATCTTTAGAGTTTAAACATTCATTTGTGTGTGTGTGTGTGTTTACATCATTCATTCTGAAGAATAAACAAAAGTATATATTTTATATATACTTCTACTCTAAAAAGGTTACAATCATAGTCATAAAAACTTTATAAATAGGGCATGAATAGAATATCGCAAATGAAAATACAACATAAATCTTCTAAGATTGATACATGCTCATTCCTTTTTATAAACCAAAGTAAAAATACAGAGTTTTTAAGCCATATAATAAGGTATAAACTTAGATGTAGCAGAATTAATCAAATGTGAAAAAACAGAGATATACAGTTGACCCTTGAACAACGTGGGTTTGAACTGCATGGATCCACGTATATGATTTTTTCCAAAAAATATATTGGAAAATTTTTTGGAGATTTGTGACAATCTGAAGAAACTCATAGTTGAACTACACAGCTTAGAAATACCAAAAATTACATATAAGAAGAAGTTAGGTATTATTGTAAGAATACAGTATATAATACATATATAAAATATGTGTTAGTCGACTCTATGTGTTATTTGTAAGGCTTCTGGTCAACAGCAGGTAATTAGTAGTGAAGTTTTGGGGGAGTCAATGAGGCTCCTGGCTGGGTCAGTTGTTAGAGCTTGCACATTTGATCTTGGGGTTGTAAGTTCACACCCCATGTAGGTGTAGAGATAACTTAAAAAAAAAAAAGTTATATGTGAATTTTCAACTGCACAGAAAGTTAGTGCCCTTAATCCCCATGTTGTTCAATGGTCAGCTGTTATTTTAAATGTAGATTATTTAACCAATAAATATTTACGGAGAACATTCTATGTGCCCTATACTTTGCTAAGTGATGGGAATTACATGATGACCAGGAAAAACATGGCCCCTGATTGTGTGAGTTTAGAGTCTAATGGGATATAGCCAAGTACAAAAGTGAAATAATACCAGGATGGGAGAAATATGAGGTTGTTCTGAGAAAACATTCACAGGAAGGGAGGTCACTTAACTTACAGAGGGTGAGGGAATGCCTTAACGAAAAAGCAGTATCTAGCTGAGCCCAGCTTTAGCTCCAGCCCAGCTGGATGCTTTAGCTAAGTTCAGAGGCAGATGAAAAGAATTTTACACACGATGAAGACAGAGGGTGAAGGGCCGTAAGTGAGGAGAGCAATGCTTTTAACAAAAACTTGAGCAATAGTGAAACTGGTAAGGGAGATCAGCATGATGGAGGACGTAAGCAGGGTCCAGCTCATCCTGGCTCCTGTGAGGAGTCTGGCGACTTTACCCTAGATCAATGAGGAGCCGCTGGAGATTGTTCATCAAAAAGGAAAACACGGGGTGGCTCAGTCAGTTAAGCCTCCGCTGTCAGCTCAGGTCATGATCCTGGAGTCCCAGGATCCAGCCCCAAGTCAGGTTCCCCACTTAGCAGGGAGTCTGCTTCTCCCTCTGACCCTCCCCCTTCTCGTACTCTCTCTCTCTCTCTCTCTCTCTCTCTCTCTCTCTTTCAAATAAACAAATCTTTAAAAAAAAAAAAGAAAAACACAATCGGATCTGTGTTTAAAAAAATTACAAAGGGCCCCATCACAATGACACAGCAAGATAAAAACAGAAAAAGCAGACAGACATGAAATTTCTATCTGTGTAAAGGGAATAGAAGGTGCCACTTGAAAAATCTTGGAATGGAGAGGAAGAAAAGAAAAAGAAAAGGGAGGGAGGCTGAAGAGGAAGGTCACAGGGAGATAAGAAAGATGAGACAGCTGCCTAAGGAATAACACTTTGAGGGTGGAGTCTGTGAATGAGGTAGAATGTTTCAAGAGGGTTCCAAAGCAGTGTTTTATATTATGCGCAATATAACCCATTCCTCCAACACCCATTCAACTTACATCGTTTAGTTACCAGAATAGAATCTATGTTTGGTTTTGGTTTTAAAATAAGATGGTATGCCAAAGGAGGTTTTGGGCAAGAGCAGAGCGGAAAAGCTGACTCATATTTTTTAAGTTACACAAGAGAAACCAGGGATGGAGTACCCAAAAAGGCTGCATAGGCAGGACGTGAGAGCCACCAACTGAAGTTCTCATTCCTTACTGCCACAGAAAGGACAGTGACTGGTGCAGATGCACTTAGCTTTGTATGCTCTATGGCAAGAAACTGAGGAACTTCCTGCTGAGTGGCTTCTATTTTTCTCTGTGAAAAAGAGATGGGAGAAAGTAATCAGCTGAGAAATATCTCAGAGACCCTTCTACAAATAAGGAGGGGACTGATAATCATGGTTCTGCTGCAAATGAAGAAGGATATATGCTGATCAATGAGCCAAGACTTTATAACTGGCATTCCTTACAAATGCAGAGCCACAACCAGACCTACTATAAAGATGATCATAGCACATCTCGTCATCTGCATCCCACGTCAACCAAAAGTAGAGATGGACTGGATGCACAAGGAAGTAAAACTAATCCTGGACTTAAGAACTACTTTATTTTTTAAATGACCCAGTCTTTTTTTTAAAAGATTTTATTTATTTATTTGAGAGAGAGAGACCAAAAGGGGGGTGGGCAAAGGGAGAAGCAGATGCCCTGCTAAGCAGGGAGCTGGATGAGGGGCTCAATCCCAGGACCCCAAGATCGTGACTTAAGCCAAAGGCAGACGCTTAACCAACTGAGCCAGCCAGGCTCCCCTTAAATGATCCATTCTTAGGAACACCTGTCATGAGCTCTGAATTAATTTGTTCTGATCCAGCCAATTCTGGAGTTCACCCACCCAGAGCCTGCAAGCTTTTCTAAGATATAGTAAAGTATATCAAGATAACCACACTTGTTTGTTAAAGATACTTTCTTCCTACCAAGTACACACTAAGTCTCTCAATCTCCCTTTCCAGCATTTTTATTGTTTTTAAACAGAAGCACACACTATAGTCTGATCCAAAGGTATTTATTTTCAAAATATCCCTAAATCTTTGACAGCTACATGATCTTTAGCTCCCTATCATATTCCCTCTGGTCTTCTCTACTATCTCTGACTTCAAGAAATAATAATAGATAACATTTACCAAGAACTTCCTGTGAGCTAGGCACTGTTTTATGCTCTCAACACGTATTAATTTATTTAAGCATCACAACATTTCTATAAGGTAAATGCTATTATCATCATCACTGTCTAGATAAGAAAACTGAAATATGGAGGAGTTAAGTAACTTACCCAAGGTCACACAGCTAGGAAGTTGCAGAGCTTGGACATGAACCATGACAGTCAAACTAGAGACTGTACACTTAACCTCTAAGTTATGCCAATCATAACCAAATAGTGTCCCCCCAAACTATGTCTTATTGGTGCTCAGAATTTTTACAGCGGGGGGGGGTGGTTAATTATACAGGGAGCATTTATTTTAATGATATCAAGTCATGATAAACATCAAATATATCTTTTCACTGAGTCTTTAACCACAACAGCACAGAGTCACAAAACTTTTGAACTAGATTTTGACAGATCACCTAGTCTACTTTCTGGTAAGTGTTTAATTCCCTCTAGACCATAGGCTGACAAACAATTGGTCTTTGGGCCAAATCTGACCTGCCTCCTCTTTTTATAAATAAAACTTTATTGGAACACAGCTGCTATGAACTGAATTGTGTCCCCCCACCTCTCCAAAATTCAGATGTGGAAGCCCTAACTCCCCAATAGGATTGTATCTGGAGATAGGTCTTTAGGAGATAATTAAGTTAAGTGAGATCACACGGGTGAGGCCCTAATCTGATAGGTCTGTGGTCTTACTGGAAGAAGAGATCTACCTCTTTCTTTGCCTCTCTCCCTTCATCTCTTTCTCTCTTTCTTTCTGTCTGCCCCTCTGTCTGTTTTTCTTTTTCTCCACCACCCCAATCACGTGAGGACACAGCAAGGAATGCAGCTATCTGCAAGCCAAGAAGAGAGCCCTCACTACAAACCCATCAGGCAGCAGCACCTGGATCGGCGCCTTCCCAGCTTCCAGAACTGTGAGAAATCAGTGCCTGTCGTTGAAGCCACCCAGCTTATGATATTTGGTTAGGGCAGGCCAAGCACACTACAACAACTATGCTCATCTGTGTACATGCTGTCTTTGATTGCCTTTGCACGACAATGACTGAGTTGAAGTAGTTGCAACAAAGGCCATATGACCCAAAAAGCCTAAGATATTTACTATCTGACCCTTTACAGAAAATGTTTACTGATCCCCATCCTAAAATATTTCCCTAAAAAGGCTATTCTAGTCTCTCTAATATCTGCAATGAAAAAAACCCTTTGCCTCACAAAATAGCCTTCCCTTTTTGCTAGCCTTGACTATCATAAAGTCTTCACATTGAACTGAAATCCCCTTCTCTTTAATTTCTACATAAAGATTTTAGTTCTGCTCCACTAATAACCAACCAAGTTCAAGCTGACCCCTTGGATGTTTCCTATCACTTCCTCTTTGGTGAAAAATCGGCTGCTTGTAAAAGCTTCTGGCAGAAAATAAATAACGCAGTTCCCAAAGGTTACTGGCAGTTTCTATTGCTTCTAACAGGGGAGAGTGCTAAAGTAAATCAGCAGTCCTCTGGGGCTCATCCAGTTCACTTCTTCGGGAGCTACTAACTGAAAAAATTAAGGCTGCAGAATTCGAAAACCCAATATGAACACCTGCAAGTCTATCGTGTCATCAGCAGAGACACTATACTAATATATTTTTGCCCCCTCTTCTTCTTCCAAATGGAATACAACACTTCCTTCCACAAGTCCCAGAGAACTTAAGAAATTTAGTTTCCAAAAGCACACAAAGTGTCTTAAATCATCAATAATTTTCCTGGTATCAGCTGGTCACTTCTTTTTATTTGTTACTTTTTAAACATATAATCCTATTTCTAGGTAAGGAGAGCTCCCTTTTATAAATTAAGCCCCTTTTCTAGAATACAGCTTCCTGTCATACCTGTCCTAGCATTGACAAATTACCCTTTCCTAAAGAATACCCATCACTCCTATCATGAGTAGCTAAAGGAATCTTGAGAAAGAACAAAGCTGGAAGTATCACAATTCCAGATTTCAAGATATACTACAAAACAATATGACACTGACACAAAAATACACACATAGATCAAGAGAACAGAATAAAGACTCCAGAAATAAACCCACAATTATATGGTCAATTAATTTATGACAAAGGAGGCAAGAATATGCAATGGGGAAAAGACAGTCTCTTCAATAAATGGTGCTAGGAAAACTGGACAGCTCCATGCAAAAGAATGAAACTGGACCACTTTCTTACACTATACTCAAAAATGAACTCAAAATGGACTAAAGACCTAAATATCAGACATGAAACTATAAAATTCCTAGAAGAAAACATAGGGAGTAACTACTCTGACATCAGCCTAAGCATTTTTCTAGATATGTCTCCTAAGGTAAGGGAAAGAAAAGCAAAAATAAATAAGTAGGACTATATCAAACTAAAAAGCTTTTGTGCAACAAAGAAAACCTTCAATAAAATAAAAAGGTAAGCTACTGAATTCAGGAAGATACTCACAAATGATATACAAGGGGTTTAAGATCCAAAATACATAAAGATACACAACTCAACACCAAAAAACACCAAATAATCCAATTAAAAAATAGGCAGAGGATCTGAACAGACATTATTCCAAAAAAGACATACAGTTGGTCAAGAGACACATGAAAAGATGCTCAACATTACTAATCATCAGGGAAATGCAAACCAAAACCACAACGAGATACCACCTCACATCAGTCAGAATAGCTAGAATCTAAAAGACAAGAAATAACAAGTGTTGGCGACCATGCAGAGAAAAACCTTGTGCACTGTTAATGGGAATGTAAATTGGTGAAGATGGTGGAAATGGTGAAAATGGTGGAAAACCATACGGAAGTTCCTCAAACAGTCGAAAATACTAATACCATATGTTCCAGTAATTCCACTACTGGGTATTTACCTGAAGAAAACAAAAACATTCATTAGGAAAAGATCTATGCATCCTTATGTTCACTGCAGCAATATTTACAACAGCCAAGATATGGAAGCAACCTAAGTGTCCATCGATGGATAAATGGATAAAGAGGACATGGTGTTTTATGTGTGTAATGGAATTTTTCTGAATCACAAAAAAGAATGGACCTAGAGGTTTATTTGTTTGTTTTAAGATGTATTTATTCATTTTTTAGAGAGATAAAGAGAGAGTGCACAAGCTGGGGGAGGAGTAGAGGGAGAAGCAGACTCCTGCTGAGCACAGAGCCCCATGCTGTGGGGTTCGGCCCCAAGATCATGACCTGAGCCAAAACCAAAAGTGGGAAGCTTAACTGACTGAGCCACCCAGGCGCCCCTGGATCTAGAGGTTTTTATGCCAAGTGAAGTAAGTCACACAGAGAAAAACAAATACTGTATGACTTCATTTACATGTGGAATCTAAAAAATAAAACAAACAAAAGACAAAAACAGATATATAAATACAGAGAACAAACTGATGGTTGCCAGTGGGGCAGAGGATTGGGGGGAAGCAGGGTGGGCAAAATGGATAAAGGAGAGTGGGAGATACAGGCTTCCTATTATAAAATGAATAAGTCACAGGAGAAAAGGGATAGCATAGGAAATACAGTCAATGGTGTTGTAATCGTGTGGTATAGTGACTGACGGTAGCCCCACTTGTGGTGAGCACAGCATAATACACAGACTTGCTGAATCACCTGAAACCAAAATAACATTGTATGTAACTACACTCCAATAAAAAATTAAAGTAAAAAATTAAAATAAATAAAAGACAGAGATAAAAAACAAAAACAAATACCTATCACTCCCAGCCCGCCTGCAGTGGAATGAAAATAGTTCCAAAAAATGGAAAAAGTACTGGGGATGGGGATAGCTAAGAAGAAAAATTATTAAATGAGTCAAAATCCCCTCCCAGGTCTCCTTCCCAATTACACCAAATTTTACATCCTCTCCTCACTCTGACTAATCAGCTCTGAGCCCAACCAACACAGAAATTCTATTAAAACAGGGTAGACAGGCAAGGCTAACCTGCTCTCTCTACAACTTGAGGCCTTCCCAGGGACTCAGGGATACCCTAGCTGATATCCTGCTCCCTGCAGAAGAGACCATGGTCTATAATTTGTTCCATATAACCTCAATCAGGCAGGCAACCCAGAGAAGGGCAGAGAATGTGGTTCTGGCCACTGACTCATTTTCAGGTTTTTGTGAAACTGATTCAGGGAGGTCTCTTTAAAAACCAACCAACCAATCAACCAACCAACCACTATGAATCTGACTCTGATGGAAATCTGTATAAAGAGTAGGCAGCTATATAACCAGAATAATGTGTGCTGCTTCTTCATCCAAACAATCTTCAAGACAGTTCCAATTTGTGCAGATGTGGCCAATACATTAACCTTTAAAATCCTCTAAAACATACCAGTTTTCTCCTTTTATATTCCCATAAGGTCTACTTCTTTGTCGAGATGTGGTCAGAAAAGAAAACAGCTTGGGGCGCCTGGCTGGCTCAGTTGGTAGAGCATGTGACTCTTGATCTTGGGGTTGTAAGTTCAAGCCCCATGTTGCATACAGAGATTACTTAAAAATAAAGTCTTTAAAAAAAACAAAATAGCTTTATTCAGTTGTCTAAAAGAAAAAGTAAAGTGTAAAAAGACACAGAAATAGAAAAATAAGAGATGGCTGAGTTACTTGAATTCAAATAGGTCCATAACGACCAGAAAGACTCTCAAACTATATCCTAACCCTTGCTTTAACTGATTATAATTAAGCCGCAAGTATCAATGTCTTTATTTAGTCATGTATCCAGCTTCAAGAAAAACTGAATTCTTCAAAAAGCAGAATTTCTTCAACTTGGCAATCTCCACATCACTTTGTAGATGAGGTTCCTGAGGCCCCAACTACAGAACCTAGCTCAAAAGCTCCTGAGCCAAACAAGTCAAGGGCCCAGGTTTTCTGACTCTAGTGTTCTCCACTTTGCATGCATCTCACAGAAGCACCTCTCAAAGAGAAAGACACTAACTAGCAGGCACACACTGAAATTTGTATAAACACTGAGGAAAACCAAAAAGCAAAGATACTTTTAGGATCCAGAAATCACACTACTGTATTTAGTCAAAAAATACAAAAACACAAATTCAAAGGGATACATGCATCCCGATGTTTATAGCAGCATTACTGACAATAGACCAACTATGGAAGCAGCCCAAGTGACCATAAATAGACAAATGAATAAAGAAGTGGGTATATATATACAATGGAATACTACTCAGCCATAAAAAGAATGAAATCTTGCCATTTGCAACAATATGGATAGAGCTAGAGAGTATTAGACTAAGGGAAATAAGTCGGAGAAAGACAAATACCACATGATTTCACTCGTATGTGGAATTTAAGAAACAAAACAAATGAGCAAACGGAAAAAAAAAAGAGAGAGAGATAAACCAAGAAAGAGACCCTCAACTATAGAGAACAAACTGATGGCTACCAGAGGGGAGAGAGGTGGCGGAATGGGAGAAATAGGTGATGGGAATTAAAAAGTACACTTATCATAATGGAAAAAAATAAAATGAAATGATAAAAGCAAAGGTACTTTTTGCCTTTCAGAATCCTAAATTCAAATATCAGATACATTCAATGTGAAACAAAGCATGGGGGGGGGCGGAATGTAACAAAATGCTAGCCTCTCAATAAAAGGGTCTGTGAAAAAGAATGCTGAAATCTACAAACAAAGAGTGTGTCTGACCCTCTACTAAATGCATAATTATATGTTGCCACAGTTCCTCCATTTGTCAAAATACCATCTTTGTAACCTAAGCTATTTCACAAGGGCATGACAACAGTTACAGAAGCACAAAGAGTACAAATATATTTCTTGAATCATTACTGTCTGTAAACTTTGACAGGCACTATAAATTATATCCCAACCCAAAAAAGCAAGAGATTGAATCTACTTAGAGAAATAAAATATACTCAAAGGTCACAGTTAAGAATACAGGATGGTTAAGAATGAACGCAGAAGATGGAAGAACATTCAGGTCAGCATGGGAGGATATGCAAAGGAAGGTAGGTTGCATATATAAGATGAAAACCGATGCTTCTATCTCCTGGGGGTGGGGGGGGGAGCTATTCAAAGATAGCTGCCTTGATTAGCTTCGCCCTGCTGAGCATCTAACAGCTCCTCCTTTCACCCCCTGCTTCTTGCATCTTTAATAGGTGATGAAAAGCTGCAGTGTAGAGCAGTGACAACAAGCTGAAATGACCAAGCCACAGAATGTTTCAATTCAAACACAGGATATTTTCCCGTGCTCCTGCTAGAATTACAGGACAGCCTCCAGCAGCTGCTTTTCAAAGAGCTAACGGCTTGCATTAGCCAGAAAGGCAGGCTCACAGTTAGTTACAACAGCTGTTTTCCCCTTCTTTACCAAGCAGCAAGAGCTCCGCGCTTACTCAGCAGGACAAAATCCTCAAAGATGAAACTAAGGCAAAACAGACGCAAAGCACAATTTCCCCCAAACAAAGATAGATTGGTAAATTCCAGAGGAAAAAAAATTTATTCAGGCAACAAGGAAGGCAGCTAATCACAGGAGAGATTAGTCAAGCAACTTACCTACCCATAAAGATATTTTCAAGGGTGAATACTGTTATTTTATGGGTAAAGTAATTCGAAGATGAATGAAAAAGTGATTCAAAACAAATGCATTCCAAAAAAATGCATCAAACAAGGCATTGAGCAAGACTGACAAATCATTGCTATATTGTAATATTATATTCCCTATAAGCAAAGGGCAGCAATGACCTTCAATAAAGGCTTCTGTTGGGCAGGCCAGGATCTAGCTGAGAGACAAACTAACTCCTCCAACTCAGAGGCTAGGTCTTTGAGAATGAAGGAGGGAGAACTTTAGGCTGAGGCAGCAAGTAATTGTGGATAGGGTGGGGGGAGGCAGCATCTCTGGGGCGGTGGAAGGGCCCAAGCACGGGTCAAAGATCCACAGCTCACCTCAGCTCAAGAGGAGGATTCCCATACTGAAAAACTTCTCTATGCTATTTTTTTTTCCTGAATGTGGCAACGAAAGATCAAACAATGTAGAATTTCATCAGAACATACTTATTATATATTTGGACTTAATGTGTTTATGAAAGCTTATGAAAAGCTCATAAAACTACACGATCATCCTTTCCTGATACATTTTAGGGCATAATGTGAACAATTCACATCAGATTATAGATATGATAGACCTAGCATAGAAAAGACAATCAATAAATCAATATATATATGTCTCTGTCTCTCTCTCTCATACACACACCCCTACCACCACCGCCACACAAGGCCTGCAGTTTGGGACAGATTATTTGCTTATAAATGTCTTAATCTTCAGAATTGAGGCATCCACCCCTACCAGCTATCTTCTCCCTATATCTCCTTCCCACCTTGGAAACTCAAGTCCAGACAGACTTCTCCCCCTCCGCAGATGGAGTCATTCTTCCACCCCGTCCCCAAGACAAAAGAACTGAAGAATCTTCCTGGGTTTCTACACCCAGTAAAAGGCCTCTGAGCTTCCATTTTCTTTTTTTTTTTTTTTTAAAGATTTTATTTATTTATTTCACAGTGGGAGAGAGATCACAAGGAGGCAGAGAGGCAGGCAGAGAGAGAGGGGGAAGCAGGCTCCCCGCCGAGCAGGGAGCCCGATGCGGGCCTCGATCCCAGGACCCTGAGATCATGACCTGAGCCGAAAGCAGAGGCTTTAACCCACTGAGCCACCCAGGCGCCCTGAGCTTCCATTTTCAACACTGGGGTCAATCTTTCACTGTTCGAAACACTGAAAATGTGGGTGCCCTGGAAGAGCTATTGCTGTTTAAAACCTGATTAGAATATTTCAGGGCTATGGAGGAATTATTCAAATACATATTTTCTAATAAGGTTTTAAAGAAAGTCATGTCAATGAATTGGTCTCTCTTAATAACTAGATAAATGACAAGAGCCTCAGACATAATGGGAGTAATTCTTGTTTTCCTTTGACCTCAGTATTTTTTTCAAATATAAATTTGCTTTTATTATCTTAAACATTAAGAATAGGTGAAAATCATTGAGGGAGCTGAGGTTAGGGCAAAATCAAACAAATGACCACAGGATACTGAAAAGTGAAAAATTTTAGAAACCACCATTATAAGGACTGAGAATAGAGAAAAGTGTGTGTGTGTGTGTATATATATATATATATATATGAATATAAATATATAAATCCGTACATGTATTACATAGATATATAAAGTAAACTAATTTATAAGAATTTCAAGTTAATTTTTAAAAAGTCGAAGAGACTTTTTTCTGTCATACTGCACACAATTAAATTGGGGAGTTATGGTCAATCATTTCATCTTCTGTGGTACACTTACTAGTTTTAAATTCAGAAATAAATTGAACATGTGGAAAACAATAAGGTTACCTTTTTCTAGCCATAATAGGGAGAAAGTAGAAAGTGCCACACGGTCAAATCAGTTAACCCTTTCATAATGAGTTGGCTGAAATTACTAAACAGATTGTTTTAACGACTTTCTTCCCTTACTACAGAAGCAATATAAGCTCCACATAGAAATCTAGAGAAGACAGTGGAGCAGAAGAATAAAATACAAACTATCTGTATTATTATTCCCTAAGATAACCCTGCCTGCATTAGTTTTGACCAACCTCATTTCACACTAAAATTTTTTTAAATTAATATACATGACTTTAAAGAAAAGTTACATGTATCTAGTTTTGATTATGAGCTAATCCTCTTAACAAACTTTAGTACCGCTCACAGTGCCTGCCTCATACTATGTAACAAATAAATGCATAAAATATATTAGCTTATTCTCTTTATTATTTTTCTTTTTTCTTTTTTTTTTTAAGATTTTATTTATTTATTTCACAGAGGGAGAGAGATCACAAGGAGGCAGAGAGGCAGGCAGAGAGAGGGGGATTTCCTCCCCGCTGAGCAGGGAGCCCGATGCGGGCCTCGATCCCAGGACCCTGAGATCATGACCTGAGCCGAAAGCAGAGGCTTTAACCCACTGAGCCACCCAGGTGCCCTATTATTTTTCAACTTCTAAATATCTATTGATTTCCGTGATGACTATGGTCTTCCAAAGGAAAACTAGAAAAAGAGTTCTGAAAAAACTTCTAAAGGAAGTTCCTCTCCTCACTTTCATATGCTTATGCTTCAATTTTCTTTATTACATCAAACAACCAAATTGAAATCCATAAAATTAATCATAGTAAGAATTATTGCTTAATATGTGCAGGGTATATCCTCTGAACAGGAAGCATATTTTTCTCTGTATTAAGTACAAAATATATTGCAGTCACAAAATATCAAAAATGTAGTTGAGGGCGCCTGGGTGGCTCAGTGGGTTAAAGCCTCTGCTTTCAGCTCAGGTCATGATCTCAGCATCCTGGGATCGAGGCCCGCATCGGGCTCTCTGCTCAGCAGGGAGCCTGCTTTCTCCTCTCCCTGTCTCTCTCTGCCTACTTGTAATCTCTCTCTGTATGTCAAATAAATAAATAAAATCTTTAAAAAAAAATGTAGTTGATATGGGAAATTACATTGAATCTAAATTAAATTTTAAACATCATTGATTTAATTCCAATAAAATTCACGCAGTCACTAGTGACTAATAAACTGAACTCTAATGACTCATTCAGGAAGAAATTTTAGTTTCATATTCAAAATTTTAAATTAAACTAGAACACTGTTATTCAAATATTTTCAGGTAGCAGGGTATGAACTCACAGCACTTTTTACAAACCACCTAAAACATTGATTAAAACTTCAAAACGATTAAATAAATCTTTGCAAAATCAGACCCCTCCTTCCACTAGATTCTATTACATCTGAGAAAAAAATAACAGTGGGAATGGGAAAGAATGAACCATTCTTTGAATTTAGTAGCAAAACTCAGGTCAAGTTACACCTCTGAAGAGTTCAGAAGCACTAGAGAGCTATGAACATGTGCAATTTAAACTGCATCTCTTCATGCCTTTTTCCCATTTAAAAATGCCAGCAACACCTGATAGCCTCAATTACCCACCATCTCTGAGTTGCTTTTGTCTTCTGCCTTTAGAAAACACATCTGGCTCTGAGGGATTAGCAATCTCGGGTCACCAGGGCCTTTAAGATAACAGAACTCCTGTACTGACCCACCACATTCTTGCTGATTCCCTACAGGTAGGCCCGCCCGTAACTGGACCGAGCATTATGAGGTATCATTCAAGATCCCCCTTCACTGGTTTCCCTGACTTCACAAACCTTCCCCGATCTTTGGTTTTCTGAACTACTGGGACTCCCATCCCACAAGCCTATTACAGTCTTGTTTGGTGTGGTAAATTATTCAAATCTCCCATCCCCACCCCAACCAATGTGCAGGCAAGAGTATACTTACTCTAGGTCCTTTCTATGCCAAACACACACAGTGCTAGGCAAACAACTCAGTAAATATCTGACCAGCTTTTCATCGATTTGTTGATGTCAGTGAGATGTCTGAGGTTTCATTCAAAGCTCCTTTCCTGTGAATAGCGCCTTCAGCTGAAAAAGTAGTATTCTTTACCTTACAAACTTTCTTTATGCCTTGTTTGCATTCTAGTTTATTTTCAAGTCTTAACAAAGCTAGTATGTCACAGCCTTAGGAAGAGAAAATGTGCAGTGCTGGTTAGCCCAGTGATGTGAGTGAATCAAGAACTCAGCACAGTTAGAGTTCTGAAAGTGAGAACAGAGGCCAAGAAGAGGAGGACAAGACAGCAGGCCCAATTCTGTTAGAAGGGAACACTTAGCTCAGAGAATCCTAGACCTGCTCTTGCTTTCTTTCTTTTTCTTTTCAAAATATGTTTAAAAGGGTCTATTTACCTCCTTCCTATTTTATATTGTAAATTTTCATGACAAATCACAGTTTGTATATATTTTTCATGTTGACAAATTTAATGTGCCACAAAATTTTTTAAATGAGTCTCTGAAAAGTATATCTATATATTCAAATTATAAAACCAATTTTTATCACATAGAAGAGGCTCAAAAAAGAAAAACAAGAAATCACATCTCTTAGCTTACCATATACAGGGGAAAACGTGCAGTAGTTCAGATGACAAATGTTATAGGCTTCAATTCTGACATCTTTCCAGATTCCCTGGGTAGGAAAGGATGGCCCCCAGTCCCAACCAAAGGAACTCTGCTCCTATAATTTCAAGGGGAAAAAAACCAGATCCCAATTACCATGAAATTTAAACACTATGAAAAACCTGTTCTTCTAAAATATTACATACATGTATATTAGTTTGCTAGGGCTGTCATAACAAAATACTACAGACTGGGGGGCGTAAACAACAGAAATTTATTATCTCACAGTTCTAGAGGCTGGCAAGTCCAAGATCAAGGTGTTGGCAGGTCTGGTTTCCTCTGAAGCCTCTCTCCTGGGCTTATAGACAGCCACCTTCTCACTGGGCCTTCACATAGTCTTCTCTGTGTGTGCGTGTGCATGTGTGCATGTACATGTGTGCGGGTGTGTGCACACACACACACATACACACACACACTTCCTCTTCTTACAAGGACACCATTCATACTTGACTATCTCCCACCCTAAAGTTCTCATTTTAACTTCATCACCTCTTTATTTTTTTTTAATCACCTCTTTAAAGACCTTATCTCCAAACAAGGTTACATTTTTAGCTACTGAGGATTGGGATTTCAACATAAAAATTCAGAGGGGACACACAATCCAGTCCATAATAGTGTTTGTGTATGTGTGTGTGTGTCCCATACAGCGCATCTAAAATGCCCTACAATGATCCCCTCCTGTTATTCATGACCTGTGTAATCCCCTCTCCTCGAGTATGGATGACCTAGTGAATCACTTCTAGCCAAGAAAATACAGGAGAGGTGATATCATTTCCAAAATTAAGTCATAAAAAACTGCACCTTCTGTTCTGGGTGCTCTTTCCCACTCTCTCCCGGCCATGTGGGAAGCCAGCTGCCATGTTGTGAGGCAGCCTCTGTGGAAAGGCCCACATGAGTAAGTGGGCTTGGACGCCAAGCTGAGGCCTACTGATAATCACATGAGTGAGCTTAGGCCCAGACACTTCAGGCCTCGTAGAGCCATGAGATTACCACAGCCCTGGTTCATACTTGAGGGTAACCTCACGACTGGCCTTGAGTCAGAGGCACCCAGCTATGCCACACTCAGATTCTTGACTGACAGAAACTAGGGTAACAAATGTTATTTTAAGCTGATAATTTTTGGCATAATTTGTTATACAGCAATAGATAAGTAATACAATAACTAATACATGAACTTATGCAACACAGTTAAGTTTGGCAGAAATGTTTTAAGAACCTAAAATCTGATTATGTACATTTATTCTTCAAAAGCATATGACATTGAAGCAATACCACAGTCACTCTTTAAACTTCTCCAAAATATCTCTGAACCTACCATTGTATTTAACAACAAAGAACATTCTATGTAAGTGTAATAGCTATAAAGAATGAGGAAACATTTAAAAATAAAGATAATTAACATGTTGAGGCTATGAGCTCAGCTTTTAAAAAGGAATAAGCACCACAGGAAGTAGTAAGCTCTTTCTGAATGGAACATTTGTAGAATAGAGCCTGAGGAATCGGCCAAACTGTTCTCATTTAAGTATTTCCAAAGATCTGTATTTATCTGAGATAGAGATAAATTAGTTTCCATTACAGAGAAAAACAAAGAATTAAAACCACTTCATAGCATTCACATTTGTCTAAATTCACCATTTCAGTATCAGATTCTCACGTTTGGAATGAAAGTCATCTTGGGGAGATTTATTAAAGAGTTTATAAGTTCAAGTATGTAATTCCTTTATTAGAGACAGGGATAAGGAGGAGGGCGATAATATTCAACATCTTATAAGGCAGACTATTTTCCCCATCAAGGGCTACAAATCACTAGTGTTCATAAAACTTCTTCAGATAAAAGTTTTCACTTATTCAAAAGATTTGTGAAGTGCTTTTTATATTTCAGGCTGGGAGTACATTAATGTACAAAACAGACAGTCCTTGCATTTATAGTGCTCACAGTATGGCAAGAAATTCAGGTATTGAATAAATAATCACAAGTGCAAAAGACGTTGACAGGGAACAATATAATGGGGGAGAGGAGAGAAAGGTGTCAAGAAGGGTTTCCCTGAATAATAGTATCTTTTATACAGAGATCTGAAGGGGGAGTACCACTTATCCAGTGTGTTTAGGAGAGAAGGAAGTAAAAGCATCCCTTTCAGAAGGAACAGCATGTGCAAAGGCTTTGTGGTACAAGAGACTATGACACATTCCAGGAGATGAAGAGGGAACAATGGGAAGAGATGGGGAGAAGACAGGAGAAGTAGGCATGAGTCAGACCGAACTAAGATCTGTTACTTTAGCCTAAAGGAAATGAGAAACTGTTGAGGAGTTTTAAGGAGAGTGCTATAATGATTTTTGTCTGAAAAGAACATTCTGGTTGCTCTATGTAAAATTCATTGGAGGAAGGCAAATAAGGTTGTAGGTTGCAGTTAGGTGGCCAGAATAATATTTCATGCAAGAAATGATAGCTTGAACTCAAGCATGATAGTAGAAATAGAGCATGGGAAGATTAAAAAACTACTGAAGAGGTAATGTCCACATGGTCAAAATGACTTAGGGATGGACTGGAGGAGGGAAAAGAGAGAGAAGGAGTTATCAAAAATAACTCTTAAGTTCCTGGCTTGAGCAACTATTCTGGAAGGCATTCCATTCAGCGAGACAGGGAACTGTGGAAAGGTTTAGATCCAAGTGCAGTGTTGGATATCCTGAGTTTTAGGTCCCCCTGAATTAGGCAAGTGAAGATGCCAAGCAGGCAATCAGTATAAGGTCTGGAATTGAAGAGTGGTCTGGACTGAAGATACAATATTTGAAGTCATTAGAAATTTGACTGGTTATTGAAGAAGTGAAGCTAACTGAGATAGCCTAGAGAAGGTATAAAATGAGAGGAGGAAAGTGTCTAGAACAGAGCAAAGCATGAATAATACAACTTCTAAGAGGGATAGGTTGATCTGGATAAAGCAACTTAGAAGGAGCAGCCAGAGACGTAGGTAGAAAACAAGGGGGATGGTGGAGAACATTGCTAAGAGGGTAGCCGAAGTGATATGCCCCACCACCCAGACTGGATAGAGAAGGAAGCAGAGGCAAGAAAGGATTTGTGTTGATACCTCCACTCCACTAACTTCAGATAATCAGTTACACACTTAGAAGTCTGTAACTACAGAAATAAATCTCCAAAATAAACAGTAACACTATCCTACATACTGAATAGCTATATAGCACTTCATAGTATGTAAAATGCATTTACATTATTATTTCACTATATGCTCCTATCAACACAGTCAAGAAGGGAAGGGATTAGCTCCACACGTAAATGATGGACTTACTTAAGATCATTCTGGTCATAAGGCCAGAATTCAGATCTAAGATTCCTGACTTGCTCTCCAACTTAGGCCTCTTTCCACTGGACCATGTCGGTCTAATCAGAAACATCAAGATGCAATTCATTGCTCTGGTAAGTTTGCCCTAGGGTTAGTGCCCCACACACACTGAGAGCAGAATCTTGGGTCTGATTCCTAATTTCAGTGATGAGGGCTTTGTTCTATCTAGAGAACCTGAAAGTGTGTTTTGTTTTTTTAAGATTTTTAATTTATTCATTAGAGAGAGAGAAAGAAAGCAGGGTGGAGGGTCAGAGGGAGAGGGAGAAGCGGGCTGGATCCCAGATCCCCAGGATCACAAGTCTAGCCGAATGCGGATGCTTCACTGATGGAGCCCCCCAGGTGCCCCGAAAGTCTATTTTATTTGCCACAAACTGAATGGTGGGGTAGAGGAAAACTACTACATGGATATATGCATAACATATATATATATATATATACTTTCATTGACGACCAGAAAAGTAACACTAGGATTTGGGAGGTCCTCATTTTGATAGAAGATTAAAGATAGAAGAGACAGAAAAAGCGCAAACTCTAGTATTCAAACCACTGTGCCATTTGAAGCCAAAGGCCAAAAACAAAAGGTGAATTTTAAACAGAAGTCTAAGTACACAGTATTCCACAGAATACCTGACTACTCAGTTACAGATCATTCCTTTATGGTAGTAGGAACAAGTGATTATATTGAGACACTGACACAAATTAGGTAGGTTGAATAAAACAAGAGGAGGTATAATTTTGACCTTAGTACTTATATTAGAGAAATGTAATTTAATGATAAATCCATCCAACCTGAAGAGAGCCACTTAACTTAAATAAACAGAATTTATCAACTGAGGCTTTAGCTAACAAGTACTGGAAAAATACTCTCAGTACCTTCACAATGAAACCAATGATTACATTTGTTGTTAAAACGAAATGCCAATTTCTAAAAAAATTTAAAATAGAATTACTGTATACTCCTGTATCCCACTACTTGGTCTATATGCGAAAGAACTAAAAGCAGGATCTCAAAGAGATATTGGTACATCCATACATAGCAACATTCATTATTCGCAACAGCCTAAAGGTGGAAGTAACCCAAACGTCTATTGACAGATGAATGAATAAATAAAATGCAGCATGTACATACAATGAAATATTATTCAGACTTAAAAAGGAAGGGAAATTCAGACACATGCTACCACACGAAGAACGTTATGCTAAGTGAAATAAGCCAGGCACAACAAGACAAATATGCATGATTCCATTTATCTGAGGTATCTAGAGTAGTCAAACTCATAGAAACAGAAATAACGGTGGTTTTCAGGGGCTGGGAGGAGGGGAAAATAGGGAGTTTGTTTTTATTTATTTATTTATTAATGATTTTATTTATTTATTTGTGAGAGATAGCACAAGCAGGGGAAGTGGCAGGCAGAGGGAGAAACGATGCGGGACTCAATCCCAGGACCCTGGGATCATGACCTGAGCCAAAGGCAGACGTTTAACCTACTGAGCCACCCAGGCACCCCTGGGAATTGGTTTTTAATGGGTATGGAGTTTCAGTTTGGCAACATGAAAGAGTTCTTGAGATTTGTTTCACAACAGTGAATATACTTAATACTAGTGAACCACACACTTAAAAATGGTAGAGATGGTAAATTTTGTGCTATCCATATTTTATCACAATTAAATTTTTTTAAAAGATTTTATTTTATTTATTTGACAGAGAGAGAGACAGCAAGAGACGGAACACAAGTAGCAGGAGAGGGAGAGGGAGAAGCAGACTCCCTGCAGACCAGGGAGCCCAATGCAGGGCTCAATCCCAGGCCTCTGGGATCACAACCTGAGCCGAAGGCAGATGCTTAATGACTGAGCCACCCAGGTGCCCCCCCCCAATTAAAATTTTTTTTAATAAAAATAAAATAAAAAAATTAATGCCACCTAGAATACTAATCCAACCATGTACTGGAATAAACTCGAGTCATTTAGACTCGGATGAAACAAGAAAAAATAATCATCTTGTGGATTTTGTCATTTTTATTAGATTTTATGTGAACCTAGTGGTAAAATATAAGAACACATCAGCAAATACATTAATATTTGCGGAAGGCTTCCTAGTAACACGAATCACTAATAAATATAAACCTTACACTCTGGTGAAAAGTTTGATAAACCTAAGTGTTAAAAAAATAATTTGTAGGGGTGTCTGGGTGGCTCAGTCAGCTAAGCATCTGACTTTGGTTCAAGTCATGATCTCAGGGTCCTGGGATCGAGTCCCACATGAGGCTCCCTGCTCAGCAGGGAGTCAGCTTGTCCCTCTGCCCTCCGACGGCACATGTTCTCCTTCTCGCTCTCTCAAATAAATAAATAAAATCTTAAAAAAATAACTTGTAAAATTACATTTTCAGTCACCTATTTTTCTTCTTTTTCTGTTTTTTCTGAGAACTTAGATTCTTAGAACCTAAGTTCTGAGGCATGTTTCAGGAAGGAAATCTAGGAAGACAAAGATTCTTCACAAAAATTCGTATCATCTTTTGGTTCTGATTTCAAGTTTTCCAACCCATGAAGCAGGCAGGACAGAGATGCCCCAACTTCTGAAATACCATTGGTATCTTCAAACAAGCATTTCACATGCCGGCATCCCATCCTCAAGGCTAAAGCCCCCTCCATTTGCAAGACCATTACCTTTCGAATGAAGTTGACATGGCACTGGCCCTTCTGCACAGGCGGAGGGCAGTCTGGAGGCACGGAGTAGCTAGTGTGAGCTTTGCTCCTCAGGGCCGCATACAACACTGGTGACTGGAAACGCAGCTCAAGGGAGTTCACATCTCTAACCACACTGGTAATATCAAAGCTCTGCATTAAAGAACAGAACAGATGTGGAAGTAGACTCATGTGTAAAACTTTAGATATAGATATATAAAAATGTATGAAAGATGCATAAAATAATTGAAATCTTTAGGGTTAGCCTTTTTTGTAGAAGAAAGCACTTCATTGAAATAGTATAACCTCGCTGCCTGCTTATAGGTACAAGTGAACACGTTCTCCTATCCAAAAGTAGATTTCTAGGTTTCTCCTTCTATTTGTACTGACAGATGATGATCCTAGGCAAAGAGAGCAAGCAGAAAATATCTTTAGCCCTGGAATGTCTGCTCTGGCTATTTACATTTGGCCTTGAACTGCCAGGGAATTTCCTAGATGCTTCATGACAACCTGACTCTCTGGTATGAACAGCATGTATTTCTCAGTCATAAGTTATTTTTGTTTTGAAAAGTCGACCCTTGAATGGAGACCAGGATATGATATCTTAGTGTAATTATTCCAGAAAGAAAGAAACACTTTCTTTTTTAATAGTTTGCCAATTGGTGTTTCACATGAAGCTCTGGATCACCAAACAACAGAGAAAGGAACAGCATTTGCTGAACACTTCTCATGTGCCAAGAACTGGGTCAAACATTTTATATAATTAGCTTATGAAGTCCTCACAACACTCCATAGGGTCTGTGGTATTTTCATCGTTCTACAATGAGGCAACTGAGAAAGACAGTAACTTAACCAGTGCATCGAAGAGCACTGCCTACATGGGCAATTACGCACTTACCTTTCTCTACTCACAACAATTAACACACAAACACATATAAGTAGCTTTTAACCTGATGTCACTGTATACTTACATATCTTTTGAACATGTTGCCCGTTTTCCCAATAGGAACACTATTTAGCAGGACTTTTGCAACTGTATCGACGCCCTCAAAAATCAAATTCACTTTTTGCCATTTGCTTAAAAAAGAAAAGATTTTTAAAACAAGATGTATAAAACACTAACTTAGAAAAATCTTTATTAGTTAAAAACTAAAGGAATAAATATTTCACAGAAAATACACATTCTTAAAAGGCAGTTTCCAATGAAATCTTCATAAGTATTGGTTTAATACATTTTTAATTTAAATTCAATTAATTAACATATGATGTATTATTAGTTTCAGAGATAGAATTCAGTGATTCATGGGTCCATATAACACCCAGTGCTCATCACATCACGTGCCCTCCTTAAAGCCCATCACCCAGTTACCCCATCCCCCTCCCACCTCCCCTCCAGCAACCCTCACTTTGTTTTTGTTAAGAGTCTCTTATGCTTTGTCTCCCTCTCTGATTTTCTTATCTTATTTTTCCCTCCCTTCCCCTATGATCCTCTGTTTTGTTTCTTAAATTGTACATATGAGTGAAATCATATGATAATTGTCTTTCTCTGATTGACTTACTTTGCTTAGCATAATACCCTTGCTATGTTGAGTGATCTAGCTTACCTTTCTTCATAATATTTCAATTGCCATAAAATCATGAGCACAGCTTATAATTTCCAAATACACTGACTTTTTTCTAGGACTTTACAAAATTCTTATGATAATTAAGTTAAATAGTAGATATAAAGCATTTTCACAAAATATTATATTAATGACACTATCTAAGAAAACGTATTAACCAATTAACAAGTATCTATGAGTGAATATTATGTGCCCAGCGCTCTGCTAAGCCCTACAGGGAACTAAAACACTCTCTGAAATTAAGGAATCTGCAACCTAGTTGCCATTCAAGCCTAAAACACAGGAATAAAGAGAAAATTTTCAATCTCTTCTATTTTATAGTATAGTCTTTTGGACAAACTACAAATGCTATCAGAGCTTATGTCATAAGGAAAGACTTCAAGAAAGAAACAAGAATTTAAAGATGAGTAGAACAAATAGAATGTGGTATATCCATGCAATAAAATATTATTTAGCAATAAAAAGAAATGAAGTACTGGTGAATGTGACAAGACGGATGAACTTTGAAAACACTGTTAATGCTATGTGAAAGAAGCCAGTCACAAAGAACCACATATGGTACGGTTCCATTTATGTAAGATTCCCAGAAGAGATAAATCCATAGAAAATGAGTCAGTGGTTGCCTAGTGCCAGGATAGGGATGAGGGAATGGGGATGTTGAGAATGGGGAATGACCGCTAATGGGTATGGCTTTCTCTCTGAGGTGAGAATAGTGATGGTGGCACAAAGCTTTGAATACACTAAAAACTACTGAATTGTATACTTTAAAAGGGTGGAATTGGGGGCACCCAGGTGGCTCAGTCATTAAGCGTCTGCCTTCGGCTCAGATCATGATCCCAGGGTCCTGGGATGGACCCACATCAGGCTCCCTGCTGGGGGTGGAGGGAACCTGCTGAGAAGCAGGAGTGGAAGACCTCTCCTACTCCCCCTGTTTGTGTTCTCTCTCACTGAGTCTCTCTCTGTCAAACAAACAAACAAACAAACAAACAAATAAAAGGGTGAACTGTGTGGTGTGTGAATTAGGTCTCAATTAAGTTTTTTTGTTTTTAGGGTTTTTTTTAATGATTAGAAATGTCTAGGTAAGGGTGCTGGCTAAGCGGCTGCCTTCAGCTCACGTCATGATACTGGGGGTCCTGGGATCGAGTCTCACATCAGGGTCCCTACTCAGTGGGGGGGTCTGCTTCTCCCTCTCCTCTTGTTCCTCTCCCCACTCATGCTCTCTCTATCAAATAAATAAATAAAATCTTAAAAAAAAAAGATAACAGGCTAATTTCAGGTGCGGAGGTTACGCTAAGGAGCTAAAGGGAAGAGATCATGACTTGAGCTGAAACCAAGTGTCAGATGCTTAACCGACTGAGCTACCCAGGCGCCCCGACACTGTCATTCTTGAGCAAGAACATCATGGTAAAACCAATATTTTGGGAAGATGAATCTAACGTTTAGGGAAGATGAGTCTAACGTTTCCATATACAAGACCACAGAATAAAAAGACAAAGCAAGAAATCTAGTTATGCACCTTTGGCCTAATGGCAGGCACTCGCTCACAAAGGCCGAGGCAAATGTGGAAACTGGGAAATGAGGAGAGAGGGGCTGAGTCAAGAAAAATGATAGGCGGAAATTAACAGGACTCAGAAACAGACCAAATACAGAGATGAAGAAAAGACCGTTTAAGCCAAAAACACCTTAGGCAAAGAAGATCAGCAAAAAGATGTTACATTAAGAGAAACAATAAGGCTGTTACAATACAAAGTAGGCTTTAAGTGAGAAAGTCAATCGTTTAAATTTTGGATATGCTGAGTTCAAGATGAAAGAGAACCCCCTTACAGCGATATTTTAAGTATTATCTGGAAATAAGGGCCCAGAGCACAGCCATGCTGCGATGTTGAGCACCACAGTCTGGATTTATTTCTCTTTCAAGAGGCTGGTAATAATGACCCCCAAAAAAAAGTCATACAAAAGGGACAGAAGACTTTTTTTTTATTTACCAGTAATGGTGGTAGATATAACTGAGTTACCTTCTGCTACATGGAATATTACTGAAACTGTACTATCCTCTTTCTCATGGCTTCATGACATAACATAAGGCCAATGCCATGCCCTCGATGGCTGGCTAACAGCACATGAAACAAATGATATAGCTCTGATCCTACTTGACAAATTACGAATACACACACTCTGGTGATTATGGGGTGGGAGGCAGAGAGAAGGAAATGGGAGAACTGACTGAGTGTAGGTGACACCATTATAACCACTGGAAGGAGGACTGAGTAAGTAATTCATGTAATTCTTGTACGGTAATCAGTAATTTCATGACCAATGGTCAGTGGCACCATTCTTAGATACAAATCAAAACATCAATCTAATAATCACTTTTATAGGGCAAGGCTTTGGTCTCCCAACTCTCTGACATGCAACCGAAACAAACAAAAGATTATTTTTTTTTAAGATTTTATTTATTTTATTTGACACAGAGAAAGAGATTACAAGTAGGCAGAGAGGCAGGCAGAGAGACAGGGAGAGGAGGAAGCAGGCTCCCTGCTGAGCAGAGAGCCCGATGCGGGCCTTGATCCCAGGACGCTGAGATCATGACCTGAGCCGAAAGCAGAGGCTTTAACCCACTGAGCCACCCAGGCGCCCCAAACAAAAGATTATTGCAGAGAAAGAAAAAGAGTATCAATAATAATAACCAAATACAGATGTAGACATAGATACACACATGTACATACCTAATGTTAAAGGGGATTTTAAATTTCTTGCTGTAAGTCCAGTTATCCAAGGAGATCCATCTGTAGTCAAGGTCATTAAATCTGTAGTAAGGATCCTGTTGATCAAAATTATGGTAGGCAATTATGCAAAAATAAATTAATTAAATAAACATGAAATAAATTATTAACAATAACTATTCATCACCTAAAAATTCATTGAATTCTTGGTCTAGGAGTATAAGCATTTCACATGCTAGCACATCCCATCCTCAAGGCTAAAGCTTCATCCATTTAACTTTCAACAAAGTTAACATGGCATTCAGATAACAAAAAAATAGCAAAAATTGTTTTTTAAAAAGTCCAACAAAATTCCTCAACAAAAGAGCTTTGAGATAGAAATAACATAGTTTCATTATCAATAAGAACATGTGTGGAGATGAAGATTAGCTGCCCTTGTTAAAACCAAACACAGAACCTCCAAGGCATTAGCAGAGAATAAAGTCAGAACTTCTGGTGTGTGGCCCTCGGTCTTTTCTTTTTTTGGAAGATTGTTTATTTATTTATTTATTTGACAGAGAGAGAGAGTGCATGTGATAGAGCACAAGCAGGGGGAGTGGCAGAGAGAGAGGGAGAAGCAGGCTCCCTGATGAGCAGGGAGCCTGATCCAAGACTTGATCCCAGGACCCTGAAATCATGACCTGAGCCCAAGGCAGACTTAAAGGATTGAGCCACCCAGGCACCCTGGCCCTCACTCTCTTGTAGCCTTTTAATTGTCACCGGGCTTATTGCTGCCACTATCCCAGCAGGCCTCAGAGGGAATGGTTCTCCTCTACTACCCAAACATTAGCAAAACGCCCACTCCTTGGATTCACCTAGCATTTCCAAAGTTATTTTTCACCAAGCTTTACTAAGTGAGCACAAAAAGGACCTCTACAGAAAACACAGCACAGATACCATGAAACGGACAAATTTCAGGTTGCCTATATTGTCCTAGACCAGGTCAGCAAACTACAACCCATGGGCCACGTGCAGCTCACTGCCTGTTTCTGTGCGGCCAGTGAGCTAAGAATGGACACATGTCAATAAATAAAGCTTTACTGAAGCACGACCATGCCCATTCCTTTACAAATCATATATGGCAGCTTTCATGCTACAATAGCAGAGCTGAGTAGGTATGACAGAGGCCATATGACCCATGATGCCTAAAACAGTGTCCAGGCCTTTACTGAAAATGCTTGCAAAACTCTACACCAGGCAACAGGTCTGCTGGGTGTTCACAGATGCTGTTCTCACTGAATGTCCAGCCCTAAGTCCTTCCTTTCATAATACTTAGAGGTCTTTCTTCTCCTACCCATTTTCCACACTTTACCTTCCAGATGAGGACACAGGAAAGAAAGTGGTAAGTGAAGCATTTTGGTCCAACCGTGAACAACATCACAGCTACACAGAGGGAAACAGTGCAGTCCTCTCCCACTGGGACAGGGCTAAGGGTGATTTCCTCAGGGACTGCATCTCCAGATGGAGAAGGAAAAGCCAACTTTGTCTAACTTCCACAGATAACCAAGTTAGGTTGGCAATGGCCAGTTGGGCACTTGCTCAGAGCACAAGTCAGTAAGAGGCAATTACAACATGATTGGGTGTGTATCAAGATGGAAAGAATGGTACCTGTCAGAAATTGCTCCTGACTAGAAGAAATATTTTATTTTATTTTTAAGATTTTATTTATTTTTAGGTAATCTCTACACCCAATGTGGGCCTTGAACTCACAACCCCAAGATCAAGAGTCACATGCTCTATGGACTAAGCCAGCCAGGAATCCCTGGAAGAAATATTTTAATAAGCTACTAGGGAAGGGTGTAGTTAATGAGATTTAGTAACAACTGATAATCACCAAACTGACTTTTAAGGGCTGATTAACAGTGAGGTTTTATTCTGCTAAATAGGGTGTTCCAGGCCCAGCCAACTTGTTTCCTTTTCTGCTCTTCCCACACACACAGGACTCAGCCTCTCCAATGAATAAGTATGGAATAAATATTTAAGTACACAGGTTTAAAGAAGTACCTAATTATTAGCCTGTTCATGTGTCTCCACCAGCCTTATTTATAACTCTACACTGTGGACTTAGTCCAATACAGTTAAAAATAACATGAGAAGGAAGGTGTGAAGGCTAACGCAGTTGCAACAAGTCATCCTGCTAAGCCGGGGGCTGACTGATGACCTGGCTTGTGGGGCACAAGACCCCTTCCTGTCTCTCAACCTCTTGAAGTAAGCTGCTTGTTGAACTCGAGAGGGCAAGCTTCTCAGATATATTTTTTCTAGACAAATAGAATTTGGAGGTTAAATTTTTCTTTTACTTGAAAGAAGCCAATCTGAAAAGGCTACATACTGGGGCGCCTGGGTGGCTCAGTCATTAAGCGTCTGCCTTTGGCTCAGGTCATGATTCTAGGGTCCTGGGATCGAGCCCTGTGTTGGGCTCCCTGTTCTGAGGGAAGCCTGCTTCTCCCTCTCCCATTCCCCCTGCTTATTATATTCCCTCTATCTCTGTGAAATAAATAAAATCTTAAAAAAAAAAATGAAAAGGCCACATACTGTATGACTCCAACTACATGACGTTCTGGAGAAGGCAAAACCATGTTAACAGTAAAAAGATCAGTGGTTGCAGGGCACCGGGTGGCTCAGTTGGTTGAGCATCCCACCCTCAATTTCAGCTCAGGTCATGATCTCAGGGTTGTGAGATCGAGCCCCACATTGGGCTCTACACTCAGCAGGGATTCTGCTTGAGATTCTCTCTCTCCCTCTGCACCTACGCGCCCCCCAACAAATAAGTAAATCTTTAAAAAAAAAAAAGGATCAGTGGTTGTCAGGGATTAAGGGAGAGAGGGGTGAATAGGCAGAGCACAGAAGATTTTGAAGTCAGTGAAACTCCTCTAAATGATACTATAATGGTGAATACATATCATAATAAATTTGTCAAAACCCACGGAATATTCAACACCAAGAGTGAACTCTAATATAAATTATATATATAGGGTGATAATGATGTGTCAGTGTAGGTTCACTGATAATAACAAATGTACCACTCTGGTGGAGGGATGTTGATAATGGGGGGGGGCTGTGCATGTGAGTATAGGGGGGTATATGGAAACGTCTGCATTTTTCATTCAGTTTTGCTGTGAACCTAAAATTACTCCAAAAGATAAAGTCTACTAAAAAAATCTCCTCTAAGGGAAATATCTTACCCTCCCTAAAATAAAGATTGCAGAAGCTTAGATTACATTTATAATAAGCATTCCAAATGCTAAGCAACCAACTTAATTTAATTCCAGACTGGTATGACCCCCTTTGCTCATATTAAAATTCTGAGTTCTATTTAAAGCTAACAGACCAGTCTCTCTGTTCCTCAATGATAGCTGTTTTTCTGGTCCTTCTGCTTTATTTGTAGTACTCAAACTCACTGCCATGCCTTCTGAAGAAGGGAAGCTTTCTGTGAGAGGGCTCAACTTCAACACCAAGAAGCAGGCTCTGGAAGACCACTTCAGCAGCTCTGGTCCTATTTCTAAGGTAGTTGTCAAGGACTTGTGAGACTCAGCAATCCTGGGGTTTTAATTTCATCACCTTCACCAAACCAGAGCGTGTCTCTGATGCCACAACAGCCATGAATGGAGAGTCGCTGGATGGTCCCCAGATCCACAGGGATCACTCCTGCAAGTCAGCCAGCAGAACTAGAGGAGTGCCTTTGGGGCCCAGGGGCAAGGCCTCAGCTACTCTGAGGTGGTGGGGACCGAGGCTATGGGAGTGGCAGATACGATGACCTGGAGGATATGGATATGGAAGGCCAGAGTGCTTAAGACCACTACACTGGAGGAAATTACAGAGACAATTATGACGACGGAAATAAGGCATGTGTACCTAACGTAGATACACAGGAATAAAGCTTCTGATCCAGGATAGTTGTACTTACAAAGATTTTAAAGCTACACTGGAACATCTGTTTTAGTGCATCAACTTCTATTTTTGAACTGAACTCCCAAGGTAGCTTGTTAAAGACATTTTAGAAAGCTCCATGTGTTTTTTAAATTTTTTTCTCCCAATTAAGGACAAATTCTGGGACATTTGTAGAGTCTGATATTTTTTCTTTTACCACTTTTTTAGTTTGGGCTCTCAGAATATATATATATATATATATATATATATATATATATAATGCACATTTAGGGAGATTTTAGAATGTTTATCACAAGTGGGAAGCAATTTTCAAATGCAATTATAAGAAATCAAGAACATGATTAGAGGTGTTTGTTTGTTTTTTTTTAATTCGGGGTCACCACCCTGATTACATAGACGTTTCTTTAAAATATTTGTGAATATCATTTTTTTAATACTGGAAGAAAAAATATTCTGTTGTGTCTCATTTAGCATTTAGGATGTCCTTCACAGCACTGATTAAAAGGTCAAAAACTGAAAACAAACAAAAAATAAATTAAAGAAAGCTAACAGCAGTTCAGTGTTACACCTGATGACTAAGAAACCATGTAAGTCACTGAGTTGATAAGCAAACCATGAGCCCTAAAAAACAACAGAAGTATCATTTGTTGTCCAAGATAGGTACTCACATACTCTTATCTTCATAACAAACATATGCAGTAAATACCATTTACAGAGGAAGAAACTAAAGCTCCAGAAGATTCCACTCCTGAGGTCCCACAAGTAAGCAGTACATCCAAGAACCAAATCAACTCAGTCTAACACCAAGGTCCACATTCTTTCAACTATCCTACAGTGCCTCATGCCACAAACACTTACACTTTTACACCAGATAATCACCTGACCCAAGGGGAGAGGTACTATCATCATTTCCATCCAGTAACAAAGAGTCCAAGGCTTAAAGTTAAATGAAGTGGGAGAGCACTGATTCAGACCCAGGACGTCTGGATCCAGGGTCCACACACTCAGTCATTATCTGATGCTGCCATTAATGTCACAAATGCCACCAGTAGTTACAATGGCAGTGCTACCTACCAAGCAGGAACCAGGAGATAAATATGCTATATAAAGCCTGTGCTAATTATTTATAATTAGCATTTATCACGCTTGCTGTACGTCAACAAACTATGTGGCATCACACCATACAAATGACATTATCAGTCCCATTTTCTCTGTAAGCTTCTGAATTTCATCTATTATGACTGCCTATACATACATAAATTCTTTAACCAGGTATAGCCTTTCTACTCTCCAATTCTGCTTCAATCCAATGCCTGATTCTATCCCAGACATCATTACTTCAAATGGAGTTAAATAGAGAAAAGGAAGTCTTTGCAACTGTTTCATATATAGATATTTTCTTGGACATTCAGGCAAAAAAATAAAGTTTAAGAAAACATTTACTCCAAAGTGAGCAAAAGTAAACAATATACTGAGTAAACAATATATTAAGATACACAGATATTTGGTAAAACCTTAATTCGTAAAGAGCAAGAAAATGGTAATTCAGGATAGTGGTTACCTTTAGGGGGAGGCAGGTGATGGGACTAGAAGAGACAAGGTAACTGCAATAATGTTAGCTATGTGCAGGTTCATAAACTTGATGGCAGGTGCATGGGTATTCGTTTAATTATTAGACTTTAAAAATCACAAACACACATGTGCATATAACTGTCCGTGTACAGGATACTTACATTAAAAAAAAGAAAAGTTAGAAAAAGGTGTTCATAGGATAAACTAAGCTACTCTAACCTACACAGGGGTTCCATTCCAAAGAAGATGCACTATCCAAACCTCAGTTTGTCCATTGCCAAAAGGAGCTTCAGCTATGATTCTTACTTCAGAAGGTGCACAGGCACAAGAGATTCCAAGTTCATGAGTCAAAACATTTTGGTTGGCCTTAACATCATTTTTGCTTAAAATCCTTAAACTAGTAAATACTGCTTCATTTCTTCCACAGCTCTAGGTAAAAAGGGGTTGCAAGTTAAGGAAACTCCTTGTTTTCTGACCAAAGAGAATTTAAAAGGGGATTTAGAAGGAGAAACAAGATGCTTTTCTTAGCCCACTCCACAGTGCCAGGCTAGAACTCATGAAAGATTAGCATAAATGCCTGGAGAGATTCTTTTTTTTTTTTAAGATTTTATTTATTTATTCGAGAGAGAGAGAGAGAGAGAGAGAGATCACAAGTAGGCAGAGAGGCAGGCAGAGGGAGAGGGGGGAAGCAGACTCCCTGCTGAGCAGGGAGCCCGAAGCAGGCCTCGATTCCAGGACCCTGAGATCATAACCTGAGCAGAAGGCAGAGGCTTTAACCCACTGAGCCATCCAGGCGCCCCTGCCTAGAGAGATTCTTGACTGACATGAAGGGTCAGAGGAGCCACAGATCATACTTGCTCAGGGAGAAAGGTTGAGTGATTGAACAGATCCACAGCCATAGTTCCCGCCTCTGAGATGAAGGTGGGGCAGGGAGGGGTAGGGGTGGAGCTGACAGGTAAGAGCAGCAGGGGGGGGACAAATTTGTTTGCATGAGTTCAAGCCCCAGCTGGGCCCTAATACCTGTGGGATCCTGTGAAGCTCAGTTTCAGAACAGCAATAATAATAGTACCTCCCAGGATCAGTATGAAATTTGCGAGATGTAACATGTGGAAAGTGCTTAGAACCATTCATTGCATATAGCAAGCATTCAACAAATGACAGCTGTCGTTACTGTTAGAGGTACTGATCTGAAATGACTTGTAGGATATGCCAAATTAAAGGAAAAAGTCAGTACCAAACAATATACATATAATATGATCTTTTATGGAGAGAAATGTAGATAAATCCATTATGTATACAGACATCTATCACAAGATACATGAATGTATACAAGAATCTGGTTAACAGTGGTTGTTTCTGTGGAAGAGAACTAGAAAACTAGGAGACAGGGATGGAAGGATACTTCCTTTCATTATGTATCCCACCTTTAAATTTTTTTTTATCATTACAGTTAACCCTCAGGGGTACAGATAACAACATGGTGCTCCTAAACCCCATGCAGTCAAAAATCTGCTTATTAACTTTTGACTCCTCAAAATTAACTACTAATAGCCTATATTGACCAGAAACCTTACCAATAACATAAACAGTCAATTACCAGAATTTGCTATGTATCATATACTGTATCCCTAAATAAAGTAAGCTAGAGAAGAGAAAATGTTATTAAGAAAATCAGAAGGGGATGCCTGGGTGGTTTCAGTTGGTTGAGCGACTGCCTTTGGCTCAGGTCATGATCCTGGAGTCCAAGGATGGAGTCCCACATCAGGTTCCGTGATGTCCCACATCAGGGTGTCTGCTTCTTCCTCTGACCCTCCCCCGTCTCGTGCTCTCTCTCTCTCATTCTCTCTCTTTCAAATAAATAAATAAAATCTTTAAAAAAAAAAAAAGAAAATCAGAAGGAAGAGAAAATACATTTACAGTACTGTATTTACTGAAAAAAACCCGAGTGTAAGTGCACCTGCACAGTTCAAACCCATTTTGTTCGAGGATCAATTGTGTATCCTTTATGCATTTCTAAAAGTCATTAAAATTAGTGGACTTCTTTTTTAAAAAGAAAACAATAAGCTAGGTTGATAGCAGTACAAACGACGAGGCAGGAATGGTTACAAGACACTGTAGACTGGACCTACAAGATCCAACAAGTAGCAACACATGTGAGAAGAAACAAAAACGGCCTCAAATTCCAGGTCTCATTCACTGAGAAAATGTTGGTGCTTTGTTAGAAACAGATATAAGAAGAGAAACTAAAGACTGGGAGAATTGAGAGAAGAGGCATTTGGATATATTGAGTTTCAGTACTCCATGAAGACATTCAGGTAGAAGAGCGGAGCAAAATTTCCAGCCACAAATCAGAAGAGGACAGAGTTCGAGATGAAGACACCAGAGCAGCTCCAGGCCAGAGCCACACAGTTTCAGAATGGATGCCCCAAACTAAAAGACTTCCAAGAGACGGAGAACAGAGGAGGGACGTGTGGACTGACCCTCAGGAACTGCTTGCATTTATCAAGAACTTTAAGCAAATGGGATGCTTTTGGTGGTATATTCTGAACAGCACATTGTGCTCATCACTGTTTTCACTGGACTTCTTTAGATTAAAACAGTAATTGTTCCGTTTGCTTACTATTTATTCTTGCCAACAGGCCATATGGGATGTGAAAAGATGTGGGCTTCTTGTTCCACCATTTAATAGATGCATGATCTTAGGCAGTAACTTCTCTGAGCCTCAGTCGGTGTAAGTAATGATAACCTTCCCCACAGGGCTGTGGTGGGAATTATACCAGGTGCACCTGAGAGGGTCAAGGAGAGTGCATTGCACATGGAAGACATTAAAGCATTATTACATGAAGATGAGTTTCATAGTCTAGGTTGACTATGTACACGTACATGTGATAAAGACCAACAAGGCCCTAGCTAAAGATCCAAAAGTCAGATGTTCCTTTGATTCCCAGTGTTGGGCCATGAGAAGCAAATCCTCTTATACCCTACACACACCCCACAAGGCATCAAATGAAGAAGCATATGTCCAGATTTAAGAATCAGGATTTTCTAAAGCTATCTTTAAAAAAAAAAAGCAGCAGCCTTAAAAACTTCATGGTTCTCTCTTCCCTAAAACTGAATGACTATTTCTGCTCACACTTAAACTTCAAATACAGAAACCTTAGCTCATTTATCTCCTTAATGTCACACATCATTTAAGTGAACTTTTAGAAAACATAGAGATCTTGAAATGACTTCTTTTCTAGAAGCTTCTGAGATCATTTCACATCATAAAATGATCAAATAAAATCAAATATTCCATTTTTGGTCTTTTGAAGAAGATGAGTACAGACACCAGAAAAAGTACCTTCTATTTAAGGATAAATTTATATTTGGTCATTTTGGACCATAATCATGAGAAGTCCTCCTCTGAAACACAACAAAAATATTCAAATGGGTGATAATGGTATTATACTTAGAGATCCACAGTGAAATGTTTGAGGATGAAATGATGGAATGTCTAGGATTGTTTCAAAATTAGGGGTGGCATAGTGAATGGAGGAAGAAACAAAATGAACTGTGATGAAGCCAGGGTGATGGGTAAATGTGAGTTCATTTTGCTACTCTTTTTTGTATTTGTTTGAAATTTACCATAATAAAAACTTTTTAAAGTATCTTTATATGACATTTGCCTCTTAGCTACTTCAAGAGTACAAAAATGTACATTTACCCACACTGATGCACATATTTTTTTAGAACTTATGGGGCGCCTGGGTGGCTCAGTAGGTGAAGCCTCTGCCTTCAGCTCAGGTCATGATCCCAGAGTCCTGAGATGGAGCCCCACATCGGGCTCTCTGCTCAGCGGAGAGCCTGCTTCCTCCTCTCTTTCTGCCTGCCTCTCTGCCTACCTGTGATCTCTCTCTCTGTCAAATAAATAAATAAAATCTTTAGAATTTATTTATGAGTGATAATCGGCAGATTAGGGCCTGCATGGACAGACTCATGGCTCATAGGACAGAATGACAGCTCCTAGGACAGAATGATTAAGACTAACTTGTTAGTCACATGTATAGCTACCATGATACTCTTAAGATTTATATTTTACAAATTTATACATCTAAAAAATCTTCTCTGGGCATCTGTCCAGTTACATAAGAAGGATACAAGACAGTCATAAAATTTAGAGAAAGAGTCCTAAGTATTTGGTGCCTACCAGTTTTTAGTATATGTGTATATTCATATATTTACAAAATATTTTCTTCTATTTTTAAGTGTAGATTTTGAATATGAACACATCTTCATAATGGAGTCTATGTAGTCATTAAAAATTATTCTAGACCTATACTTATAACACAGATACAGAAAGATGTTCACCATATATTTTAAATGAAGAAGTACTTACAAAACCAGTTCAGGAATTGATCTCATTTTTATATTATTGTATTTGTATATACTTAGAAAAATCTGGAAAGACACACATAAAAACTTTTACAATGGTTACTTCTGCTATGTAGTATATGCTTTTTATTGTTTTTCCCTTGTTCTTTATATTTTATACTTTTGTGCATCAATTTTTTTGCTCAATAAGCATTAAACATTTATAATTCTTTTTTAAGATTTTTATTTATTTATTTGACAGAGAGAGAGAAAGAGATCACAAGTAGGCAGAAAGGCAGGCAGAGAGAGAGGGGGAAATAGGCTCCCTGCTGAGCAGAGAGCCTGATGCGGGGCTCGATCCCAGGACCCTGAGATTATGACCAGAGCCGAAGGCAGAGGCTTAACCCACTGAGCCACCCAGGTGCCCCAACATTTATAATTCTTTAAAACAATTTTAAAAGAGGAAATAAGAAAATTATCAGTATGTGAGAATTTCATACATGAAAAAGTAATGTTTTATATCAGTGAACAAAAGAGAAATTGTTAAATTATGGGATATAAAAAGATACCATTTGAAAAACTCAAAAGGATCAAAATTTTAAATATGTAAAGGAATTATAAAGATACTAAAAAAGGAAATACACGTAAATATTTAATTGGGAAAGAGGGAATTACTTTTAAAGTAAAATATCGAAGACAGAAACAATCATAAAAGGAAAAAACCTTATAAGATTTCAATATATAAAACTTTAGGACATCTATATAACAAAATACATCATTAAAAGAGACATTTTTCAAAATATATAACCAGATGTCTAATAAATCTGTATTTTAAAAGATGAAGAGCCAACACAAAAATAAAGGACATGAGTAAGTAACCCCAAATCACCAATAAACATGGAATAAACAAATAAAAGATGTTCAACCTCACTATAAATTGTGTTTGGTTGTGTTTTTTTTTTAAATAATGTCCAAATGGGGCACCTGGGTGGCTCAGTCAGTTGAGTGTCCCACTCTAGATTTTGGCTCAGGGTTGTGGGGTTGAGTACCCCCACCCCAGGGCCAGGCTCCCTGCTCAGCAGGGAGTTGGCTTGAGAGTCGCAATCTCCCTCTTCCTCTACCACTCCCTCCGCTCACACCTCCCTTCACTCTCTCTCTAAAATAAATAAATAAATAATTTTAAAAAATAAATAATGTCCAAATCTAGCACCTAAAATGAGCACTCTGATAAAATAATGGGAACATAAAACTGTTACAGTTTTTATTGAGAAAAACTTAGAAGTACATATTAAAAGACTAAAAAGATACATACCCTTTGAATCAGCAATTGCACTTTTTTTTAAATTAACATATAATGTATTATTTGCTTCAGGGGTATAGGTCTGTAAATCATCAGTCTTACACAATTCACAGCACTCACCATAGTACATACCCTCCTCAATGTCCATAAGCAATTGCACATCTAAAAATTGTCTAAGAAAATAAGGATAACTAAAATTTATTTGTTTATGTATGTATGTATTTATTTATTTATTTATTTTAAAGATTTTATTTATTTATTCGACAGAGAGAGACACAGCGAGAGAGGGAACACAAGCAGGGGGAGTGGGAGAGGGAGAAGCAGTACCCTGGGATCGTGACCTGAGATGAAGGTAGATGTTCAACAACTGAGCCACCCAAGCGCCCCATACTAACTAAAATTTAGTTAAAACGATCTTCATCAAAGAATAGAAAAAATCAAGTGAGGTAACTATCCAACAGTAAGTGATTGATTACAAATGATAGCAAATATATACAATGAAATCAAAAAGCTCACTTAAACATGGTTTGTAGAAATATGTTTATCGTATGTAAAACTATCAAAAATATTCTATATAAAAGTTGTTACACTGTATATTTAAATAATTATCAAAAATGTGTATAGACAGAAAAGTTCTGAAAGGATATAGTATTTTTTTAAGATTATTTATTTATTTGACAGAGAGAGAGATCACAAGTAGGCAGAGAGACAGGCAGAGAGAGAGGAGGAAGCAGGATCCCCGCTGAGCAGGGAGCCCAAAGCGGGGTTCGATCCCAGGACCCTGAGAACATGACCTGAGCCGAAGGCAGAGGCTTTAACCCACTGAGCCACCCAAGTGACCCAGGATATAGTATATTTTTAAATTTTAATAGTAGTTATCTCTGAAAGCAAGTTTCCCAGTTGTCTTCCTCTCACCTATATTTTCTAATTTTGGCACAATGAGAATATCTTTTATCTAAAAAAAAGAAAAATGCGGGCTGGCTAGGTGGCTCAGTCAGTTGGGCATCTGCCTTTGGCTCAGGTCATGATCCCAGGAGATCCCAGAGTCCTGGGATCTAGCCCCACATCCAGCTCCTTGCTCTGCAGGAAGCCTGCTTCTCCCTCTGCCTGCCGTTCATCCTGCTTGTGCTCTCTCTCTCCAATAATAAATAAATAAAATCTTTTTAAAAATAATAATTTAAAAAAAGCTTTTCAAACTTGCACCACTGAGGAATGGCACAGGAAAGCTGAGAACATTTGTAACAAGAGTCCCCTTATCTAAGCACTTATGATATCATATAGTGATTAGTTAGGTTTTCTGCCTCACAAGAATGTGACCTCCCACATAATAGGAACTTAGTCTTACTCATTTCTTTTTTACTGTAATGCATATTTTAGTGTGTGGTATAATAGTAGGCTGAATGAATGAATGATAACCTTTATCATTCAAAACACCTGAGATTTAGATTCTGTACAGGAAATATCACCTATGAAACACCCAAGGTTGCCCACAGGAGCCTCTCCGTAAAGATGAATTCCATTTAACCAACTGCTCAGACCAAAAACTCCTGAAGTTGTTTTCAACTCCTCTTTCTTTCACACCTCCCTCACACCCAATCCATCGACAAATCCAACTGAACAAACCCTGTCAGTTCTATATTTAAAATGTGTACTCACAGGATTTCTCACCATTTCGCCACTACCACCTTGGTCCAAGAAGGAAATAATCTCCTGCCCATTTAAGGGCAATAGTCCTCTACTTAATGTCCATGCTGCCATTCTGTTGCACTGTATGTAGTCTTCACACAGCCAAAATGACCTTCTAGCTGGCAGATCCATTCATGCAACTCTATGCTCCAAACTCCCAATAGCTTTCCTATTACATGTAGAGTAAAATCGAACGTGCTTCCCACGGCTTACAAGCCCTGCATGATCTGCGGTAGATGCCCTCCTTGAACACATCCCCTTCCCAGATGGCTCACAGGGCCCCAAGCACACTGGCCAGCTTACTATTTCTAGAACTTGTCAAGCACGTTCCCACCTCAAGGCCTCTCCCCTCTTGTCTTTTCTTTTTAAAACTGACCTTATCGGGCGCCTGGGTGGCTCAGTGGGTTAAAGCCTCTGCTTTCGGCTCAGGTCATGATCTCAGCGTCCTGGGATCGAGGCCCGCATCGGGCTCTCTGCTCAGCAGGGAGCCTGCTTCCTCCTCTCCCTGTCTCTCTGCCTC
>LNAC01000032.1:6866043-6886371 GCA_002007465.1 Ailurus styani | reverse complement strand
TAAAACTGACCTTATCAAAAAGATCTCTGCTTAAAAGCCACTTTATCAAAATGGCTATCTTTAACCACTTTATTCTAACAGCAGTCCTTCCCAACCAGCCTTCTACCCTCGCTTCCTCTAATCGACTTTATTTCTTTTCTGTGCACCACCTGCCATTATATTATCTATTAATTTGTTTATTGTCTATCTCCTCCACTAGAATGCCTATTGGGACAGAATTTGTTTTCTTCACCACTCAATTTCAAGCACTTTAAATAGTGCCTGCTATGCTGGAAGTACTGAATACTTACAAGATAATTAGGGGAATGAATAAGTAAATAACTTTGGCAAGATACATTTCAAGTTCTCGTGTAAACACGGTATTGGGCCCAGTATCTGCTCTAAATGACAGAATATTTCCTGAGGCCAACACCAAAAAAAGGAAGTTGTAATAAAGCAGGTGGAATAACGGCAGCATATTAACTCAATAATTCTGATGTTGCTGATGATTAGGCCCGGAGCTCCCCAATCCCAAAAACCTCCCCGACCTCTCATTGCACTACCATTTAAAACCCACATCTACATTACTGAACTTAAAGTTTTTCTAAGAATTTCTGAACATATTTATCAAACATTGTAAATTATTTCCGTGAGGAAAAGTCGGTTATTTCATATTCTGAGCTACCTCCTTCTCATTAGCTAGTAACCAAACACTGTTTCTTAAGATGTAGCCTTGTAACATGGAATAATCATCTGATTTGCTAAAGCCACTAATTATGTCTCACTGCCCTTAATTTTTCATTAAAATGAGGCAAGGAGAGACCCTGCAAAATAAACACAGGCATTCTCAAAGTATGTGTGAGGGAAGCCTCAGGGTACCAAGGTCAGCTGTAGCCGATGTCACAAGCAATTTGTTAACTAAAAGTAGTCAACGTATCTAAATTTGGGAATTAGTTATTTTAAAAAATAAACTGGACTATGGTCAGTGTCATTTAAAAGATTCACCTCCTTTCTGATACTTATTTCTTGAAAAAAAAGCTAATGTGTACCAGATCAGAAATTCTGCATAACTCTACTAGATGATCCTGTCATTAAGTAAACTGTGAATGATATTCCTCATAGTCAACCACAGGAATATCATAATTTTTCAGAACACCACAGTAAGGGTAGTACAGTTGAGAACCCAGGCTATGGAATGGAATCTGGCCAGCATGGGCTAGAATTCCACTTCTGCCACTTAGTTGCTGTGTGATCTTGGGTAAATTCTCTACTTCTCTGGGCTCCCTAACTCCGTATCATCCATAACACGCAGATAAGATCTATTCTGGTATGGGGCGCCTGGGTGGCTCAGTGGGTTAAGCCTCTGCCTTCAGCTCAGGTCATGATCTCAGGGTCCTGGGATTGAGCCCCACATCCAGCTCCCTGCTCAGCAGGGAGCCTGCTTTCCCCTCTCTCTCTCTGCCTGCCTCTCTGCCTACTTGTGATCTCTGTCAAATAAATAAAATAAAATCTTTAAAAAAGAAAAAAAAGATCTACTCTGGTAGAGATGTTATCAGGGCTGGGACGAAATCAAGTACATCTTGTCCCACCAAGAAATATTAAAGAATGGGAAAGCCACAGGCAGCTGATGGAACAGTGCACAAAAACAGTGGAAGGTGGAAAAGTCTGTTTGCAAACCTCTGCACATAGGCAGCCAAATAGGAAACCGTCCTCCACAAGGAGTCTGTAAATTGGAGCATCTGTTAACACACACACACACACACACACACACACACACACACACACACAACGTGCCCTAAGAAACGGCATCTTTCTTCATATCCCACTAGCACTATCCCATTTACACTAGCACTAATAATCCTAACCTTACACTTGTATGTCTCATTCTCCTCACCCTAGGCATCAATCCCAAATCTGACTCCCTGAGGTCTGCAAGTGAAAGAAAAAACTAAGACATACTAAGAGAAAAACTAAGACATTACTGAATATAGCTAACGCTTAGGAAAAGTATTGTCCCCTGAAGGGTCCATATAGTAAAGCAGTAAGCCCCTGCCTTATGCTTTGTCGGTAACAAGTCCTTTCTATACACTTCTCAGTGGAGAACTATAGCAACAGGAAAACCGCCAATAGAAATATCGTATGCCCTGTATGAACTTCCGCCTTCCAGAATTAGTGAAGTCCCAGACTGGGTCCGGCCGTCTGCACCAAGCCCGGACCTCAGAGGTGCTCTCCGCCAACAGTAGATTAATTGCCTCAGTATTTCCCCGCCCCAGACCACAAGACGCAAAGGGAAAGTTAGGGCCAAACCCAGGAACACAGCCCTAAGGCTCGGCGACCGCCAAGCAGTTCCTGGGCCGCTCGCAGCACGAGAGGCACGCGGGTGCAGGTTGCGGCGGGGCGGCCGCACGCAGTACCTGGACGAGGCCCCGCTGGAACAGGGCGCTGTGCACGCACCCGGGGACCCTCCCCGGCAGCTCCAGTGAGCCGTTCCCGCTGCGGATCCTCCAGCTTCCCCGCAAGCTGAGGCTGCACCCCGAGGCAGTGGGGCCCGCTCCGCACAGGACGAGCAGGAGAAGCAGGCGGAGGCGCATATCGAGAGGGGGTGCTGCGCCACCGGACCGGCGGCCGCGGAAGCCCGGGTCCCTCGGAAGCAGCTCGGGCTCCAGCACTCCCCGCCCGGGCCCCGCCCCCGGCCCCGCCCCCAGGTCAGCTGAGCCGCTGGGTCCGCCCCGGCTCCCGAAGAGGGGCGGGCTGGTGGGGAGCGCCGAGCTCCGCTGCATGGGCAGAATCTCGTCCTGGGCTGGTACCTCTGCAGTCTGGGCAATTCTCAGCGCTTATTCCTGCTGCTCCGGTGTCTGAGCAGAAGGCGAGAACTGTGCACGGTAACTGGGACACACAGATCCCTGGGCAAAAAGTGCCGCTCAAAGGCTCAGGGAGCTCAAGGACAGACAATGGGATGACGAGACACAGCTAGAGAGGCTCCTGATTGCTTCAGAGAACCGAAACACCAAGACACTCGCCGCCTCAGCTCCCCCAGATTTCCCCAGACCCTCGTCCGCACCGCAGGCGCCTGCCTGGCGGCGGTAGCGCTCACCTCCGGCAGCTCCACAGGTGGGTCTCCGAGCTCACTCCCACCCTTCAAAGACGAAACAGTGACTAAAATTACCCAATTCGTAGGGTCATTTTAGGGCTGAGAAAATCCGTGTACAGCGTGGAGTGTAGGGCCTGGTCCAGAAGAAAACAGCACGTTAGTTAACGTTAGTGGACTACGACCCTCTGTTTTAAAAAGCCTCACGGAGGAGGCTTCCTGCGGTTACAGAAATTTGCACTAAATGCGCAGGCAAATTTAAAATCTGCCGCTCAGTGAGTGTGAGACTTGAACTGGAAAGTTTCCTGAACTCAAAAATGTGGACAGTACACTTTTTTCAGGTTGTTATAAGCATAAAATGAGTTAACATGTATGGCTGTTCCTAACAACGCAGGGGTACCCAAGGAATAGCGCAAGCTTATTTCAGGTTTCACTGTCACGTGGTCTACTTAAGTCCCATTTTGCAATACGATGTTACAGTGACACGGAATTTTACATTGGATAAAATAGATTTATTCCTGTGCTGATATTATCTCCCTTGTTTCCATATTTAGGAGGAAGCCTTTGAAGAGTTCTCCCCTCATCAAATCTGAGCTTTGTTTTGGCTATTTATAATGACCCTGGAATTGCCTGAATCTGTAGACATAGGACAGTATTTTGCTTTTACAGAGGCATTATTTTTCACAAGCCTAGCGTCTTGGCTTTAGGGGTATTATGGATTATCCAGTCCAAGTCTCTGGTTTTGCAGCTGAGGGAACAGAGTCCAAAGAGGTCAGGTGACTTGCCTGTCATACAGTGCCACATAGGACCAAAATTCTCCAATTCTGGCTTAGTCTCCTTGTAGTAGAGACTACTTTTATTGAGAAGGCTCTGGCTGGCTCAGAGCCTTCCACACTTTAGCAGCATTGTTACTTTTGATAGGAACAAAGCTCTCAATTCAAATAATATGTCATAACTCAATGCAATAAATAGTCAGCCCTGGTCTGTTCAAAACTAATTACAAGACATGACAGCAAGAGTAACAAAGGAATTTTTTCATAAATCTCAGAGATTCCATTAAGCCAAGTCAAAGGAAAACTCATCCCACCAAGTATATTTGGATATATTCTGTTGTTCTATTAAGAATAGTTTAAGGGGGCACCTGGGTGGCTCAGTCAGTTAAGCATCTGCTTTCAGCTCAGGTCATGATCTCAGGGGTCTGGGATCAAGTGCCATATAGGGCTTCTGCTCAGAGGGGAGCCTGCTTCTCCCTCCCTCCACACCTGCTCAGTTAGGCACTAGTGTGCTCTCTCTCGCTCTCTCTCAAATGAATAAATAAATGAAATCTTTTTAAAAAGTAGTTTAAGGAATCTATTTTAAGAAAAAAATAAGAATACACACCAGGACATAAACATGGCATGACATGGATTGCTTCACCTTGAAATCATCTCATTTGATGTTTTCCAAAGTTCAAATTATTTAGATCAAATGATAGTTTCCTGGTTTAAAAAGACAAGGCTTATAGAAATTAAATGATATGCAGGGTCAGCATCCTGCTACAAAAGACCAGTGAGGGCTTTTTGGCTCATATGACAATACTTCCATTATCTCTAAATATATGAAGTTGGTAAACTCATTAGATCAGAACACCAAGGTATACCAAGGCCAAGAATGTTCCAATCCCATGAGATAATTACATAAATTATAATGAGGGGAAGAAAAATGACTCATAATGTCTGCTTAATCCCCAAAGCTAGGGACAACAGGCCAGAAGTATCTCCCTAAAAAGTTATACAAAAAATTCTTAAACTCAACAATAAGTTCACAAATAACCTAGCTAGAAAATGGACCAGAGACCTTAGCAGACAAGTCACCTAAAAAGATATACAGATGGCAAATAAGCATATAAAAAGATGTTCCACATCATGGATCGCCAGGGAAATGCAAATTAAAACAACGAGATACCACTACACACCTATTAGAATGACCAAAATCCAAAATACTGACACCACCAAATGTTGGCAAGGATGTGGAGCAACAGGAACTCTCATTCACTGCTGATGTGAATGCAGAATGGTAAAACCACTTTTGGAAAATACTTTCGTGGTTTGTTGCAGAATTAAATATGCACTTACCTTATGATTCAGCAATCACAGTGCTTGATATTTACCCAAAGGAGTTGAAAACTTATGTCCATACAAAAATATTTAGGAGCACCTGGGTGACTCAATCAGTTAAGCATCTGATTCTTGATTTCTGCTCAGTTCATAATCTCGGGGTCATGAGACCAAGGCTGCACATGGAACCTGCTTAAGATTCTCTCTCCCTCTGCCCTTCCGGCCCCTTCCCCCACTCATGTGTGCATGCATGCATGCATGCTTGCTCTCTCTGTTAAAAAAAAATGCATGTGGATGTCTATAGTAGTTTTATTTGTAACTGGAAGCAACCAAGATGTCCTTCAGTAGGTGAATGGATAAATAAACTGTAGTATGTCTGGACAATGGACTATTATTCAGTGCTAAAAAGAAAAGAACTCTGAGCACTGGGTGTTACATACAACTAATGAATCATTGAATACTATATCAAAAACTAATGAGGTACTACTATATGTTGGCTAACAATATTAAAAAAAAGAAGAAAAGAGATTTAGAGAAAAGTGAGTCAGAAAAGTCTTATGACCAAAAAAGATATCATATAACAGTGTATTACTACTTATTATATGTAAAATTATGACACAAAAATGGTGTTTGTTATTTTCATTGCATTTCAAAACTAATAATCTTGAAAAAAACAAAACAAAACAAAAAAAGAAATGAACTCTCAAGCTGAGAAAAGACAGGGAAGAAACTTAAATGCATATTACAAAGTGAAAGAAGCCAATCTGAAAAGGCCATAAAAAATATGATTCCAAGTGTATGACACTCTGGAAAATGTAAAACTATGAAGAGAGTAAAAAAGATGAGTAGGAGAAAGATGTAGGAGAAAGAAAGGGTAGGGAGGGATGAATATATGGAGCACAGAGGACTTTTAGGGCAGTGAAACTACTCTCTATAACATAATGGTGGATATATATTGCTATACATTTGTCAAAACCCGTAGAATGTACCACATCATGAGTGAACTGCAACGTCAACTATAGACTTTGGATGATAATGTAGGTTCATCAGTGGTAACAAACGTACTACTCTAGTGGGGGATGTGATAATGGAGGAAGCTGTGTATGTGTGGGAGCACGGAACATATGGGAAATCTTTGTATTTTTCTATTCAGTTATGCTGTTAACTTTAAATTGCTCTAAAATAGTCTATTAAAATTTATATTTCTAAAAAAATAAATTAAATAAATAAAATAAATAAATAAATAATTTATATTTCTAGAAATTCCATGGATCAAAGAAATAAGACTTTCAGTTAATGATTTGTCATGTAAAGATCTTGGGAGTCGTCACTGCATCCTAAAAATAAGTAAAAAGCTGAACTGAAAATCACTAACTCTTCTTAGATCCATCAGAGAATTCAGATGATGGCAAAACAATACCCCCAAAACTGGAGAGATAGGTGGATACAGAGAATCACAGCTTACCAAAGCAGAAACCAAACCCATGAGCAGAAAGCTCCTCAGGAACCAGTACTAGGGTAGCAAAACCTAAACTATAAATGATGAATTTGGGCGCCTGGGTGGCTCAGTGGGTTAAAGCCTCTGCTTTCGGCTCAGGTCATGATCACAGCGTCCTGGGATCGAGGCCCGCATCGGGCTCTCTGCTCGGCAGGGAGCCTGCTTCCTTCTCTCCCTGTCTCTCTGCCTGCCTCTCTGCCTACTTGTAATCTCTCTCTCTGTGTCAAATAAATAATTAAATAAATAAATAAATAAATAAATAAATAAATAAGTGATGAATTGCTGGAGGCTGAGAGTTAAAAACTCTATAGGGGCCCAGGCTTAGGGGGTCACCCATGCTTTTGTGAGTTTTGCTTTCTGGAGCTCAACCAAGTTCTCACACTAAAGATTAGAGAATAATTCCCTGATACTTCAGCAGGTGAAGGGAAAAGGAACCATTTTGAAATACATCAGACCATTTCGTTCTTCTTAACAGGACCTGTCATCAAGAGAAACTATTGGGGCACCTGTGTGGCTCAGTTATTAGGTGTCTGCCTTCGGCTTGGGTCATGATCCCAGGACCCTGGCTGCATCAGGTTCCCTGCTCGGTGGGAAGACTGCTTCTCCCTCTCCCACTCCCCCTGCTGTGTTCCCTCTCTTGCTCTCTCTCTCTCAAATATATAAATAAATAATCTTTAAAAAAAAAAAGATTTGACACAGAGAGAGAGAGAGATCACAAGTAGGCAGAGAGGCAGGCAGAGAGAGAGGAGGAAGCAGGGAGCCCGATGTGGGCCTTGATCCCAGGACCCTGACTGAGATCATGACCTGAGCTGAAGACAGAGGCTTTAACCCACTGACACCCAGGCGCCCATAAATAAAAAAATCTTTAAAAAAAAGAGAGAGAGAGAGAGAGAGGGAGAGAGAGAAACTATTTAACCAAAGTCTAACCCTTTGGCATTTTATCAGGGTCTAACCAACCTGGAAGAAGGGAAATACCAACTCTAACATGATTTATAGATTCAGTGGAATCCCAATTAAAATCCCAGCTAGTTATTTTGTGGATTTTGACAAACTTATTCTCAAGTTTATAAGAAGAGGCAAAAGGCCCAGAATAACTGAGACAATATTGAATAAGGCAAACAAAATCCAACACTACCCTATCAGGAGCTCAGCTGATTGGGAGAGAGCCAAGCTGCCAGGTGTTGGACCAGCCAATCAAACCAATAAGGAGCCAAAATGAAAGTAACAGTGAAGACTTTAATTACTTACTGTGATAGTATAGACAAAAGGCTAAAATAAAGAAGATGCCAACTCTCCCCTGCTTCATTTCCCCCATGAAATGGCATACCAATTGAGGGTCAGGTGAATCAGCAGAATGTGAGCATTGTCTCACTGTTGAGGGAACCCTGAACAAAAGGCTCTGGCTGCTCTATGAATCCTAGGGGGAGGGAAGAGAGGAAGGGCTAAGAGTAGAACATTACTGGGGAGTGAATCTAAGTAGGGATAAATGTGTTCAAGGTTTCCCACTTGTCCTGCCCAATAAGGAGATATCAGCAGAGTCAGCTGAACAAGACCTCTGCCCAAGACCTCAGATAAAGAGACCTAGGAATGAAGTTACAGGGGCTGGGAATGTAAATATGTGAAGAGGATGAACAGCCAGAGGGATATCAGTCCTTCAAAGCCACTCCCTTTAGAGGCATGTAATATTTGGCTGTCTACCAAGTCTGGTATGAGGGGATGGCTTTTTCCCACAAGGCCTGTCAGGTAAAGCCTTTGTAATTGCCTATGGTCAGGCCTGAAAAATTACACTTACATCATGTGATCCAACAAATCTGATAGTGCTGGAGATTTATCCATGGAGGATATACAGAGTTTGAGGCAAGCTCCAATAGAAGAGTCATGGTGTAGATCCTTATATTCTGTAACAAAGCTATGCACTTCACTATAAAGAACTACTCTGAAAAACATGTCCTAGTATGCTACTGCATCTTAACAAATACCAAACATCTGATCTTGGTACATTAAACGACTGTGCAGCCTGAACAGAGGATTATCAAATCGACCAAGTCATAAAGCTGGGCAGAAGCATTAGTGTCCCATTATATGTAGGAAGTGATCTATTCAGACTCAAGCAAAGCCCAAAGGACTCAAGAAAACTACATGAGTAGGTGGTCTAACCTTCCACGTCACTTATCTCTGCTACACCGGTGACCTCATGGGGAGCTCCTTATAACCAACTAACAGATTCACTAACTGATTCACATGTAAGCTGGTGCAATATATTGGAATTGGCCGTAAAAGTATAGCTGCCAGCCACATTACAGCCCCATTCAGGAGTGGCCTTGCATGACACTGGTGAAAGGAAATCTTCTCATTACACAAGCTGTGAGAACTGAGTTTGATTTTTCACTTCATGTGATAAGAGAGGTAGCCTGAGTTACAGTTATATACTGAACATCTGAGCAGAGCCAAAATTCTTGTTTGGTTGGGGCCTTAAAAAGGCTGTAAAAGGGAAGTGCCTGGGTGGCTCAGTGGGTTGAGCGTCCAACTCTTGATTTCGGCTCAGGTCATGACCTCAGGGTCATAAGATGGAGCCCCATGTTGGACTCCATGCTCGGCAGGGAGTCTGTTTCTCTCCCTCTCCTTCTGCCCCTCCCCCCTGCTTTTGCTCTCTCCATATATATATATCTAAAATAAATAAATAAATCTTTTTAAAAAGGGGGGGTTACCTTAAAAGAAATGATGGTGGAAAATGAGTGACATGGAGGTCTGGGTAGATAATAAGTGGATGGATACTGGAGGAGTGGGCACAACACACACAGTTTTTTTGTGTCTCACATTACTGCTCACAAGAGAACGTGTACCACAGAGGAGGGTCTGGAAAATCAAGTGCACAGAAAGCCCAGTTCTATGGATTTTAGACAATCTTTCTGTGCATCACTCTGGTACTTGACATTGAATGCATCAAGTGATCATAGGAGCAAAGATGAAAGACAAGCACAGACCAAACAACATGGGATTTCTTTCACCAAAGATGATCTTACTTACTGCCTTTGCTGGTTTCTCAACCAGACAGAAGCAGAGACTGATGCTGAGTTCTGGAAAATGGTACCAGCCAGCCACCTGTTGGCAGATTGATTACACTCGACACCTTCCCACTTGTTTGGGCCATCAAATTGATTTACTGGAATTAATACATAGTCTGAAAATGTTCTTCCTTCCCTGACTGCAGTGTCTCCATAGCACCATCCTAAAGTTATAGAATTCTTTCTTTTGAAATGGTATCCCTACAACATTACCTTAGGAAATAGACCCACTCAATGTCAAAAGAAATGTGAAAATGGCCTCATGAACTTAAGAATCATTAATTTTACCAAGTACCCTATCACCCAGGAGCAGCCATCCAGAACAAAACAAAACAAACAGCAAAACAATGGAAATTTCAGCTAGTGGACACTATCTTGTGAGGTTGGAGCCCTTTCCTTCAGGATGCAGTATGTACACCGATTCTCTGGCCAGTTTTTGGTGCTGTGTCTCCCAGAACTAGAAAACTCAGGTATAAGAAACAAGATGTAGAAGGAGCTGTTGCCTTTCTCATCATGATTATCAGTGACTCACTAATGGAATTCATCTTTCCTATTCCTGAAACTGTTGACTCTGTTAGGTGAGAAGTCTTGATTCCAGGGGTGGGAAAGATACAGGGTTCCACCCAGTTGGAAGTTCTGACTAATATTTTGGAGTCACTTTGGGTTCCTCATACTACTGAACAAACAGGTAAAAAAACAGAGTTAATGTACTGGCTGGGGTAATGAATTCTGACTGCCAGGTGAAGCTAGAGTTGCTACAGCCTAACGAATGCAGGCAGGATTATGTTCGGAAACTTGGGGAGTCAGTGGAACATCTCTAACCACTTCCATGCCCAGTGTTAACTGTCAATGGGAAACTACAATAACCATAACCCAATAGGATCAAAACAACCCAACATGCAATCCACATGGACCTCAGTAGCCCCTGGACCCAGATCTAACCCAATCAGTCCCATGGTTATTATGGCTCCTATCATCACTTTAAATCTCAGATGAGGCACCATGCCACAGAAGCTAGAATCAGACTTTCCTAGCAACTGCCCAAAGGTGCTTTCCCACTTTCTCTGACTCACTTCCTTTTTTCTACACTCTCACTATTCTGGGATTGTACCTCCCAAAGAAAACATTAACAATTAAGCTTTGCCTCCATCTCTGTTTGCTAGGGAACTCCAACAAAGACAATCTTCTCCCTCAGTTTCTATTCATTAGCTTATTCTATCATTCTAGGCTGTCCTATAAAAATTAGGCATCCAGAGATGTTCAATAGAAATATAATGTATGACTCATAAGTAATTTGATGGTATCTAGTAATCACATTTTTACAAAGTAAACTGGGGCACCTGGTTGGCTCAGTGAGGAGAGCATGTGACTCTTGATCTTGGGGTCATGAGTTCCAGCCCCACATTGGGCATAGAGATTCCTAAAAAAAAAAAAAAAAAAAAGGTAAAAGGAAACAAGTGAAATCAATTTTAATACATTTTATCTAAACCAATATGTAAAAAATACTATCATTTTAACATGTTCAATATAATTATTAATGAGATATTTTACATTCTTTTTTTAATATAAGCTTTCAAGATCTATTGTGAATTTTATACTTTCAGCGCATCTCAATTTGAATGCTAACTTTTGATCTGTATACAATTTTATACCTTTGACAGTGAAAAAGATTCACATATCCAATTTGCCCTGAAGTATTGGGAGGCAATTCTCATATTTCTGAATATCTTGTGAGCAGAAGTCCTGGATACTTTTGTTCTGGACTATCTTTTAAAGGGTATTTGTATTTCAAACAGCCTTGGAAGAAGAACACCCACCCATGTCTTAGTTTAAGTACTCAGGCAGAAAGCAAATTCTCCCTTCCAATGCCTTTTTTTCTATTTAGGCCCTCAGTGGATTAGAGGATGCTGAGTCACATCAGGGAGGACAATCTGATTTACTTAGCCTACCAATTCATATGTTAATCTCTTCTGGAAACATCTTCACAGACACACCCAGAAATGTATAACCAGTTATATGGGCATCTTGTGTCCTAGTCAAGTTAACACAAAAAAATCAGCCATCACAATGTACAGTTCAGTGAGTTTGGCAAATGTACATACTTGTGTAATCACTAACTCCATTAAGATATAGGACATTTAATCTTAGAAACTTACCTTGTGCTTCTTTCTAATCAAATTCCACCCCCATCCCAGGTAACCACTTCTCTGATTTCTATCACCATAGTTTAATTTTGTCTCTTCTTGAATGTCATGCAAATGGAATCTCACACTGTTTTCTTTTAGTATGTTTTCTTTTAGTTCAGTATAATGTTCTTCACATTTCTCCATGTCATTCATCCTTATTCTTTTTTTTTTAAAGATTTTATTTATTTATTTGACAGAGAGAGAGAGAGAGAGAGAGAGAGAGAGAGAGAGATCACAAGTAGGCTGAGAGGCAGGCAGAGAGAGAGAGGAGGACACAGGCTCCCTGCTGAGCATGAAGCCCGATGCGGGGCTCGATCCCAGGACCCTGAGATCATGACCTGAGCCGAAGGCAGAGGCTTTAACCCACTGAGCCACCCAGGCGCCCTCATTCATCCTTACTCTTAAAAGATCTTTTTCTTGGTATAGTATTCTAGGGTAATAGTTATTTTTCCTCAGTGCATTGAAGATAATATTCCAATATCTTCTGTTTGCAGGTTTTACCGAGAAATCTTTCATTTTTGCCCTTGAGTTGATCTACTTATTGTTTCTTTGCAGGTAACCTTTACTTGCAGAAGAAGTGGGAGCTCTATGTGGACCTCTGGACTACAGGTGGGAGGAATACAGGCTTTGCTGAGGCTTATAAAAGTGGGTTCTGGTATAAGGCACTCCAGGACACAGGAAGCTGTGTATAGGCCATACAAGAACATTGGTTTCCATATCAAGGGGGCTGCAAAAAGATTATCGCCTGGCCAAGGCTGCAAAGCCACATATGAATTATGTTCTAGGTCTGTGGACATTTACTGAATGTCTTCGGACCCATACCAGCCGACCAGCAGTCCACACCAGAAACTCCTAGAGAACCTTTTCTTCCCTACAATATCCCTGCAATACCCTCTACTGAGAACGCTTAACATTATGCTCATAAGAAATGTTTAAAGGAATTCAGGCGTTTATCACAGGAGATACAGGCATACCTCAGAGATGTTGTTGCTTTGGTTCCAGACCACCACAATAAAGTTAGTATTGCAATAAAGTGAATCAAATTAATTTTTTGGTTTCTCAGTGCATATAAAAGTTACCTTTACACTATGCTGTAGTCTATTAAGTGTGTGACACTGTTCTATCTAAAAAGGCCATGCATATACCTAAATTTAAAAATACTAACCATTATCTGAGCTTTCAGCAAGTCATCATCACTGATCATAGATCACCATAACACATATAATAATAATGAAAAAAATTGAAATATTGCAAGAATTACCAAACTATGACACAGAGATACAAAGTGAGCAAATGCTGTGGTTAGAAGTGGAGCCGATGGACTGGCTCAATGCAAAGTTGCCACAGTTTCAATTTGTAAAAAATACAATATCTGTGAAGCAATAAAATGAGGCATGCTTGTATGTTGAAAAGTGCATTTGGAACCTAGAGGCAATAAATTGAACTCAAGCTCCAATTAGATGTTAGACTTACTCATGTTTCTTTCTGTGTTTCTTAGACTCTCTTATTTTACATTTCTCTGAGCTACATTCAGGATTTATTCATATTTTCCACTGCTCTAATTCTTTCTTCAGTTGTGTCTACTGGGTATTAAACCTATTCTAAGAGTTGAAATTTCAATGACTCCATTTTTTTTCTGAAAATACTGCTTCTGATTATTTTTCAAGTCTGACTTCTCATTTGTATAGTCCCTTGCTTTTTATATTCAAACTTCTTTTATTTCTGGCATAATGTTTAAGAGGTAAGACTCTGGAATTTGATTACCTGGACCTAAATCCAAATTTCTATTATTAGCTGAGTAAGCTTGGGTAAATCATTTAGCTTGTCATTTATCTTCCTCATCTCTATAGCAGAGATGATAATATAAATATATTACTTTGTAAATAAGTATATGTTTGGAGAGAGGAGAAAGATGGTGGAGGAATAAGAGACCTAAATTTCATCTGGTCCCAGGAATTCAGCTAGATAGTTATTAAACCATTCTGAACACCTACAAGCTCAACAGGAGATCAAAGAAAAGAATAACAGCAATTCTATGAACAGAAAAGTGACCACTTTCTGGAAGGTAGGACGTATGGAGAAATGAATCCCAGGCAATATATGGGAAGATAGTCTGCAGGGAGAGATAGCCTCCATCAGTTGGCTACTGGCAAGTGATAGAGCAGCAGAGGACAAAATCAGAACTTTTAGAAGTCTGCTCCATGGAGGGACATTGCTCCAGTGGCTAAGTGGGATACAAGAGCCCTTGCTGGGACAGTGTGGTCTCAGGACCCTTGGGGTCACAGAAAGACCAGGGATGCCTGAGTATGGCAGAGCTCCCCCATATCAGAGTGGGGAAGCTGACTGCAAAAACAGCCAAGGAGTGGGCTCTCAGCTCAGGATTGCCATAAGCCATGAACTGTGGCACAGTCAGGCCACTCCTCTTCAAGCAGGGACCCCACAAGTGGCAGATCCAGGGAGACCCCCCCTTCCTCCACTGGGAGGAATAGCGTGGGAGTGCTCTGCAGGAATCTGCTGGGTTTGGAAACTCCAAACAGGGTTGTGTGCCAGAGATTGAAACGCTCAGTCACAGGCTGGGAGAGCACGAAGCGGGGTCAGAGACCAGGGAGACGAGTGATTGAATGTTTTTCTCTGAGGGATCACTGAAGAGGGAGGCCCTGGGCTCTTGGCTCCTCTGGGGCCGGAGATTAGGAGGCTGCCATATTCATTCTCATCCTCCAAAGCTGTACAGAAAGCTTTCAGGGAACAAAAACTACCAAGAGCAAACCTGAGCAGATTACATAGTGTGGCCCCTGGAAAGGGCAGTGCAGTTCTACCTTGGGCAAAGACACTTGAGAGTCACTCCAACAGACCCTTCCCCCAGAAGATCAGCAAGAACATCTAGCCAAGATCAAGCTCACTGATCAATGAGAACTGCAAAACTCCAGCACGGGAAGAATACAGTTAATAGAATTCATGGCTTTTTCCCCATGATTCTTTAGTCTTTCAAAATTAATTTTTAAAGTTTTCTTTATTTTTTCTTTTTCTATGTTTTTGAATTTTTCTTCTATCCCTTTTCAAGCAAAATCTTGCCTTTTTAATTCCGCTTTTAAAGTCTTTTTAAATTTTCATTTTTACAGTCATATTCTATCCCTTCTCTGTATTTAACCTTTTTTTTTGTATCTATATATAAGTTTTTCTTTCTTTAAAATGTTGGGATACATTTTCTTCTAATGGACCAAAATATACCCTAAATCTAGTGCATGGCTTTGTTCNGTATATATATATAAGTTTTTCTTTCTTTAAAATATTGGGATACATTTTCTTCTAATGGACCAAAATATACCCTAAATCTAGTGCATGGCTTTGTTCTAATCTCCCGCCTGATCACATACTTTCCTCTTTTTTTTTTAATTTTTTCTTTCTTTTTAACCAAGTTCTTATCAGTTCCTTTTTAAAAATATTTTTTTAGTTTTCATCTTTACATCCTATTCCTTCCCTTCATTGTATTTACCCATATGTGTGTGTGTGTGTGTGTGTGTGTGTATGCATATATATATATAAATATATAAAGTTTTTCTTTTAAAATTTTGGAAGACTGTTGCATCTAACAGACTAAAATACACCCTAAATAAAGTGTGTGGCTCTGTTCTATTTACCAGCCTAATCATATACTTTTATTTTTCCTCTCCTCTCCCCCCTGGTTTGGGATCTCTTCTGATTTTAGTGTATATTTTTCTGGGGTCATTGTTACCCTTTTAGGATTTTTTTCTCTCATTCATCTATTCTTCTCTGGACAAAATGTGTTTTCCACCTTTTTTTAAGGTGGAAAAACTCACCTTAAAAAAAAAAAAGAACAAGAGGCAGTACAAGAGGCTAGGTAAATACTCAATATGGACATTAGTAAGATGTTGGAACTAGAGTTCAGAATGACAATTATAAAGATACTAGCTGGTCTTGAAAAAAGCATGGAAGATACTAGAGAATCCCTTTCTGGAGAAATAAAAAAATTAAAATCTAATCAAGTTGAAATAATAAAAAAGCTATTAATGATGGGGTGCCTGGGTGGCTCAGTGGGTTAAAGCCTCTGCCTTCGGCTCAGGTCATGATCTCAGGGTCCTGGGATGGAGTCCTGCACTGAGCTCCCTGCTCAGCAGGGAGCCTTCTTCCTCCTCTCTCTCTGCCTGCCTCTCTGCCTACTTGTGATCTTTCTCTCTGTGTCAAATAAATAAATAGAAATCTTTTTTTAAAAAAGCTATTAATGAGATGCAGTAAAAAATGGAGGCTCTTACTGCTAGGATAAATAAGGCAGAAGAGAGAGTTAGTGATATAGAAGACCAAATGATAGAGAATAAAGAAGCTAAGAGAAAGAGAGATAAACCACTACTGAATCACGAGGGGAGAATTCAAGAGATAAGTGATACCGTAAGATGAAACGATATTAGAATAATTGGGATCCCAGAAGAAGAAAGAGAGAGAGGGGCAGAAGGTATATTGGAGCAAATTATAGTGGACAACTTCCCTAATTTGGGGAAGGAAACAGGCATCAAAATCCAGGAGGCACAGAGAACACCCGTCAACATCAATAAAAAGAGGTCAACAGCCCGTTATCTAATAGTAAAACTTACAAGTCTCAAAGACAAAGAGAAAATCCTGAAAGCAGCTCAGGACAAGAGGTCTGTAACCTACAATGGTAGAAAGATTAGCTTGGCAGCAGATCTATCCACAGAGACCTGGCAGGCCAGAAAGGACTGCATGATCTATTCAGAGCAACAAACCAGAAAATATGTAGGCAGGAATATTATATCCAGCCAATAGAAGGAGAGACAAAAACAAAGAATTTGTGAACACCAAGCCAGCCCTACAGGAAATATTGAAAGGGGTCCTCTAAGAAAAGACAGAGCCTAAAAGTAACATAGACCGGAAAGGAACAGAGAAAATATACAGTAACGGTGACCTTACAGGGAATAAAATGGCATGAAATTCCTATCTTTCAATACTTACCCTGAATGTTAATGGACTAAATTTCCTAATCAAAAGACACAGGGTGTCAGATTGGAATAAAAAATGAGACCCATTGATATGCTGTCTCATTTTAGACCCAAAGACACCTCCAGATATAAAGTGGGGGATGAAAAACCATTTACCATGCTAATGGACATCAAAAGAAAGTTGGGGTGGCAATCCTTACATCTGATAAATTAGATTTTAAGGCAAAGACTGTAATAAGAGATGAGGAAGGACATTATATCATACTTACAGGGTCTATCCAACAAGAAGATCTTACAATTTTAATATTTGTGCCCCTAACATGGGAGCAGCCAATTATATAAACCAATTAGTAACAAAATCAAAGAAACACATCAACAATAATACAACAATAGTAGGGGACTTTAACACCCCCACTACTGAAATGGACAGATCATCTAAGCAAAGGATCAACAAGAAAGTAAAGGCTTTAAATGACACACTGGACTAGATGAACTTCACAGATATATTCAGAACATTCCATCTCAAAGCAACAGAACAAATATTCTTCTCTAGTGAACATGGAACATTCTCCAGAATAGATCACATCTTGGGTCACAAATCAGGTCTCAACTGGTACCAAAAGATTGGGATCATTCCCTGCATATTTTTGGACCACAATGCTTTGAAACTAGAACTTAATCAAAAGAGAAAAGTTGGAAAGAACTCAAATACATGGAGGCTAGAGAACATCCTAATACAGAATGAATGAGTCAATGATGAAATTAAAGAAGAATTTTAAAAATTCATGGAAACAGACGCGCCTGGGTGGTTCAGTCAGTTAAAGCCTCTTCCTCTGGATCAGGTCGTGATCTTAGCGTCCTGGGATCAAGCCCCGCATGCGGCTCTCTGTTCAGCAGGGAGTCTGCTTCCTCCTCTCTCTCTGGCTGCCTCACCGCCTGCTTGTGATCTCTCTCTCTGTGTCAAATAAATAAATAAAATCTTTAAAAAAATTCATGGAAACAAATGAAAATGAAAACAAAACTGTTCAAAATCTTTGGGATGCAGCAAAGGCGGTCCTAAGAGGAATGTATATAGCAGTACAATTATTTCTCAAGAAACAAGAAAGATCTCAAATACACAACCTAACCCTACATCTAAAGGAGCTGGAGAAAGAAGAGCAAATAAAACCTAAACCTAGCAGGAGAAGAGAAATAATAAAGATCAGAGCAGAAATTAATGAAATAGAAACTAAAAGAACAGTAGAACAGATCAATGAAAATAGGAGCTGGTTCTTTGAAAGAATTAATAAGATTGATAAACCCCTGGCCAGACTTATCAAAAAGAAAAGAGAAAGGACCCAAATTAATAAAGTCATGAATGAGAGAGGAGAGATCACAACCAACACCAAAGAAATACAAACAATTATAAGAATGTGAGCAACTATATGCCAGCAAATTAGATGATCTGGAAGAAATGAATGCATTCTTAGAGCCATATAACCTACCAAAACTGAACCAGGAAGAAATAGAAAACCTGAACAGATCCATAACCAGTAAGGAAGTTGAAGAAGTAGTCAAAAAACTCCCAAAAAACCAAGAGGCCAGGGCCAGATGGCTTCCCAAGGGAATTCTACCAAACATTAAAAGAATTAATACTATTCTCCTGAAACTGTTCCAAAAAATAGAAATGGAAAGAAAACGCCCAAACTCATTTTATGAGGCCAGCATTACCTCGACCCCCAAAACCAGACAAAGACCCCATCAAAAAGGAGAATTACAGACCAAGATCCTTGATGAATACAGATGCAAAAATTCTGATCAAAATACTAACCAATAGGATCCAACCATACATGAAAAGGACTATTCACCACGACCAAGTGGGATTTATTCCTGGGCTGCAAGATTGGTTCGACATCCACAAATCAATCAATGTGATATAATACATTAATAAAAGAAAGAAAAAGAACCATATTATATTCTTCAATAGATGCTGAAAAAGCATTTGACAAAGTACAGCATCCTTTCTTGATTAAAACTGTTCACAGTGTAAGGATAGAGGGTAGATACCACGATATCATAAAAGCCATCTATGAAAAACTCACAGTAAATATCATTCTCAACGGGGAAAACTGAGAGCTTTTCCCCTAAGCTCAGGAACATAGCAGGAATGTCCACTATCACCATTGCTGTTCAACATAGTACTAGAAGTCCTAGATGCAGCAATCAGACAACAAAAAGAAATAAAAGGCGTCCAATCAGCAAAGACAAAGTCAAACTCTCACTCTTTGCAGATGATATGATACTTTATGGGGAAACCAAAAAACTCCACCCAAAAACTGCTAGAACTCATATAGGAATTCAGTAAAGTGGCAGGATATAAAATCAATGCACAGAAATCAGTTGAATTTCTATACACCAACAACAAAACAGAAGAAAGAGAAATTAGGGAGTTGATCCCATTTAGAGTTGCACCAAAAATCATAAGATACCTAGGAATAAACCTAACCAAAAAGTCAAAGGATCTGTACTCTGAACACTACAGGACACTCATGAAAAAAATTGAGGAAGACACAAAGAAATGGACAAACATTCCATGCTCATGGATTGGAAGAACAAATTCTGTTAAAATGTCTATATTACCTGGGGCGCCTGGGTGGATCAGTGGGTTAAAGCCTCTGCCTTCGGCTCAGGTCATGATCGCAGGGTCCTGGGATTGAGCCCCACATCAGGCTCCCTGCTCAGCAAGGAGCCTGCCTCCTCCTCTCTCTGCCTGCCTCTCTGCCTACTTGTCATCTCTCTCTCTGTGTCAAATAAATAAATAAAATCTTTAAAAAAATGTCTATGTTACCTAGAGCAGTCTATACATTCAATGTAATCCCTATCAAAATATATCAGCTTTTTTCACAGAGCTGGAACAAATAATCCTAAAATTTGTATGGGATCAGATAAGACCCTGAATAGCCATAGGAATGTTGGAAAAGCAAAGCAAAGCTGGTGGCATCACAATTCTGGACTTCAAGCTCTATTACAAAGCTGTAATCATCAAGACAGTATGTACTGGCACAAAAACAGACACATAGATCAATGGAACAGAATAGAGAGCCCAGAAATGGACCCTCAACCCTATGGTCAACTAATCTTCAACAAAGCAGGAAAGAATGTCTGATGGAAAAAAAGACAGTCTCTTCAACAGATGGTGTTGGGAAAATTGGACAGCCACATGCAGAAGAGTGAAACTGGACCATTTCCTTACACCACACACAAAAATAGACTCAAAATGGATGAAAGACCTCAATGTGAGAAAGGAATCCATCAAAATCCTTGAGGAGAACACAGGCAGCAACCTCTTCGACCTCAGGTGCAGCAACTTCTTCCTAGAAACATCACCAAAGGCAAGGGAAGCAAGGGCAAAAATGAACTATTGGGACTTTATCAAGATCAAAAGCTTTTGCACAGCAAAGGAAACA
>LNAC01000032.1:6675247-6866007 GCA_002007465.1 Ailurus styani | reverse complement strand
GATAGAGGGTAGANATATATTTGCATATGACATATCAGATAAAGGGCTAGTATCCCAAATCTACAAAGAACTTATCAAACTCAACACCCAAAGAACAAATAACCCAATCAAGAAATGGGCAGAAGACATGAACAGACATTTCTTCAAAGAAGACATCCAAATGGCCAACGGACACATGAAAAAGTACTCAACATCACTCGGCATCAGGGAAATACAAATCAAAATCTCATTGAGATAACATGTCACACCAGTTAGAATGGCTAAAATTAACGAGTCAGGAAACGACAGATGTTGATGAGGATGTGGAGAAAGGGGAATCCTCCTACACTGTTGGTAAGAATACAAGCTGGTGCAGCCATGCTGGAAAGCAGTATGGAGGTTCCTCAAAAAATTGAAAATAGAGCTACCCTACAACCCAGCAAATGCATTACTGGGTATTTACCCCAAAGATACAAAAGTAGTGATCCAAAGGGGGTACCTGCACCAAAATGTTTATAGCAGCAATGTCCACAATAGCCACACTATGGAAAGAGCCTAGATATCCATCAACAGATGAATGGATAAGATGAATGGATAAAGAAGAAGTGAGATATATATATATATATATATATATATATATATATATATATATAGAAAATGGAATATCATATTATATATGATATATATATTATATATGACATAAATGTTATATATGATATATAATGGAATATTATGCAGCCATCAAAAATGAAATCTTGCCATTTGTAACAACATGGATGGAACTAGAGGGTTATGCTAAGAGAAATAAGTCAGTCAGAGAAAGGCAATTATCCTGTGAGGACTGATGTGAGGAATTTGAGAAACAAGACAGAGGATCATAGGGGAAGGGAGGGAAAAATGCAACAAGGTGAAACCAGAGAGGGAGACAAACCATAAGAGACACTTAATGTCAGGAAACAAACTGAGGGTTGCTGGACTGGGGGATCAGTGGGAGGGATGGTGTGGCTGGGTGATGGACACTGGGGAGGATATGTGCTATGGTCAGTGCTGTGAATTGTGTAAGACTGATGAATCACAGACCTGTACCCTTGAAACAAATAATTTATTATATGTTAACAAAAAAATAAGTATATGTTTGTTGATAATAATGTAAGTATATAAATAATAAGTATATTTTTGCTATGAGAATTAAGAATTAATATATATATAACGAATTCAGAATAGTGGTTGGCACCAAAAAAGTATTACATAAGTGTGGCTACTATCTATTCCTTATATATAATATATATATAATTGAGGTAAAATTTACATAATATAAAGTTTCAAAATGTATAATTCAGCAGAATGTAATACATTTATAATGTGCATCCATCACCTCTGTGTAGTTTCAATTTATTTTTATCACTCACAAGAAAAACCCCATATCCATTAAGCAGTTATTCCCCATTCTCCACCTCTAAACCCTGCAACCCTGGCACATATCAGTCTGATTTTTATCTCTATAGATTTAACATTTTGGATATTCATATAAGGGGAATCATACAATATGTGATTTGTTTCCCCAAATGTTTATTTTTAAAAATTTTAATTCCAGTATAGTTAATGTAGTGTTAAATTAGTTTCAGGAGTACAATATAGTGATCTAACAATTCTACATTCAGTGTTCATCATGATAAGTGTACTCTTAATCCCCTTCACCTATTTCACCCATTCCCCCATCCACCTCCCCTCTGGTAACCATCAGTTTGCTCTCCATAGCTTCATAGTTAAGAGCCTTTTTTTTTTTGTCTCTTTATGGGTGTTGTTTCTTTGTTTTGTTTCTTAAATTACTTATATGAGTGAAATCATATGGTATTTCTCTTTCTCTGACTGATTTTATCTAGCATTATACTCTTTAGATCTATCCATGTTGTTGCAAATGGCAAGATTTCATTGTCTTTACGGCTGAGTAACATTCCATTGTATATATATATACCACCTCTTTATCCATTCATCAGTTGATGGGACATTTAGGCTGTTTCGATACTTTGGCTATAGTAATCAATGCTGCAATAAACATATAGGTGCATATATCTTCTCAAATTAATGTTTTCATATTCTTTGGGTAAATACCAAGTAGCACAATTGCTGGGTCATAGGGTAGTTTTATTTTTAATTTTTGAGGAAACTTCATACTGTCTTCTACAGTGGCTGTGCCAGTTTGCATTCCCATCAACAGTGCACAGGTCCCCTTTCTCCACATCCTTGCCAACAATTATTTCTTTGTTTCTGATTTTAGCCATTCTGACAGGTGTGAGGTAATATCTTATTGTAGTGTTGCTTTTCATTTCTTGATGATTAATGATGTTAAGCATCTTTTCATATGTCTTTTGGATATAGACAGATAGATAGATCGATCAATTGATCGATCTTCTTTGGCTAAATGTTTGTTCATGTCTCCTGGTCATTTTTAAGTTCAATTATTTACTTCTTGGTGTTGAGTTGTATCAGCTCTTTATATATTTTGGATACTAACCCTTTATCAGATATGTATTTTGCAAATGTCTTCTCCCATTCAGTAGGTTGTCTTTTAGTTTTGATTATTTCCTTCACTATGTAGATGGCTTTTATTTTATTTTATTTTTTTAATTTGGGAGAGAGAGGGAGAGCAGGGGGAGGGACAGAAGGAGAGGAGAAGAGAGAGAGAGAGAGAGAGAGAGAGAGAGAGAGAGAGAAACCCAAGCAGACTCTGTGCTGAGTGCAGAGCCCGAAGTGGGCCTCAATCCCATGACCTGTGAGATCATGACCCGAGGCAAAACCAAGAGCTGGTCACTTAACTGATTGAGTCACCCAGGAGCCCCAGAAGTTTTTAATTTTGATGTAGTTTCCAGTAGTCTATTTTTGCTTTTGTTTCCCTTGCCTTAGGAGACATATATAGAAAAATGCTGCTATGGCCCATATCAGAGAAATTACTGCCTGTGTTCTCTTCTAGGATTTTTATGGTTTCTGGTCTCAAATTTAGGTCTTTAATCCATTTTGAGTTTCTTTGTGTGTATGGTGTAAGAAAGTGGCCCATTGTCATTCTTCAGCAGGCAGTTGTCCAGTTTTGCCAACACCATTTATTGAAAAGACTGTCTTTTTTCCGTTGCATATTCTTGCCTCCCTTGTCAAAGATTAATTTACCATTTAATTGTGGTTTTATTTTTGGACCCTGTATTCTGTTCTATTGATCTATTTGTCTGTTTTTGTGCCAGTACCATTCTGTTTTGATTACTATAGCTGTGTAATATAACTTGAAATCTGTAATTGTAATACCTCCACTTTTATTCATCTTTTTTAAGGTTGCTTTTACTATATGGTGGTTTCATACAAATTTTAGGATAGTTTTAGTTCTCTGAAAAAGGCTGTTGCTATTTTGTTAGGGATTGCATTAAATCTGTAGATTGCTTTGGATAGTATGAACATTTTAACAATATTTGTTCTTCCAATCCATGAGCATGGAATATCTTTCTATTTGTTTGTGTCATCTTCAATTTCTTTCATCAGTGCTTTATAATTTTTAGAGTATATATCTTTCACTTCCTTGGTTAAGTTTATTCTTAGGAACTTTACTATTTTGGGTGCAATTTTAAATGGGATTGTTTTCTTAATTTCCTTTTCTGCTACTTCATTATTAGTATATAGAAATGCAACATATTTCTGCATTTTGATTTTGTATCCCATGACTTTACGGCAATTATTTATTAGTTCTAGTAGTTTTTTGGTGGTGTCTTTAGGGTTTTCTATACAGAGTATGTCATTCGCAAATAGTGAAAATTTTACTTCTTCCTTTCCAATTAGGATGCCTTGTATTCCTTTTCCTTGTCTGACTACTGTGGCTAGGACTTACAGTACTATGTTAAATAAAAGTAGTAAATGTGGACATCTTTGTCTTGTTTGTGATCTTAATTGAAAAGCTTTCAGTTTTCACCATTGAGGATGATGTTAGCTGTGGGTCTTTCATATATGGTCTTTATTATGTTGAAGTACGATCCCTTTAAACCTTCTTTGTTGAGGGTTTTTAGCATGAATGGATGTTGCACTTTGTCAAATGCTTTTTCTGCATCTATTGAAATGATTATATTGTTTTTATCCTTTCTTTTATTGATGTATCACATCGATTGATTTGCAAATAATTGAACCATCCTTGCATCCCAGGATTAAATTCCAGTTGATTGTGGTGAATGATTTTTTTAAATGTATTATTGGATTTGGTTTGCTATTACTTTGTTGATGATTTTTGCATCTATGTCTATCAGAGACATTGGCCTATATTTCTCTTTTTTTTGTAGAGACTTCCTCTGGTTTTGGCATCAGGGTAATGCTGGCCTCATAGAATGAATTTGGCTGCTTTCTTTCCTCTTTACTTTTTGGAGTAGTTTGAGAAAACTAGATACTACCTCTTTTTTAAATGTGTGGTAGAATTCCCCCTCTGAAGCCATCTAGTCCTGTACTTTTAATTGTTAGAAGTTTTTTTATTAGTGATGCAATTTCATTGCTGGTAATTGATCTGTTCAAATTTTCTATTTCTTCCTGTTTCAGTTTGGGTAGGTTATATGTTTCTAGGAATTTGTCCATTTCTTCTAGGTTGTCCAATTTGCTGGCATTTAATTTTTCAGAATATTCTCTTATAATCCTTTGTATTTCACTTTCTTCAAGCCTGCAAAGTTCTGCTGAAAACTCTACTGGTAGTCTTATAGGGTTTCCCTTGTATGTAACTATTTTCTTTTCTCTTGCTGATTTTAAAATTCTCTCAAAAAATAAAATAAAATAAAATTCTCTATCATTACTTTTTGCCATTTATTTGCTATGTGTCTTGATGTGGACCTCCTTGTTGGGGGCTCTCTGTGCCTCCTGGATCTGGATTCCTGTTTCCTTCCCCAGATTCAGGAAGTTTTCAGCTATTATTTCTTCAAATAAAATTTCTTCCCCCTTTTCTTTCTCTTCTCCTTCTGGGATCCCTATAATATGAATGTTACTAGGTTTGGCAATATTGCAAAGTTCCCTCTCTTCAATTTCTCTCTCTCTCTCTCTCTCTCTCTCTCTCTCTCTCTCTCTCTCTCTCATGTTCAGCTTGATTGTTTTCCATTACACTTTCCTTCAGGTTACTAGTCCATTTTTCTTCCTCCTCTCATCTACTATTTATTCCATCTAGTGTATTTTAAATTTCATTTATTGAGTTCTTCATCGCTGGTTCATTTTTTTTTTTTTTATGTTTTCTACTCTTTGTTAAGGGTTTCCCTGAGATCCTTCACTCTTTTCTCAAGGCCAGTGAGTATCTTTATTACCATTACTATATATTCTCCTTCAGGCCTATTACTTATCTCTATTTCATCTAGGTTTTAGCTGTGTTTTTGTCCTGTTCTTTCATTTGGGACATGTTCCTGTCTTCTCGTTTTGTCTGTTTCTACGTATTGGAAAGTCAGCTATGCCTCCTGCTCTTGACAGTAGTGGCCTTATGAAGAAGAGGATCTATAGTGTCCTGCAGTGCAATATCCCCTTTACCAGAAACTGGCACTTCAGGCGTGTCTCATATGTGTGTTGGATGCACCCAGCTGTTGTGACTGAGCTGCTTTTGCCTTCAGTCCAGTTATCAGCAATGGCTCTCTGTGCCTGTTTTGGGCAGAGTTCGGTCTTTGTGTTGTTAGTGGGCCAGTCTGGGGCTGCCTTAGGCTTGAGTCAGACAAGGCATTTGCCAGAGATGCAGTACTTCTGATGGGGGAGGTGACCTTCAGTGGAGACAAGGTAGGTAGTGAGTGTTGACAACATGCTGGTTCCTGCAGGGGGCCTGTGTGTTTATTGGGGGGGGGGGGGATGAGGGAGGGAAATGGTGCCCTCCAGCTCCTTTGTTCCTGGAGAAATCTCTCAAAGATCCTTGCCCCTCCAGCCATGCTGAGATTAGTAAACAAACCTCCCTCCTGTGTACCCCAAGCATTTTTCAAACTGCTTCTATGCTATATCTCTATGAGACTGTTTATTGTGCTATCTCTTGAAGTGTTGGGATTCAGTTTCCTCCTTCCCTCCCACCTTTCACAATGGCCTGCTGATTTTTTAAGTTCCAAGTTTTAGGTTTCACTGATTGTAAGGACTTGTGAAATTTGGCCGTCAGGTTTTCAAGGCCAAGTGGTATGGGGACTCATCTTCCCAGTGTGGGTCCTCCATGCCTGGGGTGCCTGGTGTGGGGTCTACTCTTCTCCCCTTTTCTGTGCTTGTGGCATCCCTCCCTCCTGCAGACAGTTCTGTGGGTCCATTTAGCTCCCAGTTGTGTCTCCACCCTTCCTACCCTCTTTGATGGGCCACCTTTCCACATTTAACAGTGGAGTCTGTTCTGCCAGTCTTAGGGTCATTTTCTTGGTTATTTACACTGATGTGGCAGTTATCTAATTGTATCCATGGTACAAGATATGCATAGGGGTCCTCCTACTCTGCCATCTTCCTCAGAAGTGAATATGTGAACTTTCCTGTCTGGCTTCTTTCTTTTTTTTTTTTTTAAAGATTTTATTTATTTACTTGACACACAGAGAGAGAGATTACAAGTAGGCAGAGAGGCAGGCAGAGAGACAGGGAGAGGAGGAAGCAGGCTCCCTGCTGAGCAGAGAGCCCGATGCGGGCCTCGATCCCAGGACGCTGAGATCATGACCTGAACTGAAAGCAGAGGCTTTAACCCACTGAGCCACCCAGGCGCCCTGGCTTCTTTCACTTAGTGTGTTTACAAGGTCCATCCACATTGTATCAGGCATCAGTACTACATTCCTTTTTATGGCAAAATAATATGCTATAATATGAATATATGACAATTTGTTCATTCATCTATTTTTTCCACCTTTGTCTACTATGAATAATGCTGCTAAGAACATTCATGTACAAACATTTTTTTAAATTTCTGTTTGCAGTTATTTGGAGTATGTATCTAGGAATGGAATTGCTGGGTCATGTGGTAATTCCGTGTTTAACTTTTTAAAGAACTGCCAACCTGCTTTCCATAGAAGCTGCATCACCTTATATTCCCACCAGCAATGTTAAATGGCTCTAATTTCTCCAAATCCTCACTTATTTTCTATTAAAAAAAAATTATAGCCATCCTAGTGGATTCAAAGTGGTATCTTACTGTGGTTTTGATGTGCATCTCTCTAGTAACTAATGGTGTTGAGCATCTTTTCATATGTTTGCTGGCCACTTGTAGATCATTTTCAGAGAAATATTCAAATCTTTTGCCCATTTTTAAATTGGGTTACTTGTCTTTTTGTTGAGTTCTAAAGATTCTTGATATATTCTGCAAACTAAACCTTTGTCAGATATGATTTGGAAATATTTTCTCCCACTCTGTAGGTTGTCTTTTCACTCTGATACTGTCTTTGGAGATACAGAAGTTTATAATTTTGGTAAGTCCAACTTATCTTTTTCTTTCATTGCTTTTGCTTTTGGTATCATTTCTAAGAATTTATTGCCAAATCTAGAGTCATGAAATTTACTCTTCCTAAGAGTCAATCTTACATTTAGGACGTTGATCCATTTTGAGTTAATTTGTGCACGTGATGTGATGTAGAGGTCCAAATATTATAATTCTTGTTCTTCTTGTTCTTCTGCATGTTAATATTCAGTTGTCTTAGAACTAATTGTTGAAGAGACTATTCTTCCCACATTGAAAGTTCTTAGCGCTGTTGTTGAAAATCAATTGACTGCAGATGTGTATGGGTTTATTTTTGTATTCTCAGTTCTAGTTCATTGGTCTGTTTATCTGTATGCTAGTACCATGCTCTTAATTACTGTAACTTTGCAGTAAATTTTGAAACAGGAAGTATGAGTCCTCAAACTTTGTTCTTCTTTTTCAGGATTGTTTGGTTCTTTGTGCTCTTTTGCAATTCTATGAATTTAAAATCTTCCATTTCTGCAAAAAGTCATTAGGATTTTGATAGGGATTGCATTGAATATGTAGATTGCTTTGAGGATCATTCTCATCTTCACAATAAATCTAATCCACAAATACAAGATGTCTTTCCATTTATTTAAGACTTCTTTCTTTCAGAAGTGTTTTGTAGGGTGCTTGGGTGGCTCAGTGGGTTAAAGCCTCTGCTTTCAGCTCAGGTCATGATCTCAGNTTTAAGACTTCTTTCTTTCAGAAGTGTTTTGTAGGGTGCTTAGGTGGCTCAGTGGGTTAAAGCCTCTGCTTTCAGCTCAGGTCATGATCTCAGGGTCCTGGGATCGAGGCCCGCATCGGGCTCCCTGCTCAGCGGGGAGCCTGCTTCCCCCTCTCTCTCTCTGCCTGCCTCTCTGCCTCCTTGTGATCTCTCTCCCTCTGTGAAATAAATAAATTTTAAAAAGTGTTTTGTAGTTTTCAGTGTACAAGTTTTACACTTCCTTGGTTAAATTTATTCCTATTTTATTCTTTTTGATGTTATTGTAAATGGAATTTTAAATCACATTTTAAGATTGTTCATTGTTATAGAACTACAACCAATTGATTTTTGTGATATTTGTACCCTGCAATGATGAATTCCATTTTTAGCTCTAATAATTTTTAAATTATTATTTAGTTTTCTATATCAGGTCATCTGTGAATATAGTTTTACTTCTTCCCAATTTTTGATAATCTGGCATTTTTAGTGTCTGAAATTTTTGCAGGTCACATGTCTCCCACTCATGGTGCTATCTTCCTTTGTATATACTTTTTTCTTTCTGATATGTAACTGTGAGCTATTACTGAGTCCCTGAAAACTGTTTGCTTCTGCCAGTACTTGGCTGCTCTCACTTGGAACTATTTTAAATTTAAATTTTCTTTCTAAAAAATCAAATCTTTTTCTAGAGTTTTCTGGGATCACCTATGTAGTAAGATTCAGGGCTGCAAATCTTCACAAAAGCCAAACTATCACCACAGATTCTGCGAAAATATTCTCCTGCCACAGAGCACCAAGTTTCAAGATATGCAGACTCCTCACTGTATGCATTAAGGTGCTTCTCTAACTTTACACCACACTTTGGGGGCATTCTGGGCTTCGCCAGGGTCACAAAAATTATAGTTCGTTTGGTTTTTCAAGTGTTTTTGAGGTGAAAGTTGGGTTTCTGGTTCTATTCTTTCTTTTTGGGCTCCTGGCTTCAATTTGTTTTTGGCTTGTGAGTCCTCCTTTCTTGACTGATTTTATATATATATATATATATATTTTTTTTTTTTTCATGTTTTTTTCCAGGATCTTTGTTTCACAGGGGAGTTGGTCAAGATAATCATCCATACTGGGTGCCTGGGTGGCTCAGTGGGTTAAAGCCTCTGCCTTCGGCTCAGGTCATGATCTCAGGGTCCTGGGATTGAGGCCCGCATCGGGCTCTCTGCTCGGTGGAGAGCCTGCTTCCTCCTCTCTCTCTGCCTGCCTCTCTGCCTACTTGTGATCTCTGTCAAATAAATAAAAAATCTTTAAAAAAAAAAAAAAGATAATCATCCATACTAATGGAAACTGAATTGTCCATCTACTGACTGTGATGCTATTTTTCTTAAAGTAGCCAAAGAATAAAGAGGTTCCCATTCATTACATCAGTCCCCCTTATCTGTGGAGGATATGTTCCAAGACCTCAGTGGATGCCTCAAACTGCTCAAAGTACTGAATCTATATACTATAGATTTCCCTATACGTGTATACCTATGATAGTTTAATTTATAAATTAGGTACAGTAACAAAAATTAACAATTTTAACAATATACTGTTATAACAGCTTATAAGAAGTTACATAAATGTGGTCGTTCTCTCAAAATATCTTATTGTACTGTGGTCACCCTTCTTGTGATGAGAAGGTAAAATGCTTACTTGATGGGATTAAATAAATGTGATGTATTTAGGCTACTATTAACCTCCTGACAATGTAACAGGAGGATGATCTGCTCTGGACCACAGTTGACTGTGAGTAACTAAGCCTGTGCATAAAGGAGAACCACTGTATTTTTTAAATAGTGTATTATTAGTTGTTGTGTTTTTTTTTGTACTTCTCTAGAGTTAAGAATATGGCAAGGAATATTTTTGTCTAAGTCTACCATTTAGCTCATAATCATCTATTAAGTTTTTGGCCATCTAACAACGTGCGAGGCAGTCATCTAGTCATTGAGGAATATAGCAGAACAAAACACAAAATCCCTGTTCTTACATTCTGGGATAGTGTTGAACAAATATTACACGCAAGGTGGATAATACTGAATATGCCATGGCACACTCTACAATGGTAGGGCTGTTGGTATTTTATGTAAAATAGTTGAGAAACACCACTCTACAGTTTGATATTTGAACTTACAAAGAGGAGGGAGCCACATGGCATCTAAGATAATTCTAGGCAAAGGGAATCAATCACAAGGGCAGACATCTTAAGTTGAGAGAAAGTCCTGAATGTTCAAGTCTCACCAGAGGTCTGTGTGACTGAGCTGAGGGAGCTGGGGAGTGGTGGAGCAGAATATACTAAAGAAGCAGAGGTGGTGGGAAAAGTCATTACGGCTTGTAGTTCACCTTAGTATTTTAGCTTTTACTCTGAGTTAAGATGGGAAATGTTTACATTTGCAGTGATGACATGATGTGATGTAGTTTAAAAGGGTTGATTATCCTGGGTGTAATGTGTGGGACAAACTGCTGCAAAGTAAAAAGTAGGGAGGGCCACGGAGGCTATTACAATAATGGCCAATAGTGATGGAGCTTTATACCATGGTGGCAGTAGTAAATACAGGGAATAGGTAGATTGAGTAAAAATTAAAAGTAGAACTGAAAAGATTGCTGTTTAATTTGGAAGTGTGAGAAATCAAGGCTGATGCTTAGGCTTTGGGCCAGTACAACTCAAAGGAATGAGGCCAAGAGGAGGTAGCTATGTGTGCATTGTGTAGATATCTAGGTTTTGGACACTTTGAAGGTAGCTTTAGGTAGTCAGGTGGATTATGAGTAAGGAGCTATACAGTTTAGGAGAGATAGGCAGGAGGTCAGCAAATGACAACTATGTTCTCTTAAGCAACCAGGGCACAAAACTCCAGTTGCTTGGTCTTACTTGATACTACGCAAATTTAATAGATCAACAAGGTACTGAGTTATTTAAGAGGCTCACACAATAGTATGCACAATGAAGATCAATTACCTCATAAAAGCATTTTTAGTACAGGAAAACTCTGAGGGCTCTTAAAATTAAAAAAAATTCATCCAGGGCGCCTGGGTGGCTCAGTGGGTTAAAGCCTCTGTCTTCAGCTCAGGTCATGATCTCAGGGTCCTGGGATCGAAGCCTGCATTGAGCTCCCTGCTCGGCAAGGAGCCTGCTTCCTCCTCTCTCTGCCTACTTGTGATCTCTGTCAAATAAATAAAATATTTATAAAAAATTTTTTTCATCCAGAAAGTGTACAATTTGGTTAAATGGACAATGGGATCTTAACTAAAATTCCATGTAAAAGATCAATTACTAGTGTGCCAGAGTTAAAAATCATAAATTCAAAATGAGGCAAAAAAGGGATCAAATAGTTTTAAGGTAGCAGGAAAGAATGCAAAATTTTAATTACTGGAGACCTAAAGAAAACAATCTTCCTAGCCTTTCTAGAAAACAGTAATTCTGATCTTTCACAGTTCTTCCATTAACTCTTTTTGAGGGATTGGGTCCAGAGGTGTTCATGCTTTTAAATCCTGTTTCCAAACACCTTTATAATTTATATTACATTGGGACTGTTAAAAGCTTTAATAGCTACTTTTAACTATGTTTAATATATGTTAAATCCAGTGAACACTGCAAACACCCTAAACATGGATGTTACGTTTTCACTAAAAAAACAAAAAACCCAACCAAAAACGAGAAAAAAACCTAAACAATTTTAAGGCCACGGAATGAGACCAGTGTTCAAATCTTTGCTCACCTTTTCAACCAACACTTAGCCAACTTTTGTTACCTGGTTACTATTTAAATACTACTTGGCCATTGGTTGAATTATATATACACAAATAGTTAAATCTTTGCCACAAATTTTAAGGTCACCGGGACTTTTTGTAGGATGTTAATATGCTAAGTAAAACAGCCTACATTATAATTCAAAGTGCTATAAATCTCTCAGATATAAATAAGATGGAAATGTATTTGGGCATCCAAGGTAAGTTCTCTTATCTCTATGAAACAGCAAGAGGTGTCAAATAACTAGTTATAAGGCGCAAGGACTGCTGCTGTGGGCTGTCAGATCTAGAAGCAGACTTCAGAATCAGCTGGATGGCTTTTTAAAACCAACCACTGGGTTTCTCGTTTTCTCTATCAGCAGACCTGGAGTGTGGTCTGATAATTTCCATTTTAAGTAACTTCCCAAATACTACCACTAGTCTTGGAACCACACTTTGAGAACCAGTCTTAATTCTTTATAGACCACAGTTTTATAACTGCTATTTTATTTAAGAGGTTCAAAATAGAACTCACACACAGTATTAGTGTGGATTTCATGTTAGCTGGAATTACTGAGACCAAAGTGTCTTTAAACACAGACTTTAATGGTTAACAATTCCTTTAAGCTCAATTAACCTTAGCTATTACAAGTGTTATGCAGATGTCACTATTAAGACAATATTTAGTGACTTGTACTGGTTTCCTCATAAAATAGAAGACAAATTCACTTAAAAGTGTAATCAACAATCATTTAACAGTTTTGTTATGCCAACACAAAACACGGCTAATTTGAGTCACCTCCAAAATCACTAACACAGCATGATCAGTAACTGAAGCATATTTTAACTAACCCATTAAAAAAAAAAGTGAGTGTGTCACTACCCCTGAGACCACTAGTTAACTGTGGTTCATACTTAAAAAATTGTGAGTACACCCACACAAAAAAGCAAACTAACAAGCTTTTTAAAAAATCTGGTATCACATTGCAAACTTGCCCAGGTAAAATGAGTCACTTAAAATATAATTTACCATTAACAGGTCAGCTGGACTATAATTCTCATAGATTGAGAAACTATTAAAAATTTGACTTTATGCATGAAAAAGACCTAGGAAATATGTAAGAACCAAAATCAATTTTTAATCTACTATGCATCCAGTCCTACAACACATGGCACTAGTAATATATGTGGGGGAAAAGGGCAAATTCTTGGATTCTTTTGAAGGTTTCATTAGGGATGATCTCAAGTCCAGTGTCCATACATTCAAAAATGTTGGTTTTCCAGGTACTTTACTGTTCTCTTAAACCTGGAGAAGCCTTTATGGCTTATTCCCTTAGAAGTGACATAAGAAATGTCATAGAAAGCATCAAATCAAAGATACAGAGAACTGGACACATCTAGTAATTATTATGACAATCAATGGTTTAAGTTATCTCTATGTATACTTAAAGGTTGTCTATGGCTTAAAAAAAAGATCAACTTGAAAGTCAATTAGGAATTCAGAAGCTCTGACAAACTATTCACAGCTGGCTTTCAGTGGTATGCCTACTAAAGCTATTGTATTTTGAGAATATAGAATCAGAAGTAATTATTTTGAAAACAGAGCAAAAGAACAGTATTTCTTACCTTACGGAGCGGTAGGCTACTAATTTCGCATTTGTAATTTGAATCCAAAAATAGCTTTAACAGTATGACATCTACCTTTAAGGATTAATTTTTAAGTAAAAGATGAAATGAAAAAAATTCACTCATTGGAAAATTGTATATAGCTGGGTTGATATTTCTCAATGAAATGCTTAAATTACATAATTAACAAAGCCAGAACATCTTCGGAAGGCATGCATTCACTTGCAGTTTAGAGAAAAACCTTAACTCAATAAACCATGTCCAAACTATGTATTAAAATGTTTATAAAAAAAAACAAGCTTTAACATTTATTTTATCTAGCTTTCCACATCTGTGTACAGACGAGTAAGATTGCACATAAATGTAAGCAGTGCAAAAATGTGGAAGTGAAGAAAAGTCACAGATGTGCTAGAAATCAAATATAAGATTTTAAGAAAGCAATGGACAAATCAAAATAACTAGGAAAAAAGTAAAACTATAGGGTCAGGATTAGGAAGGGTGAAGAATGATAATGCCCTTGTTACTACAGAAGTTAAATTAGTGGCACAGATAGCACTTGTCAAACAAAAAATAATCCAATAGCATTGACTTTTATTCATTCATGTTAAGTCACCTGAAATGATATCTGTTGCATTTAAATGCTCATTAATGTAAATGGCTGAACAAATCCATTTCAATGGATATTCAATATCCCACATAGTTAAGTCACTTCAACACAGCCTCATGACAACTCCCACACCAAAACAGTACTTTATTTTGTAAATTTTGACCCATATTACTCCCATGTTATGGTTTTTTCAGCTGTTTGAGTGTACAAGGTGAAGAAAAAAATTTAGTTAGATGGGGGTTGCACCTGGAAAATAAATGTCTTAAATTCCATATACATGTTTCAAAACTGCTGGGTCCCAAGTCCATCTATGAACTCCAGGGCTGCCAGTATCGTGCAGCATACTAAAGCTACACTATCCGAATAGCTTATTAATTCTGCATAAATCAGGTCAATCAATGTGTCAACCTGTAACAGACTGTGCACTTTTAACTGAACATGGCAAAATATTCACTCTTTTGAACTTTACATCATTTGATGTCAAACAATGAAGCAAATCCCAACAGTATATACAAAAACAGCTTTGCATTTACAAAAGATTGTTTCCCATACTGATTAATTCAGGCAGCTAACTCATTGGTTTATGCAACTTTATTGAAGAAAAATAAATCAATTACTAGCAGAGCTATTAGTTGATCACTCATCCATTGACAACTTGCATCATTTATTCAGTGCTATATTAAACAGTGTATTGGAAGATAGATTAACTAATAGCTCCAAGCCTCCTAACAATTTAAATGAGAATTACAAAATGTTTGAGACCCTATTTTGGAATACAAAGGGTGTTTGACTTCCAATTTCCATTCTCTGTAGAACAAGAACAGGTCATTCCTTTATTGACATGCATAAAATACATCACATTTTCTGTTCTGCTGATGCTATAAATTCAATACCAATTCTCCAGCCACATCAGTTATGAGCATAAAGTATATCATGTAACCTCAAATCTCTAACAGTGGAAGGCTTAAGAAAAACTGGATGCTAGAATAATGCTGCTTCCTTTGATGTGACAACTGAGCATCCATCTCCCTCCCCCTCAGATGATTTCTTCAGCATGTTAGAGCAGTGAGGAATGGTTTTAGTCTCATAACCAAGTTAGAGTGAAGACATTGGCCACATAATACACATGCTCCATTTTTAAAAAAATTCTGAATCTTGGGCAACTGTTCTCTTGTAACTACTTTACAGTTTCTAAAAGCAGTTATTGTCCAAAGCTGGAAGAACTTAAGTCTTCTCAGATGAGCATGTGAATGAATGGAGGGAGGTAAACAAAAAATAAAATTAAAAAAGATGAGGTCTGATAGGGGAGCAGCCGGATAAGAAAAATCAAAAAAGGAACAGTAATTTAAAGTTTATTCCAGCTATAATGCAGGTTATTCTGACTTTAAGGTAGCATCACATGGCATACTTCTGAGTCCATTCCCGAGATATTCTGTTGTACCTGTAAATAAAGAAGATGTTACTTAAAAAGTTAAAGAATACTTAATATTTGTTTTACCTCCAGATTCATCATGGAATCGTCTCTCATGGTTATGATTAGAATTAAGCCAAAGAGGAGAAAAAGCAATGTGGGAAACGGAAACCTTATGCTTCCAATACAATGTTCCAATACACTGACTGAAAGTAAGTATCTTAATAGACACAATAAGGTGGCACTGAGATTGGGGAGGCTAACAAAAATCAAAGATCTTTTCTCCCTCCTACCATTGAAATTCTGTAACTAGTATCCATTCCAACAGATTTTAACATTAAAAAAAAATTTTTACATTTTATCATGGACTTATGTCAGAGTGCAACACAGATTCTGAACAGCTATACAAATTTCTATCAAAGCCGGAACCAAACAATTTTATCTGAATACTACAAGTTGAGAAATTACTAGAGCTTGGATAATACCAGAAAATACCTTTGAGATTTAAGCACAGGTAGAAGATTAGGCACTGGGGAGGGTGAAAAAAAGCAATTTTCAAGAGGGATGTAGGTGGGACTGGTATGTGTGTGTTAATTACAACACTCTTGTGTTACTTTTAGAAAGGGTGGTGATTGGAGCTAACAAGCCCCACTTGAGACCTAATAAATGGGAATCTCTACTAGGAGTACAACTTGGGGGCATCTGTTTAAAAGATCAACAGATAATTCACACACAAGCAAGGTTATTTATTACTGAAGAACATCACTAATATTGACAAATGCTATCAATTTCTCCCGGTATTACATCCATGCCATAGGCTACTTACCAAAAATTATAGTGGTAACTTTAAGAAATAAATATACATCAAAGGGCACGAGAGAACTTTTAGAGTTGTATTTCCAGTTTAAACTTTGTAAAATATTAACTAGCTTCATTTCAAACCAAGAACTAAACATGGTTCCACCATTTTTCTAAACTTTGGCATATAGAAGTTCTTTCTACCATTCATGGTTACCTCATTTAAAGACACCCTCTCAAAAAGCCAGCACTTTAAAACAAAGGTTTCATTTGGCATACAAGGAGCCACACAAAGTATAGCTGATATTAATGCATGCTTGTCAGTAACGAACATTTAGTTTAGATGCTTAGAGGTTTTATTAAGTGTTTTCCTCTTTTATTATTATTTCTGGGCCAAATTTGAACTACATCACCACATTCCATATAGTACTGGTATAAAGGTTAAAATATACCAAATTTAAAATGTAAACACTGTGGTAGTCTGAAAACGATACTACTTAAATTTCTTACTACTGCTATATATAACTGTTTGCCATGCAAAAATTTTCTCAAGCAATAAGGACTACTGGGTATAATTTCACGCTAAAAAGAGATCAAGCAGTTAACTGTACAGTTTTCAAAAAATTGTCATATGTTACCTTTTGTTAGTTAATACAGTGCCTTAAAACATGCAGCACCCAAGTGCTGGCAGTACCATGAATAAGCGCACCATAGAGTGCAGATCCTCTTACCCTACAACATAGCGTATTTCTCTGTCCACTCTCTTGCTAACCTATTGTACCTAATTGAACAAGTATACTTAGCATTAATTATAACATACAACAAAGTTATAATGGTGAAGTCGTACATAAAGATAATTCAAGTATTTGAGAAATTTAGACCAAATTTTTGTAACAGTACCAGTAATTTGTTTCAAAAACATAACTGGGGTAAGGAAAACTGCTTTCTTCCCAGAAACTTAGTGACAAAGCACTGAACATGTTAGAAAAATAGAATGCTTTAGAGGGGCTATTCACTATCACATAAACTAAAAACCATTTCAAAAAAAAAATCCCATTTCAAAAACTACCTTTCTGTACACTTTAACTATTATCTTACCAGAAATAAATCAAGTCTTCTGGGCACTGCCACAACTTTCAACGGAGTGTAAGCCTAGCTCATTAAATCACTCTTTTTATTATTTCCTTAAACCACTACATACTTACTTATCTCTGTCTGTTTTATAGATCCGTGCAATCTCTGGCACTAGGGGGTCATCTGGGTTTGGATCACATAGCAGTGAACAAATGGATAAAAGAACTGCAAAATTAAAAAAAAAAAAAGTCTGTTACCCAGCATCGGGAATTTGGAGAAATAAAAGTATACTTAAAAACATGTATTAAAAACCTCAATCGTCTAAAGATTTTTAGTCTGTATCTTAATGTCAATGAGGCAAGTCTGTATAGAGATTCTGCTTCATGGGAGGCAAACTCCTGGTAAATAAGGAATGCTAAAAACAGGGCTGTTGGGATCAAATTTAGTACTGAAATTTAGTACTTTAGTATAGTTTAGCTATAAAAAATACTGCCCAACTCAGGAATTCTGAGATATCCAAATCATGCTGTATCAGTTTATTAATAGTCATTTTTTAAAAAAGTGGCATTAGAATTTAAGTAACTGGAGTTTCTTGGTACTTTGACAGGAGGAAATCTAGTAAAGAATATGCAGAACACCTGTGCAGTATTATTTTCAGCTGTTAGGCATGGTAAAAAAAAAAATCCATTCTCCAGGAGCCAGCTGCCTCAGTCAGGAGAGCATGTGGTTCTTCATCCTGGGGGTTGTGGGTTCAAGCCCCATGTGGAGAAAGTAGCAATTACTTAAATATTTAAAAAGAAAAAAAGAAAAATCCATCTTCTGTCCTACACACACGGGAGTTTCATAAAAAACTCCCAACTGCTCCACTGTGTTTTGTCTCCTTGAATTTATAAACTAAAAGTACTGGTTAAATGATTGTGGAGATATAGCTCTATTGCTAAATGAGCCTTCTCAATGCTAGTTCTTACCCTGAACTGTTCAATGTATGAACTTGGAAAGATATCAAGCATCACAGAGCATGTACCTAATTCAATTTGTATGCCTGTTACGTGCCAGACACTGCAAAGTGTTATATAAAATTTTAACATATAAAAGCTTAGAATGGTTATGAAAATCTTCAAAGATAACATTATCATAAAAGACAGTACTAATGTAATATATTACAGCAAATATAATTTTAAACCCAAAAGGCAGGAGGGCATATATAAACCTCAACCCACATTTACAGAAACACAGTGTTGAGTTTTATTCCCAACAGTGATAAACTTGGAACCTATTAAGATATTCTTGATCTCGGGCGCCTGGGTGGCTCAGTGGGTTAAAGCCTCTGCCTTCGGCTCAGGTCATGATCCCAGGGTCCTGGGATCGAGGCCCATATCGGGCTCTCTGCTCGGCAGGGAGCCTGCTTCCTCCTCTCTCCTCTCTCTGCCTGCCTCTCTGCCTACTTGTAATCTCTCTCTCTGTGTCAAATAAATAAATAAAAATCTTTAAAAAAAAAAAAAAAGATATTCTTGATCTCTATCTCTATAGTATCCGTACTATTATCTGGTATTAAGAATGCTTGATTTGCAAGGGAACTGGAATGGATCTCAAAAAGGTGAAAAACATCTAAANATTCTTGATCTCTATCTCTATAGTATCCGTACTATTATCTGGTGTTAAGAATGCTTGATTTGCAAGGGAACTGGAATGGATCTCAAAAAGGTGAAAAACATCTAAAATTATGTCACACTTGAAATTACAGCAGCATTCACCAAAACTGAGTTTTTTCTTCTCCAAAAGAGTGATTTCAAATCATTGTACAAACATATCTGAAACACTCTCTTAATTAGTAACAGTAAAAAACCTCATTTTTTGTACCTAAGGAATGCTACATCAACACCAAAACCCAAAATTTATTGGAAGGCAAACTTCCCATTATGTAGTTTTGTTTAAGTCGTGTGTGTGTGTGTGTGTGTGTGTGTGTGTGTATGGGGGGGGGGTGACAAAAGCCACCACAGTCATTCAAAATGGAGAAATGATGGAGGCACTCTATCTCTTATCTGGGATATTCATGTGGAGACCTATTAGAGATGACACATAATGGACCCTAAGACCAGAATTAATCTAGAGACATTTCTAAGACTCTATAATAATAATTTTAGCTTATTACTAGGTAGGAATAACCTATTAAACATACCACCTAAATTGTTTTAAAAGCCTTTTTATCTAAATACGGTAAGAAACACAAGAAAGCAAAACCAGAACCTTTTTATAATGGAAACCAAGATTTAAAAGCTCTATTAAACTTCAGATCTATCATTTTATAAAATGCAGAAGCAGAAGTTGAGATGTGAGCAGCCTAGGATTGAAAAATACTACAGAAACCTATTTAAGAAACTTAACTATTATTTGCAAATGATGCCTATATCCTATTTTGAATTTTAACTTTTTCCCACAAAATCTTTTATCAATACTGCTAAAAGCACAACATGAGGTTAACTTTTTTCCTTCCCCACCTCTTACCAAAACAGTGGCATAATATGGAAGTAGGCCCCAAAATGAAACTTTATTTTTTTTGAAAGATTTTATTCATTTATTTGAGAGAGAGCGCGAGTGAGCACAATCATACAAGCAGGCGGAGCAAGAGAAGCAGACTCTCCGCTGAGCAAGGAACCTGATGTGGGACTCGATCCCAGGACACTGGGACCACAACTCTAACCCAAGGCAGATGCACAACTGACTGAGCCACCCAGGCGCTCCAATAAAACTCCTTTAATTAGAAAATCAGAGCAGCTCAAGACTCTCTAAAAGTACTTTACCTTTAGAAATAGTTAAAGCAGGAGACCACTGTGATCTTAGAATATCGAGACAAATGCTGCCATTACTGTTAATATTTGGATGATAAATTCTTGTTGTAAATGCAACCTAAAATAAATAAAAACGTTTAGTTATTTTTCCCAAGTAAAAATAAGCATCCTAATCTAAAACAGAAGACTTTTAAGCAAGGCTTACAATACTGTCACTCACACACACATAAAGGGCTGAAACCTACTTATACACATAAAAGGACAAATTACAGAAACTGGTTTATATATTCTGATCAAGATCTTTCAAGGGCTCCATCTCTTTAATTAAAATGAAAAATGTAACTTTGGGGCAAAAATTTTATTATCAATGATATGATGGCATATTCTGAAGGTTAACTTTGGCTCTACCATGTCAGGAGTATCAAAAAGAGCACTGTGAACAGTAATCAACATTCATTAAAAAATAAAGGAACTTCAGAATGTAAACCAAATTTATAGGCCAACTCATTTAAAGGTATCAAGTTACAAAGGTATGTGTTTTAGTCTGCATTTCCACTGTACATAAAAGTACAAATCTGAATGATCGCGTCTCATCTGAAGTAACTATTATATTGCACCTATAACGGGATTGCAAAGATGGCTGAAGTGCCAATGGTTCTGTTATTTCTATTGTTATTCATATAGGCTGGCTTTATGTTAACTGCTCTGAAGAGTCAAGGACCCTATGCTTTTAATAACTGTAAACCAGCCACTTCAGAGCATTAAAGCAACTCTTAAGTTTTGAAAGATTTATTGTTATACATGCAAATGCAAACCAATGAAAGAGCCCATGTGAATCCTAACAAACATAGCATAGGCTGCATCAATACGGGCAAATGAACAGGAAGCTAAGGACTTGAAGCCTACTACTATGAAGGTTAGTAATACAAATCTCTCTGAGCATAATTAACAGTGGAAAAACCTTCCACATAGGGTATCAGAGTCCTGCAACATTAAGGATAAGTCAGTTCTTATCTCCATTTACCAAGTTCAAATCCAGATCTAACTGCTCTCTTAACTAAAGATTAAAAGTCAGCATTCTTTATTGGTGACTCAATACGTATATATTTAGTCTTAATTATTCTTATTCACTACATGTATATACCCCAATTTAGCCTTACTTATGTAGAACCTTGATTTCTAAAAATATTCTACCGCTCTGAAGTAATGCACAAATCTTATTTATTAATGAATTTTGGGAGTAAATACTTGCCTTAGGTGGTTTGAAGGGGTAGTCTGTAGGAAAATGAATTGTCAAAAAGAATACACCGCCTTGATATGGGCTGTCATTCTGTGGATAGAAAAATTTGCTTAACCCTGATATTTAAAATAGTAATGTTAAATAATCCATGTATCATTTCTATTTTCTAAGCATTTCTTTAACATGAACCAAGATTACCTGTTTATGCTGCAATAAAGAGTCTAAATTATTTCACAATTCAGTTCAAATTACTAAAAACAACACAATCGAAATTTCTTACAGAATAAGCCCTTATTTACTTAGATCCCATTTTCTATAAGTCACCAAAAATAACTGAAAAATTAACCAGAAACCAAATGTTCTAGGATCCTGATTTTTCACAAAGAGTATACTTAGCAATAAAGTCTATATACTGTATTATATATCAAACCCAAATGTGAAAATAAGGTCTTATATTTATTTCTTCTAATGATAGTCATATACACATACATGGGCTTTTTTGTACCTCAACATACCACTCTGGTCACTTTGGCAAACCAAAATGTTGGCTACTGCAGGTTAACCTGTAACTACCTTTGACAAGAGAAGCAAAACAAAAACAAAATAGGTTTTTAACAAAAGTTTAATTCCCAACTGGCTCCTCAAAATTTCCATTTTTTAAAACATTTATTTATTTAAATAATCTCTATACCCAACAGGGGCTCACACTCATGACCCTGAGAGTCCTATCTTCTTCCAACTGAATCAGCCAGGCACCCCTCAAAATTCTCATTTAAAACCATGAAGTTGTTGGGGTTTTTTTTTGGTTTTTTTTTTAGATTTGAGAGAGAGAAAGAGTATATGTGTATACAAGTGCAGGAGGGAGAGGCAGAGCCTTAAGCAGACTCTGCTGAGCATGGAACCTGATCAAAGAGGCTTGATCCCAGGACCCTGAGACCACTACCTGTGCTGAAACCAAGAGCTGGACACTCAACCTATATTGTGTTACCTAGGCTCCCCCAAAATGATGGAAGATTTTTTTTCAAAAGCATACGGAATTCTCCACAACAAATCAATAAACAGGATTACTAGATTTGGAAAACAATGTGGAACAATTGCTCTCCCACTTCCAACAGGAAACAGAAATTGTCAAGCTACAGCATCATTCTTCCCTCTGTTGTTTTGCTTATTATAATCTGAGTATGAAGAACTCTCTTAATAAATATTATACAATGTTAGTATGAAGTAACTTGCTAGAACTTTATATTTAATTTAACCGATTACCAGGAAAAAGATATCATTGCGTTCTCATTTTATGGCTAAATAAAAATGGGACTTGAAGAAATAATTTAGGTGTACAAGTGGTATAAGAACTAAGGCTGAAATCCAGGTCTTATGAAGATCACTGGTCAACATGGATCAGAGAAGGATGGCAAAAGACAGTGACCTCATTAAAAACTTTAAAGTAAAAGCTGAAAACACGAGAACTGTGTAACTGCTTCTGGATATGCGAAGAAGCCACCTGGCGAGGTCTTTGAAAGTTTACACTAACTCAGTTGTTACCAACATCCATTCCTCTCCATTAGAGAGTATGTACACAGTGCTAATTATAAGCCTTTTACTATGCCCATTCTGGATGTCAAGAAAATAAAAACTTTTCCAGATGTGACACTTTAATATAGCTCATTTAATTCTCAGCCCTCTGTGAAACAGTTAAACAATAGGTGAATTAATCTAACTCGGTTCTTGGGACACCTGGATGGCTCAGTCCGTTAAGTGTCTGTCTTTTTGGCTCAGGTCATGATCCTGGAGTGCCGGGATCAAGCCCTGTGAGCCCTGAGTCGGGCTCCCTGCTCATCAGAGTCTGCTTCTCTCTCTGCCCCTACCCTGCTCGTGCTCACTCTTTCTAATAGATAAATAAAATCTTAAAAAAAGAAATCTAACTCTGTTCTACAAATCAAATATGTATAAGGGACATAAGAGAACATTTCTTGATGGGCAAACATTCTGATGGAGAGACATGCAATAAAATGTCGCAAATATTATGAAAAAAAACGGCATACTTGCAACTTGAAGGAAAAATGTCAATTTACTGATGAAGAATGAAGTTCAAAGGAACATAATAACTGTTATAATCAAAGAACTACAATTTGAGTCCTTCTTACTCTTAAGTCTTTTCTTTTCATATTGTCTACAAAATTTTAATTCAAAAAACTAAGACTGCAAAGCAGCATATAAAAAGTATAGAAAGAAAAAATCAAAGCACAGAATATGATCTGAATTTATTAAATAACATTCCTTTTTTAACAGCTACATTAACTGGGAATAGATGCTTCAAATGGCATACTTTTTACAAAACAGACTAATATGGAAAATGTTTATACAGTGTATAATGAACCATTTAGGGTAATCCTGAACAGTAAAAGTTTTTATAAGGCCAAATTACCAAAGTTCTAAGTTTTATCCAAGTTTCATACAATCACAAGTGCCATATCTGACTGCTTCTGAATAAAGGCAATCTAACGATAAGATTTAGGTAAAGCCAAATTTCATTTCACTTATTCAAAAAAAAGAACTTAGGGGTGAAAATATTTCAGTGTTACAATTTAACACTACAGTTTCATCCACTCAAAGAGGAAAAACTGGTAAAACCACAAGATCCAGAGGTAACCAAAGTATGCTATCTAAAAAACTGAAGCTCTGTATCAAATTCACTATAAATTGAAAGCAAACAGAAAACAATAAAAGAAAAAGAAAGAATAATACTTTGATCAGTAACCTGACCCAAGTCTTAGAAATCCAGAATTTATACTGCATCTCTTTAGACACCTTCTACACCCTGGTTTTTAACTCCAATCAGGCCAAAGTCATTCCTTCTCAGGGTCTGTATTCTTCCCCTAGGGCAACCATAAAGTGTTGGAATTCCCCCAGATCCATCTTTTGCTTCTGTTTCCTGACCCATACTTATTTTGGTAACTCTTGAATTTTTCTCTAATATGGTTATTAATTCCAGGACATATACATTCAAATGCCTATTAATATTTATCCTTGGAAGTCTCATGTGTACAAAACGCAAACCACAAACGAGGAATTCATCACTGATCAAAGTAGTTATTAATTTTAAAGATCCTTAAAATCTCTTAAACTAGCTTCCTCTCCTTTATGCCCAATGCCTGCCACTACTCCCTTTGTTCAAGATGTTACCATCTCTTGTTTATATTATAGCAATGGCTTACTTCTGGTATTCCTGCCTTCACTCTGGTTTTTTTCTTCTAGTTTATCCCTTACACCCTAATGCTGAAGTTGTCCTAAAACACAAGTTACAACCCTGCTTGAAATCTAGCACAGCTTTCAAGATAAAGTACAAACCCCTAAGCACACAAGGTACTTTATGATCTCCTTCCCACCAATATAGTTGGTCTCAACTTCCACCTCTTCTCCTGAATGTTCTCCTTACTGCACTTAAAATATTTCACAGATCTCCTTTTTCTATTATTTATTTCTCCCACTTGAAATATTCTTATCTGTATCCTTATCTTCTTCATCTCTAGGACTATACCTACACTGTACTGTCCACCTCAAGTTTAAATGTCCTTAAAAAGATAATAGTTATTTAGTTCATAAAGTTTAGTTCATTTAGTAAATAGTTTAGTTCAATATGCTTGTTCCCTTTTTTATACCTTTCTTTACAACATAGTTATTAGTACCCAACATACTTATATAACTTATATTTTCCTCTTCCTCTAGACTACAAAGTTCCTTAAAAAGGTACTGAAAGGAGAAGTTCTCACGCATCATTAGCCTCTGCAGGAACTGACATAATACACTTAAAATAAGTTGAAAAATAACCCTTACAGACCAATCAGACAATACCTATGAACCAATTATCTGACCAGATGGTTTTTGCAGCTGATTCTGCTCAGGCTGCCAAAGCTTACGTTATATTACCCAAAAATGGTACCTTCTTCTATGGCTGTATCAAAGATTAGGTGGAAGTCAGTGTGGTTCTCTAAATAACTTCAAAATATCTGCCAGTTCCATTTCCAATTAAAGAAAAATCAAGTGTATAAATATCAAAATCAGGTAAGGAGTTAATTTCTCCTGACTGCATCAATTGTTAATGGCAACTGCCCTTAATACAAAAAACCCGAAAACTTAAATACCACCAAGGTTTAAAAACCACGAAGCCAGCAATGCTCTGTCAATTCCTTCAAAAGGTTTAATTTTTATTAGTATTTGTGCTTCCACAGTACCCCACTTTCAGAAAGAATAAACCAATTCCAATAGTTACTAGAAACAATCTGCCTCATAAATTTAATGATCAAGAACATTTCCAGACAACAAAATGCTAAAATTCAATAGTTAACTCTGTATTAAAACTTAATTAGAGGGCGCCTGGGTGGCTCAGTGGGTTAAAGCCTCTGCCTTCGGCTCAGGTCATCTCAGGGTCCTGGGATGGAGCCCCGCATCAGGCTCTCTGCTCAGCAGGTAGCCTGCTTCCTCCTCTCTCTGCCTGACTCTGCCTGCTTGTGATCTCTCTCATATAAATAAATAAAATCTTTAAAAAAAGAAAAAAAACTTAGATGTTCTAGTCCTGAGTTAGGAACCTGTAGTTATGTGGCACTGCCAATTACTTCTACTGACCGAAGTACTTCAAAGCAAAAGTACTTTTGTCACCATTTATTTTTTCAGCAAATCTGCAAATACATGGATTGTTCTATCACCAATGGCCCTATGTTTTAGCTCATAACACATACTAACAAAATAAAGCAATTATTTATCTAATTGAACTGTAATGCTTTATCACAAAAATGCAATCAAAAGTCAAAGTAAGAATGATTTATTTCACTGATGATTCTACAAGGATAACTATTAACTATTTGCAAACTGGCATCTAAACGTGTGCTTACTTAAATATAGTTTTTGCTTTTGTTAATCAGGGAATATTTATTTTATTTAAAGATTTTATTTACTTGTCAGAGAGCATGCACAAGCAGGGGGAATAGCAGGTAGAGGGAGAAGCAGGCTCCCTGCTAAACAAGGAAATGGATGTGGGACTCATGCCCAGGACCCTGGGATCATGACCTGAGCCAAAGGCAGACAGACACCTGACTGAGCCACCAGGTGTCCTAATCAGGGAATATTTAAATAGTTCAGATAATCAAGTATTTGTTTTTAAAAGCATAACTATCAATATAGATTAGAAGGTTGCTGAAGAAAATTCAGGGAATAGCCATAATCTGAAATAGGTATGAAAAAGTGAAAAATGTTTTTCGAAAATAGAAGCAAATCAAGTGAACAGTCATAAAAAGGTCAGGATAAGCAATCTTCTTTCATTCGCCAGAAAATTACTAGTATAAACTACTCACACTTCACTTTCATTTACTCTAAGTAGATTCCTTACCTTTTGGAAAGACAGTTCAATGAACAGTGAAGTCTCAAAGTCCAGCAGAAAAACATCACACTGGTTGCAAAGAGTTGGTTTATTACGTACAGCATCCAATTAGAAGTCTTGATTACCAACTCTTTAGTGCTTCATTAATACTTACAACTAATTTTTATAATGAGGTCATCTTAAAGCACCATCTGGATCAAAGATGAGCTTTTATTTGGTAGAAATTTTAGGGTATTTTTATTGAGTACTATTTGAAAATTGGTTATACTGAGAAAATTCTAGAAATTACAAATTCAAGTGCCTACAAAATCTAGGTAGGCAAAATGAAGTGGATAGGAATAGTGGGAGACACAAACTCCACATAAAAAAGGGAGGTAGCTGCTACTCCATCCCAAGCCATTACTACTGTGGAATGAAGGTCTAGTCTGGCTTTTTATGTGAAGATTGCCAACGTTTAAAATGTTCTGTGGACCAAATGGGGTAAAAGTCACACTGAGTTAACTATGTACATTCAAAATAAATAAACCTCATTTTAAAAGCAAAATAAGATTTACAATTATAAAAACAGTCCTTGAGATAACTGGAAGTGGACAATTCTGACTTTGAATAGTTTCTTAAATTAGCATAATACAGATAGATTTCAAATGAAGAAGCTAAAATACCCCCCACTACCACCACACCAAGTTTAACTTTTGATTCACAATCTCCTTACCTTTAGGTCCTAACATACCATAATTACTTTAACTCAATCATCCCTGCTATGGATTTCTCATAAAATTTCTCCCACTAAGCACTTCATTTATGTATCACTTATTTCCCACATTATCACACTTGTTTTAACTGCCTGTCTCTCCCAGTAGGTAAGTTCCCTAAAGAACGAGAGGGACCATGTCTATCCTTAATGGCTGGCACACAGTGAAGATTACAGTTATCAAAATCAGAACTACTGATAAATAAAAACTAACTTTTCCAAGAGCATTTCTCCTTTAAGAATGATAGACATCTATCTACTGACCACTATCTCACCAAGTACATTATTGACATTTATGTTGAGATTAAACCACCAAAGGGGGGGAATGCAGATTAAGACATACATAAAACTTAGAATAGAAATCCTAAAGTGCCTTCCAAGTCAAAAAAAAATATTAAGTATTGTGCAAGATACAGTCTTACCCCAGGTTGTTTTACTGCGCTCTAATTCTGTGAAATTCTTAGATGGTATCCATAATTCTGAATATTCAATTATCCAGCATATACAGTTTCTTATCTACCCAGGATAGAAAGGAATTTTGCTGTATTCAAAATATCACTTTCTACCTAAAAATATTCAAATTTTGTAAAAACCTAAGGTTCTATAAAGAATCAAATATCAAAATAATACAATAAAAACTTAGATTTTTGGCAGCAACAGGAATTAAGATCTTTGAGTAACACCATGGTAAAGCCAGTAAGTTAACTGGCTCTATAAATAAAGGGAAGCTCTGTGACAATGCTTTACATTACTATGAGAGAAAACAAGGATTAAGTGAAAAAATATCTTGTATGTCAGAGATGCTATATATTCTAGAACCTGAATACAGGGACAGACGCATAGCACAAGTAACAAATTACTAATTCATTAAATTGTTATGTCTTTCAGAACCAGTACAACTATGGCAATTCCAAAACAGTAGTACAGTGTAATAAAATAAATGTAAGACTAAGTTAAATACAACTTGGTCAATGCTGAATTTTTAACTAAAAGCAGAATGTTTTAATTCTTAATACTTACAGGTCCCATAATTGTGGCTTGCCAATGAAACACTAGGGAAAAACAAAACAAAACTGTTATCTAAAAATGTACAAGCTTTTTTTGAAATTAGCCATTAAAATTAACTTGAGAGTTACTTACTATCATCCCCAACTGGACCTGCAGAACATTGTGCTGGAGGGTCACGGGCCAAATCACTAAGTTCCTACACCAAGACAGAAAATGATGGGTCATGTAACCATAATAAAAAACATAAGCAAAGAAAGTCGACGGTTTATTTTCACCCCACTCTTTAAGGAACATAAAATCACAGTTCACATTCATACATTCTAGTAAAAGAAACCATAAGTAGCCACAGTCTAGATCATGGGACACAGTAGGCATAGATATGAAAATTTTTGTTACACCAACAAAAAGCTGTGGTAACCGAAAAAGTTATTAGATTCTTTCATGGCTAAAGAACTTAAGACAAAGCAGTTCTCAACATTCATGCTGTCTGCTGAACTTTCTGGACATTTCAGTTTCTACTATCTTAAATCCTGTTATTTTGGAACCACACAATCCATAAGACCTCATTTTCCACTTGAAAAATCTCTCATGGGGATAGGTAGGTATCCCTTTTTGGTTTGATCTTATTCCTGCAACTCAACCATGTCTTTTATACAATGTTGAGTAAAATTACAACTCTGGAAGAACCTGAAGTTTGCTCATAGTAAAACACGCAGTTTCCAAAATTCTATCTTACCTTGTATTTACAAATATGTATTTAGCTCTTCCATGACTTGTATGTAACACATATGGATAACACAGTATGAAAATATAGTTTTCACTTTTTTCAATTTAAAATTATATAACTTTATTTATATATACCTATATATATATCTTTATGGGAATTTATAGACCCATGAGATAATAGTGGGCTTCTAAGAAAAAGAGAATACACAATGCTGCAGGAAGATAACTAGAGCAAATATCTGCCTCTATTATATGGTCAAAATGCACTTTAGGAAATAGCCCATTGTTCAGGAGTGATCAATCTAGATTCACTCCGTTAAAAAAAAAAAAAAATCAATGAAGAAGAATTGTCCTTGCCGTAATCATTTCACAAACTATCAAAACATTATGTTGTGTATCTAAAACTAAAAACGTTACAGGTCAATTATACTTCAATAAAACTGGAATGAGAGGGTTGCTCTGATACACTCTGCTAACTTGCCTCTGAAAACTCATACCACATTTGCTTTTAAGATTATCAAAATAGCCAGAGATCCCAGGATTCACAATCTCAGGATAATGGAAGATCAGATAATTTCTTCCTGCCTTTGTAAATATACCTGCACATGTTCAGTTTATTTAAAAACGGGAGTAAATTCATTCTAACCACTTTTGATCCTGATCAACGGGAATTACAGAAACTCTTGACTGGAAGTTAAACAAATGGTTAAAAGAAACTATGTACGGTTTCTGCTTAAAAACAAAAACAAACACCCTTATAAACTATCATATGATTCTGAACCACGTCAGTTTTTGAAAACCATACCTTTTTGAATAAAACAAATGTACTTGCAACTTGAACTGACTATCCATTATCAAGCAAATTACTTTTTCATAGGCCAGGTAAGTTTTCATATGGTATTTACATCTCATAATCAGCCACTTTTATTATAATGGGAATCTACTTTAACACCATCTGAAGGCATAAAAATTTTCCTGTACATAAGAATCAAGTAGTCTAGTTTAACTGATATGAATGGAGAATTCTCCCATGTTCCAGAACTTATATAACAAATTATTTTGCTTAACTGGCCCATCAAAAAAAAGATACCAAGAGTTAACTCACGCAATTGAATTCCCTCTTTCCTTCAGGAACATAAAGGTTCAAAACAAACAAAAAACAATGGACATTGGGGAGGGTTTGTGCTTTGGTGAATGCTGTGAAAGATGTAAGCCTGATGATTCACAGACCTGTACCCCTTGGGCAAAGAATAAAAATAAAATTTAAAACAAACAAACAAAAAACAAACAAAAAACAAAAACCCCCAAAAGCCACCCCCAAAATTACCTGTTCCAGGCCACCCCTCCCTCTTTTTCCCACAAAGATTTATCTCCTAACTTCTTACAGTGATCCCAAATTATGTACTTATTTGTTTAAACCTGAAAAAAAGCTAGCAGTTATTTTAAAATAAAAACCAATCTAATGATGGTTGATCTAACAAAATACCCATGACCTTGAAACAACTTCATTATAAATATGATTGCAGGAATCTATAGTTGAGAATACATCAACATCGACTTAAAAACTACATTTTAATTATGAAAAATATTTCTTATAGAAGAAATACAAGTTCCTAGGCACGATATTTATAAATCATTAAGCCTTTATATGCAGGCATTATTACTCTATAGTAATAATGTAGTATAGGTTTTCCCTCCCATAATTTTAGAATTTTATTCTCAAATAATTTCTAAGTGTCTTATTTTCCAAGTCCTCTATGACCAAGACACCTCTGAAGTAATAATCAAAGATCTAAAATTAGGTCAATTACCTTATGTACTAAAATCTACTTTAAATGCAACACTGAAAAAAAATGACCTAAATTATTTTAAGGATCAAAACAGGTCTTTTAAAATCATGTACCAGCACTCATCTCTAAGATAACAAGTAATTCTCATGACATTAGTATGCCCATAGCATAAGCAAATGAGATTACAGATTATCTTAGCAAGGATAAAACATGAAAGTATAGTAACAAGTCATCTTAGACACTCTTCTATATATATGACATTTTGCCTACTCAGTATCTTACCCCGCTTTCATGAAAATGTTTTTCCCTCCAAACATGTGATTGTAGTGTTTGGTTAATGGTGGCTGACAATCACCCATTACTCAGACAGGGCTAATCACAGAATTTTGTTCCTTCAGCCTGTGATTAGCTCAAAGGGTTGGAAAGTAACCTAAGCCAGGACCTGACCTAATCAAGTCCATCCATCTCTGCCTGGTTTTTCAAATTGAAGCTGGAACACTTCCTCCTTCTCTAAATCAGCAGCTGTATGGATGTGACTTAGAGCTGTTGGCAGCCATGTGCCCTGAAATTACATGGTGAATCCAAAGAAAGACACCACATTGAACAGCAGAGATAGTAAGAGCTGACTTGGCATATACACATGCAATTTTAGTCCCTAAGGTTATAGCTTGTTCTGGGTTCCTATAGGTATTTCCTTTGACTGTTAACCACCCCAATTTCCTTCTAATAAATCCAAGGGGGAAAAAAACCATAAGAGTGAGGAGACCCATTCTAAGCAGAGAACAACTGGGACCCATATAGACTATCCACTGAAGCACAATGTAATGCTCAAGTTTTGTTTTTTTTGAAAAACATGTAAGAAAGAAATCTAAATGAAGCAATCTTAAAACTAAGCTAGAGGGAGCAGTCATGTGTCCTGCCTAGCAACTTTTAATCTAATCACAGAAACCAGAGGTTAATTTAAATCCATTTCTAAAATGAAAAGTGCAATATCTACTCTTAAAGTTTCCCCATCAAAATATTTATTCACATATAGGAAAACTGCATTTTTGGTGTCCAGCAGGTTAGATTTGAGTAATACCAAGATAAAAACATGAATGACTTTCCCAACAGACTGAGCTAATATAAAGTAGGCACGATGCAAAACAAAAAACTACATTTCAACAACTTAAGTGCTTAAAATAAAGGCATTCAAATGCACTGTGAATCTTAATAAGGTAACCACTAACCTTGCTGGGTTTAAAAAGAATGACAAATGAGATGGGTCTTGATGAAGAGGGATAAGCATTCCAAACAGAGAAACTCATTCAAAGTTGAGGGTGTGAAAAAACACAGGCTGTAAAAATTTGCTTATAGTCTTACATACCAGAAACACAACAAGGTACAGGTAAGGAAGTAACGCATGTGGCCAGAAAGGTTAACCACGGCTGGATCTTCCATGAGATTTGAATGTCAGACTATCCCAAAGGCAATGGGAATCATGGACAGTCTTGTTCTTTTAAAGATTTACTTACTTGTTTGAGAGAGCAAGTGAGACAGAGCGAGCACAGTGGGGGTCCATGGGGAGGGTACCCTACATGGGGCTCAATCTCACAACTCATGAGATCATGACCTGAGCTGAAACCAAGAGTCAGACGCTCAACTAAGCCACCCAGGTGCTGCGAACTATGGATAGTTTTTAAGCAGGAATAAGACAAATCAAATTTGGTCTTTATTATTTCTTTAAATGTACTGGCAAATAGCACACCAGGAGGAATTCTTTTAATTTTTTAACTTACTAAGTCATACCCTAAAAGTACCCATAAATCTGTGTACCCATTTTTACTGCACTTCTTTCATATTAAAAAAAAAAATGTTGCAGATGTTAACTGAAGATCCCTCACATACTCCTCAAATTCCATTCCCTTTCCCCCACAGGAGGTAACAGATTATCCCAAATGTGGCTTCCACTACTTATCCACATTTTTACACACTACCAGTATGTATCTTTTCACATATAGCATTGTTTTGCAGGTCTTCAAATTTTAAGATAAAAAAACCTATGGAACTATACAAAGACCTGTATCTACATCTCTCTATGTATGCATACTATTCAGAGCCTTGGCTTTTAACACTATAACAAGGACTTTTTAAAAAAAGACTATTTATTTAACAGAGAGAGAGAGAGAGAGAGAGAGAATTACAAGTAGGCAGAGAGGCTGGCAGAGAGAGAAGAGGAAACAGGCTCCCTGCTGAGCAGAGAGCCCTGCAGATGCTGCAGGGCTTGATCCCAGGACCCTGAGATCCTGACCTGAGCCAAAGGCAGAGGCTTTAACCCACGGAGCCACCCAGGTGCCCCATAACAAGGACCTCTAAGACTGATTAACTACTGACCTTCTATCCCCCAAAATACACATATACTTGCACAAAATTTTAACTTGTGGGGTATCAAAGACTTATCTTCATATAGGAATCGCTAATACAAAAGACAGAAGTAGATAACTACATTAGGAAGGTATAGCAGTAATTCAGGCAAGAGAAGAACATGAGAACGAAGTCACTGAGAATGATAAAAGATCTTAAATAACAAGCATTTTACCCTTAAAACAATCTTATGGAAACAGGCCTTTTTTCTACTTTACATCAGAACCCCTCACTACGGGAAAGACTGCATCCAAGTGTAGGAATGCTACGTTTTAGTGTATTTACTAGACACTTGAAAATTAGAGTTCTAGGGATGGATTTCCAATGGCTGCTTTTTCAAAAGCATCAAAGATGTAGCTTAAAAATTTGATATGGCATTTGGCAAACTGAAGAAAAAAATTTCAACTGTACCAACCCAACTCTCTATTCTACTCAAGGTATATATATATTTTTTTAAATTTATTTCACAGAGGGAGAGAGATCACAAGGAGGCAGAGAGGCAGGCAGAGAGAGAGGAGAGAGGGGGAAGCAGGCTCCCCGCTGAGCAGGGAGCCCGATGCGGGCCTCGATCCCAGGACCCTGAGATCATGACCTGAGCCGAAAGCAGAGGCTTTAACCCACTGAGCCACCCAGGCGCCCACTCAAGGTATATTTAAGATCGATTTTCAATGAAACATCTGCTCAAAGAATTTTAAAAAGTAATTTTATCTTAGGTCTTAACTTCATGAAATGACTTTAAACCCTAAATTTTCATAGGCTTTAGGAACAAAAACAATTTGTAAAATTATATGAAGAACTGAAACCATTAGCTCTTTGCTTCCTTGTAGAGAGGGACAGTGGCAAGAACCAGAGAACAGCTCACGTGTAGTACCTTTAAAGTCTTCATACCATCCCCTTCCACAAGAACAGCATTACTAACAGTGGGCTCTTCACCAACTGTTAAGACCACTAAAAATAAGACCAGCAAACAGGCTGGCAGGGAGACTGGCACACACTAGGAGTTGCTAATGGTTCCACTCAGTGAAGGGACACTGAAATTGACCACGGGCATACAAGGACATAAAAAAATTAAACCTCAAAGTTAGACATCTCTTTGCCCTGGTGTGTTCTGGAGGGCATTTTCTTTTTGGATCATCTTCCTGTGAACTGCTTCTCCTAAAACTTTCCTGCACACCTAGCTAGCATGAGAATCCAGGCCTCTTCTCACTTAGAAATATGCTTCTCCTTCCCATTTAAAAGCCTAAACAGACTCATAAGGAGTCAAGCAAACCTCTCTATAAGGCAACCAAAACTTAAGCCACTGAGTGTACTCATCTAGACGTATGTAATTAAGCAGTAAGGAGTTTGACCATTCCTTTTCTGGGACTCATAAGAGAAAGCCTACAGTTTATCTTGAGAAAGATCTTTGCTTTGATTGTTATAGCACATAAGATCTCTTCGACAGTTGACTGTTAGAAGTAAATCATGAAAAGGCCAAGACATTGGCTTAGAAGTCTAAACATAAAGCTAAATATTTGCCTCTTGCTTCTCTCATTACATCTTACTCATTTCAAAGAAGTGAAAGGATGGACCACAGACTATGAACAACAGGAAGCCAAGGCATTAAACACAAAGGTATACAGAAATGAGAGGGACATATACAAAATGGTCTCTTTTAAAGAACTTATAAATTGGAAATACAAGACTTATGAATGATGAAGCTACACAGCAGCCATGTCAGAGCAATGCCCAGTAAGTTTTAATGCCTCTACGAATAACCATTTAAGCATTCTGCTAAACATTCTTCCAATGATAGCCTCTACTTATGTTAGGTTAAAATAACCAAAGTCAGCATTTTATGAAAAAGATGACTGCTATGGTAACACCAAGTTCACGGGTTCCATCCTTGAGTACAGTAATTGTCACCACCATGTTCACAATCATTTGTTATCCCATACCCCACCATTCATCTCACACATTATCACACAAAGGTCACAAAGATAGTAGTAGTTTAGATACAATTCCCATCATCACTTTTGGGAAAACTTAGGAGTTCAAGCCATTACCGCAAGCTAATTTCTCATATTAAAGAATCCATTTCTTTAAAAACTTTTGACTTAAAGTCAAGATGTGTAGAACTATGTGAATCAGTAACATAAAGACAGCTCTTGCCTCTTAAGACCTATACAGAGCAACAGAAAAAACTACCTTGGGGGCTGGATGAGATGAGGCGATGAGGTGGGAGGCAAGAAGAGTGTCTTTACAAGAAATTTTGAGGTAAGAATCACCCTCAAAGAACCTTTACAACCTAGCAAAATATAAAGGTACATATTCAGACCAATGATAGGACAAAATGCGGTACAATTAATTGCCTAATTAGGCAGATGAGAACTGCTCTAATTGTTATTATAAAGATCAGGTTTACTATGAAGTAAATTTTCTTATTATCTTTAATGCTGTGAAATTTCTATATACCATGTGCAGACACAAATGGTAAGGAAAGAAACAGCAAACATTTCAGAGATGTACCCTTACCACCTGTAAGTTATTTAAGAAGGAAGCTTGGCAAAATATTTTGGGATCTGAACAATTTCATAGAGCTGTAGACTTAAGAATAAGAAGGAATAGTCACTTTATAATCATTTTAGTTTGGAATTTTTAATTTGAGAAATCCTGAAAGTTTCTTTTACCTTAAGGATTAACAGGTAGGTAGGTGCTACAAACCATGTCTCACTATATCATTAATTTCCTGTTTAGTTGTAATTACAGATGAGACAGTGTGCTTGTCTAATTAGACAAGATACAAAGAATGGGTTGAATAATACTACAATTTTCTTTCTTTAGATCATCACTTAAGTCATTTAAAATTATTCAAAGCTATTCTTCTGTAGGCAGCACTATCTAAATGAGCAAAAACAGAAAGCCAAATTTATGTTCAGCTTTGATACATAAAAGCATACAAGACGTTTCACTGACAGAAAAAAACAAAAATTAACAGCAGTCCAGTGGTTGAAAACGTCCAATTATAATTAGCTTTGAAATGATAACAAGACTAGGATGAATGTGAACAAGTACTCCATCCTAAAAATGGACCAGTAACCAAGTACTGATTCACAACTGAAACCTACAAGGCCAAATATAACAAATCCAGCTATGAAAAGTTGAAAGTCTGAATGATACAAGATTATGTTGAAAGCATCATTGGAGATAAAAATCAGATGGTTAAGGGAAGTATAAAACACTTCATTGAATTTTTCCCTTCCCCAAAGGCAGAGGGTAGTTTTGAGACTCTTACCTACCAAGGTTAACTTGGCTAATTTAAGTTATTCAGTAAATTCATCTGTTCTTAATTATACCATTCAATTTTCAAGTAAGATCATTGCTATTGTAGCAAAACCAAAAAGAATACAAAATTTTCCAGTTAAAGAATGAAAATCCTTTAACTTTGCTAATTTCAAAATTCTGACACTGAGAATTAACTATAGTTAGAAAAACCACCCTGAGGGCGCCTGGGTGGCTCAGTGGGTTAAAGCCGCTGCCTTCGGCTCAGGTCATGATCTCAGGGTCCTGGGATCGAGGCCCGCATCGGGCTCTCTGCTCAGCAGGGAGCCTGCTTCCTCCTCTCTCTCTGCCTACTTGTAATCTCTCTCTGTCAAATAAATAAATAAAATCTTTAAAAAAAAAAAAAAAAAAAAAAAAAAAAAAGAAAAACCACCCTGAGATGACGAAATACAGTATAGGTAAAATATTTAGATAAACTACCTTCAATAATAATGGGTAAATCTGATATATGAATAAAGATTCGCCTTTCTTTTCAACAGGTGTTTCTCATACTTGATATATGTTCTTAAAAGCTAAGTTGCACAAGATGACAAACACCTATTCGTGTGTTTATATGCTTGTTTCTTCCACTCAAAGCAGATTCTCAAGGGTAATGACAAGGCTTCCTCATTTTTTTTATCTCCTGGGACTAGACTACTGTGCCAAACAGAGTAAAACCTCAGTAAGTATTGATTAAATGATTATCCATAGGTTTGTGGATCTTAACCAGAGGGAGGCCTCAGAATCACCTGGGGGACACTTCAAAATTATGCCTCATCCCAGAGAAAATGATTCCATAAGTATACTAAGATCCCATATACTATACTCTTTAAGACCTCTGCTCAATATCCTGATACATAAAATTTGCAACTCATGTCAAAACCCACAAACCGTAACATATTCTATAGAATGCAAAAACCAATTTAAGATTTGAGATTGCAATCTGAAAACTTTTATGTCAGTAGCAGAACCTAGTATCTTCTTTACTAGAAAGAGATCATTATAGTCAAAAGGATTTGGAAAATCTTCAAGAATTGACTGTACCTTAGACTAACAAGGGGTACTGAATCCTCGAGTTAAATAACATATAACCTTAGAACACATACCTTAATAAGTAGTTTTTCCCCCAGTGCTAGTAAGAGTATTCAAATTTACATTTGTAAATGTAAAGGAATAAGGACAACTAAAATACTGCAGATGAGCAGGATGATGAAAGCATTGTCAAAGTCACTCTTAATAAAATTAATCACCAAGGTCACCATGATCAGCATCCATGAGTCACACAACCATCCCACAAATTTAGCTGGCTACAGAAGCACCTTGAGGATCTTAAAGAAACACCTCCAAAACCATGTATCCGACCTACAGGCTCTTTGGAGACAAGTGTATTTTAAGATACCCCTAGCAATTAGTTCGCACATGGTAGCTTCCATAGTCCTTGAAGAAACTAATCAAGAAACTCACTCCTGCTTTCAAAACTTAGGTTAGTGAACAGCTTGGTTCACAAATTAGCTATAACCTGGGTGTAAGAGTAAAGTCAAATCCCAATTATTTAAATGTGGCCTAGGAAAGGAGAGCAACAGCTTATTCCAGGTAGCAATACCAAAATGACATTCATTCAATAAAATAGAAATCGAAATGGTCTGAAATAGCAGAACAGAATGAAGCTTAAGAGCTTAAGCTCTTGAGGTAGACTATCTGATCTGAATCTCAGTCTCTTACTAGCTGTGCAACTATTAGATAAGTAACTTAACCTCTCTGTGCCTGTTTCCTTATGTATCATATTGAATGGTAAAGTGCATCTATCTCAAGAGTATTGTTGCGAGGATTAAATGAATTGATTCTTATAAACGGCTTAAGAACAGTGCTAGGTACATAGTAAATGCTAAGTCCTAGCTACCATTAGCAATACCATCTGCAAAAAAAACCCCTTTTTGACTACCAAAAACCTAAAGGATGATGTAACAGTTAAGACACATTGTGGAGCCACACTGTCCAGATTATAATCCCAGTTTTGCCTCTCGGTGTCTCAGGTTTCTAATCTCGAAATGGGGATAACAATTTAATTGTACCTACTTCCTTGAGTTGTTGTAATATTAAATGAGTTAATACAGGTGTCTCAAATAATTCTGACACATTGCAAACGCTCAAAACATTAGTTACTCTTCTAGGTTCAGCTCACATATTTTATGTAGTTCTTTTTAAACTTCCCCAAAACACAAGCACTGTAGCTATTTTAATAGGAGTAGTAAAACTGTCTATGGTCCTCAAACACCACTAATCAACTTGGGAGTTCCCATTTTTGATTCTTGTTGTTTAATAAATAGCCCTATAAACCATACAATAGCCTATTAAATAAATACAGAAAAAAACAAGTAAGAGGGCGCCTGGGTGGCTCAGTGGGTTAAGGCCTCTGCTTTCGGCTCAGGTCATGATCCCAGGGTCCTGGGATCGAGGCCCACATCGGGCTCTCTGCTCAGCAGGGAGCCTGCTTCCTCCTCTCTACTCTCTCTCTGCCTGCCTCTCTGCCTACTTGTAATCTCTCTCTGTGTCAAATGAATAAATAAAATCTTTAAAAAAAAAAAAAGTAAGATTATATGACAAGGCTATGTGGTCTAAGAAATACTCAAAATGTTGTAACATAGCTTTAGAAAAAAAACAAATCCAAAGGCTTAATCAAATAAACTACTAATGGCTAAAAATATCCCAACGATAAGCATTTCAATAAAGTATCAACAAGAAATAGGGTTAGTATTTGGAATTTGGGGGCTTCAGACAGTAAATTCAAAACAAACAGGTACATGACACAAGAAATACCATATTAACATCAATGCCTACTTGACCTCGTATTTCTAGAACAGAGGATCCTAAAAGAGTCATCTCTCATTAACTACTCACTAAAATTGTGTTTGGATCTTGGATTTTTTTTTCTTTCTAAGTTTCATCATGCGATTCCGATATTAACAGCTAAACACCAAGCCACATGCCTTCCAAAAACTTTATATAGTTTGAATTAACCGTCCCACATAAACACTGTTTCTTCCAATTTGGAAAGTATTATGTTCAGTTTCTGCATTACGTGTACCTTCAAAATATTTACAACAGAAGTCAATCTGGTACTAATGCAAACAACTAAACCGGGAAAGTTCTTTAAAGTTTCTGAAGGTTAAAAATAGTAATATTCAATAGCAGTAATAATAATCTGAGTGCCACGTGCCCAGGGGCCTGTTCAACGCCACACTAACCTCCTTAATCCTAAAATAATAAACAAAATCTAGAAACCTAAACCTGTTTTTGCTCACTGCTGCATCCCTAGCGTCTAGAACATACTAGGCACTCAACTATTGTTCATACATAACAAGTATTTGTTTGAGAGAGGCATACAAATAACTTGCCCACTCCTAGAACTCTAACCGGAGCACTCCTACCCCAAAGTTCACATTCTTAACTATTATACTGCCTCTCTAGAGCTTTTAAATCACTAAGTGGTGTCACAGCAGCTGGATATCACCTGTAAAAGAAAAAAAATCAATGAGACCTTCCTTTTAAGTGTTCAGTTTCACACGCAGAAAAAGCTATGGATCTGGTATTATTCCACATCTCAGCAACCAGAACTAATTCTCAGATATAAAAATTTTGATTTGCACTAAATGTTATATTCTTTGTATTAACTATGCTGTAAAATAGGACTATGCTTCTTCAATGTACTGCTGGCCTTAAAAGTGGTCAGAGATGCTTAATCCTTTCGACTTTAAATCTTAACTCCTAAAAATTTTTTCTTCTCCTTTTCCATTTTTTCAAAAACAAAGATTTAAATTTATATTTCACATAAACGCACAATGACAATGCAATGATGGACTAAATAAAAATTCCAAGATTTCAGCCTCAATACATTGCATGAAGATCTGAACCATCATCTTTCATAATACCAGTTTGGTCAAATACACTCCAAAGTTACATGTATTAAACAAAATTAGGCAGCATCAGGTCTACTTTCCATTCCTTCCACGTAGAACCCCTTCTTAAAAAGTAATCCATCCAAACCGAAGTTTCTAACCCACAACCTTCTCTGTCTCCTAGTTTTAGCAAGGCTGAATTTATTCCATGACATTTTTTTCAAGTTAGCTGTAAATACTCCACCCTCCTCGATTGTGCAAGAACCAAACACACCACACATACACAAGTTACAAAAAAGGGAAATACAGTCTCAGAGCTTGAATATAAAGTCTTCAGCAGGACGTCTTAAGAGCTGTGTGTGTACAATGTGATGTCAAAGTTAACATTTAACAAAGAATATTATTTCATACTATTACGAAAGGAGATGCCGGAAAAAGCCTGAACCAGTTAAAGCAGCCGCCATCTTAAAATGCGGGATAGAAGTTAGAGCAAGAAAACGAGACTAAACCACCGGAGGTGGAGGTTCCGCTCACCCCCCTACTCCGAGCCTCGAAAAATCCTATTTTTCAACTTCTATCGATAGTTTAGTATCAAACCACGTTTTAAGTAGCGAAACAATCTTCTCCGAGAGTGTTATTACATGAGCTGAGGCAAAAATAGGTACACCGAACCTTCCCTTACTGCTATCACACCCCTAGTTCCCCCCCCCCAAAGAAGAGAGCTTCCAGAAGCCTTTTACATCAGTTCCCAGTGTCCCTCTGATAAATACCTTCGGGTGAGAAGTCTCAACTACAAAACACAGGAAGTGGTAAGATAGTGTCAGGCCATCTCCTCCCAACCCCATGTATTCTTGTGTAACCTGCCCAGAGTCGATGAAGTTTGACTAGGCTCATTCACTACTCTTCAGCCGCCAAGAGATTTCTACACCGACCCCCAATTAAAGTTCGGGACCCGACAAATTTCAATGATCTTCTCCCCTACGAGTTTCTTATGATTCTTCCCCCTAGAAAACCCAAGAGCCCTGCTCTTACAACTGAAGTTTTTAAGCACCGAGAATAAGGAGCGCCATGACATCTGCTGGAGCGTTCTCGGCAAATTTGACCCTCAAACAAGACTAAATCTTTTAGAAGCAGAACCGAAGCGCCTGAAATCACTCTCTCCCACCCCTAATTTGCACCGATTCCACTGAAACACACTCAAGAGAACACCTCATTTGCCCCAAGTGTTCTGTTGCTAGCTTCAAGCCTCATTTCTTTAAAGTACATCTGCGTTTCCCATCCCCCAACAGAAGTGACCCAAGGAGAGACGTTCTCATAATTATACTTCCTCCCCACCCCCACGCTTCCCTCCGAAACTGAGCCTTCCTTTTCTCCCACGACCCCATTCCCTTCAGCCCCACGGGTTACCTTATTAATCCGTTTCAGCGCCATAGTCTGTGCTTCTCGTCTTGGCTCCTCACTCTCTCGGTGTGTGCTCCAAGGTCCGGCCAAAACTCTTGATTATCCGGGCGGCAGGGAAGGATTGTCTCTTCGTCTCACACCGGCTCTGCCAGACACAGGCGCCTTTTGCAAAAACGGAGCAGATCAGCACTCGCCCGGGCCCCGGAGAGACCCTGATGAATCCAGGTCCCTTAAAACGGTCGCGATCCGGGGTGGGTGGGGTGGCGTGGCAAAGCCACCAACAGCCTCTATTACGTGCTTCGGCCCGAAGAGGAGACGAGGGTGACGGGAAGAGCGGAGGGGCGGCTACAAGTTTGACTTCCCGGCCTCTCGAAAGGAAGAGACCCGGGTGGGAGAGGAAGAAGCGTAGGAGAAAGGGGTGGGTGCGGGGCAGGGTCCGGAGCCCAGCAGAGGAGGAGCCGGGGCCTAGTCGGCGCTATGCCGGCGTCACTAGGGCAAAGAAAGGCTAGGGGGGAGGGGGAAACAGGAGACTCCGGACTGACGCCGGGCTTCTTTCGGTTTCTGCTCAAAGGTGCGGCCAGGGAGGAGAAGGAAATAACAGACTTGATGTGTATTGGTGTCCCCGCAACTAAAGCTATTCTGTGTCGGCCCCTGACGCCACCGTACACTCCGCCTTCCAGCGCGCTCCCGCACGCGCCCGCCCAGACACCGCCACCACGCGCCCGTGCTGCCCCTGAGGCTCCGGCTTAGGCGCGAGGACGCGCCCATTCCCCCACCCCCTTAAACAGGAGAGGCCCTGGCTTCCCCAGCCTTCCCACCCTACCCCACCCAACAGGCTGGTCACTTCAAGCCACCCCAGGCCTGTATTTCCCCTCTTACCCGGCCGGCCAGTGGGCCGGCCCCCCTTCCCTTCCCCTAGCCGTCCACACCCACGCGTACAGAGGGGCCGGGGCCTCCCTCAAGCTGCGGCCTCGGCCTCCTCCCCGCGCGGCAGCTGGTGCCTCCCCGGCCCTACGGGGCTCACGCGCACGACACAGCCACAAGATGTCCGCTCTGACGGAACTACTGCCAGCTGCCACGCTCCGCCCCTCCCCCCTCCTCCTGCCTCTTCACCGTCGCGTATCAGTCCGCCAACGCCGCCGTCGCGAGCACAGGGCGAATCTAAGGGTGAAGGGGGACGGTTTACTTCCTACGTCCAGGGCCGAGGTTATCTGTGCTACCCCCTTTTCCTTCTTTTCGGAACAGCACCTTCTTACTAAACAGATCGGAGATTGGACTGGGAGGGCGGGGGCCGGAGGCGGGTCATGGGCTGGGGGGGAAGGGTGGACGAGCGACGGAAACCCTCAGACTCAGAGAAGCATCGAGAACCGGAAGGAGACCATGGGAGGAAGGTAATGGAAGCGGCAGCTGCGCGGTCGAAACCCACGCCCCTCCCAGCAGCGTCCCCCAATTTCCTCACTTGGTATTGAGGCGGCGGATCTCGCGAGAACCTCGTGGCTGGCTAACAGGAGTTATAGCTCTGCAATGACTTAAGGGCAGTTTTGTGCGCTCTTCCTGATGGCGGCCCGCCCCCAAACCACAAATTCGCGCGAGATTGCATTACGCACCGGCTCGAGTTGGGGCGGGCCGTCTCCTGGAAGCACCGCCCCTGAATGCTTGTGCTGGTGGGAGGGAGAGGAAATGGAATTCCCCGGACTGGTTAGAGCGCGCGCCGACACATCCGTCTTTCACGCGCCCAATCAGGAATGTGCGGTGGGAGGTACCAGGGTCTAATTACTAGATACCTTTAGTCCAGGTTGATCCAGGCTTTTGAAGTTTTCGGTGAAGCAGGTGAGCGGTTTTAACTCGCCTGCCCGTGTAGGCTGGTTAATAAGTGGGAGGAGGCACCCCTCAAAATGGGAAGAGTCATTTTAAATAGAACCCGGTGGACCGCTGATGAGCGCTTTCACGTGCCGAAATATAGCGCATTTCTGACCTAGAGGGTCGGTACTGAAAAGAGTGGGCCCGTTTAGCCCTTTCCAGGATTACAGCAGGCTAGAAATCAAATGCAGCTATGAATTAACATGAAAGATGGGGAGATAGGGACGGGCTGTTTTTTTGCCTGTCACCGTCCGCCAAGATTGAGGTACGGGAATAGGCTAAATATCTTTTTCTTCCTTTTGCTCTGTTTTCTTTTCTAGATCGACAAAATTGCAAAACTCAAGAGATCAGAGTTTTGGGTCAGAGAAACTTACTTCTTAACTGAAAAAACCGGGGGGGGGAGGCAGAAATAGGACAGAATTGGCCTGTTTTAATCTGCTGGGTGTAAAATATGGAGAGGGTGGTTTTGCTCTCTAGTGTATCCTTCAGGCAAAGGGCAGTACGACATTAATTTTTAAAAGGAATAAAGAGCGGGCGCCTGGGTGGCTCAGTGGGTTAAAGCCTCTGCTTTCGGCTCAGGTCATGATCTCAGCGTCCTGGGATCGAGGCCCGCATCGGGCTCTCTGCTCAGCGGGGAGCCTGCTTCCTCCTCTCCTTGTCTCTCTGCCTGCCTCTCTGCCTACTCGTGATCTCTCTCTCTGTGTCAAATAAATAAATAAAATCTTTAAAAAAAATAATAAATAAATAAAAGGAATAAAGAGCGGCAAAAGTAAAAAAAAGGGATAAAGGTAAGCACAGACTTGTTTAAAGTTTTCTAACATTCCTTTTTAACTTAACGAAGTAGATATTTAAGAGAATTAAATAGAAATACAAACTTGTTTTTAAAATATACTTAAAAAAAAAAGCAGCAAGGTCTTTCTTGTTACAATAAAGTATTACCTAATAACTAAAATAGGTCTGTGATGGATGGGCTCATGACCAGAATGAGTGTCATAGAGCAATTAGTGAAACAGGGCTTCTCAAACTGGTATCTATGTGAATCACCTAAGGATTTTTGTTCAGAATGCAGCTTTTGATTTAGTAAGCCTTGGTGGAACATGAGATTCTACAGTTTTAACAAACTCCCAAGTGCTGCAGATTATTCTGGTCAGAAGACAGTCCTGTAAGTAGCAGAGCACTAAAATGCTCACCACATAGCCTATTTCTCTTCTCCCCAAATAATAATTGTTTTCTGTTTTAACCAGTCTAACATAGTAGAAACACAGAATTAGGCAGTTGGGGTGGAGGGTGAAATCCAGGTTTGAGTTCTTGCTCTATTCTCATTTGTGTGATACTGTGTGGTTACTTACCATCTTAGTTTCTTCCTACACTGAAATATATATAATAATAGCTGTCCTTTTTCACAGGGTCATGGTATGGTTCAGATGTCATAATGTATGTGAAAGGGTACTGTAGACTACAATGTTGTATAAACCTAAGTTATTAATGTAACCAGTCAGACATTAACTGGCTATAATGTGAAACCTATGTAAGAATAATCATAAATATAGATATGTTTATGCAACACTTGTCTTGTGTCAGGTACTATGCTTATTAACCTCCTTTTACAAATAAAGAAACTGATGCACAGGGAGATTAAGTTACTAATCCCAGGATCACATAGCTAGTAAGTAGCAGAAGTAGAATTTGAATCCAGGCAGCTAACTTCAGGGTATTTAACGAGTGGAGTTTCATACTGTCTTTTAATTTAGAAAGTAGGAGAGTAGGATGTTTTATATTTCTACTTTCAGTGTTCTCTGAACCTAGTTTTCTTTGACTTATTTCTCCCTCTGTTTTGTTCTTTCAGAAGCTAAGGTTACAAGAGTGGTAGGAAACATTCCTATCTACCCAAAGGGAACTCATAATATCCAGAAGGTACTTAAAGAAAAGTCCCAGATAAGGCAATTTGTATTACCCTAATCTAAACGCTTCAGTAGATTATGTGAAATTTTAACATATAGTTATAATTTATGTTCATAACAGTGATTCATTAAAAAAAGTTTACTACCAGGTATAGTCTCATTAAGAATGCATGGAAGTACATAATAGTTTTAGGAAATAGTTTTATTCCATTCATTAATTTTTTTTTAAACTATACCTGTAAACATACCCTATAGAAGGCTTTATTATCCAGATGACTTATTTTTCAAACATCTGGTAACTTAGATTTTACTATATCATTCTTATTTATCACATGCCTTTGCAAATACGATGTGGTGGAAGAACTGCAAAAGGAAAGTAATAGCCGAAGATGAAATTAAAATACTGTATAAATTTCTTTTTTTTAAAGATTTTATTTATTTATTTGACACAGAGAGAGAGAGATTACAAGTAGGCAGAGAGGCAGGCAGAGAGACAGGGAGAGGAGGAAGCAGGCTCCCCGCCCAGCAGAGAGCCCGATGCGGGCCTCGATCTCAGGATGCTGAGATCATGACCTAAGCCGAAAGCAGAGGCTTTAACCCACTGAGCCACCCAGGCACCCTAAAATACTGTATAAATTTCTTAGTGAGTGTTAATAATCATTATTTGAAGTACTATGAGTGGGATCTTTTAATTCATTATCAAATCTCTATTATATAGATGAAACACTCAAGGTCTTAAAATTATTATCTAGTAGTCAGGATTTAAACCTAGGCAGCCTGACCTCAAAGCTCACACTCAGCCAGTAAGCTGTTTGATGATTCTTTAGTCCTTTGACTGTTAGCCAATATTAATTTGCCTAATAGTGCAACAAGCACATATTTGCTGCTTAAATTACTTATGCATTTCTTAGTATTACAAGTAGAATTCTACCCAGTGCCTGAAAGGAATTTTTTTAAATTCTTCCTTTGTAGCAGTATTGCTTATGGTGTCCAACACCAGCTTTAAATAAGTGGACAACCGTTTGGGGCTGGAAAATTGTTTTGTAGAGGTTTTTGTTGCAATGGAGTTTTGCTTAGAAAAATCTACTTATGGCTTTCCCTGCCCTAGAGGCATACTTTCTCATCTGAAATTAAACCTTTGTTTTATAATGGTGCCACTATATTTTTATGTTGGCCACTGTCAAGGTTGTATACAAGAAATGATGACATATAAATAAATGCTAATATATGGAAGTCTAGATTATATATTCCTGGAGACAAGTGATTGTGTAATCCCAAATTTTTATTTGGCAATGAAGTGAATTTATTGGTTGATTAGATCTTCTGTTTGTTTGCTTGTAGTTACACTAGCAAACTTTACAATTTTACTCAATTTTGTTAGGGGTAAAATTAAAAGGAACGTGGCCTAGAAGTATTTTGATGCTTTAGGGCAGCCTAGGATTAGCTGAAAATTTAAAACACTGTTTACATATCTAGTGTTAGAACTGACTTTACAATTTCAAGTAAGGTTAAAACTGACTTTCATTCATTTGACTATTTGAATTACAGTGGTTGAAACGTCTCCATCTGATAAAAAGATGTTTTTTATGTTACAGTCTTATAAAGGACTAAAAAGGTTTTATATATGAAAGAAACATTGACATTCAAAAATTAATACAGACGCAAAATTGTTGAAAAGATGAGCTTTAAAGAATCTCTCTTAGTGAATATTGAAGTCTCAAAAACTTTCTAATTGTGGTAGATCAGATCTTGATTTCATGTAATTGATGTAAAACAAGAAAAATATAAAGGATCAAGAAAATTAGTATAAAAGTGGCAATGAATTAAGTAATAACTAATGAAAGTATGTCAAAGCCCTAATGTTATATGAATGTATCAGTGAAGCCACATAAGTATAAAAACCTGAGTACCACGGTAAATTAAAATGTACTTGTGAGTAAATACAGTTAACAGATTGATACGTATACTTAGGTTTTATTGAGTCTATATTTTGAGGTCTTTGTAACTTTGTCATAGAATTTTATAATGCTAAGGATACTGGCTCTAACACACTGTATGCCATTTTATTAGTTTTTAATTAAATTGTAAATGCTGTGGTCCAGATTTTATATTTGGAATCTGTGTCGATGCTGCTTGGAATAGGTAAGTTAGAACCCAAGTCAACCAATCTCATTTTATGATCAAGACAAGTTAATGTGGTTTAGGAAACTGTACTTTATTTATGCTTAGAACATCATTTTGACCTTAAGATGGTGTTTGGTACATAATGAACCAGGCACAAATGTTTGAGCTAAAAATAAATTTGAGCATTTTCACATAAAAACTTGTACACATGATTGTTCAGAGTAACATTATTCGTAATAGCTAAAAAAGTGGAAAGAACTAAATGTCCACCAGCTGATAAATGGGTAATAAAATATGGTATACCCATATGATGGAATAGTATTAGTTAGTAAGACAAAATAAAATACCGATACATGTATCTTGAAGCTTGAAAATATTCTAAGTGAAGAAACCTAGATACAAAAGCTGCATGTTTTATTCCATTTATAGGAAATGGCTAGAATAGGCAAATCCATAGAGACAGAAAGGAGATGACTGGCTGCCAGGGACTAGTTAGCAGCAGGGAGAATGGGAAGTGATTGGTAAATGAGTATGGGGTCGTTTGGGGGGAGATGATGAAATGTGTTAAAATTAGATAATGGTGGTGGTTGCGAAAGTCTACAGATACAGTAAAACTCTCTGAATTGTACCCTTTGAAAGAATTTTTTGGTATGTGAATTATCTCAGAGTTAAATAAAAAAAGTTAATTAGAACCAAATGTGAAATCAACCTGAAGCTTATTACTGAATATTTTCAGTATCTCATCGTTCTCAGATTACTGATGATAAATGAGATACAACATCCTTGTAAAATGAAAAATTTACAGCCAGCAGGTTTTTCCTTCAATACAAACAGTATAATCCAGATTAGATTTTAATACAATAATAAACCTTTGCTATCAATTAGTTTTTAATTTGGGGATATTTTCACCAATCTTATGTCATGAATAAAACATAGTGATTAAAATTAATTTTAAGTAGTATTGTATTTCCTTGAAAATAGAAGTTCATAAGTATGGCCAGAAATAGAGTATATCCAATTACAAATGGTCTAAATAGATAAAAAACTTTTTTTTAAAATTTCAAATGAAATCAAGTTAGGTTGAAAATCGTGGATAAATCATCTAGATATAAGGATTTTGAGGATTAGGTAGCGTCAAATGAGAAAACCAGTTTAGTAACAAGTTTGATGTCCTTTATTGAAGGGAAACAATCCAGGGATTGGGGGAGCATACTACCTAGCAAACAGTAGAACACTCTTCTCAGGTGATTTTGTTTTTTTTTTTTTTTGTTTTTTGTTTTTTTTTTGAAAGATTTTATTTATTTATTTTACACAGAGAGAGAAATTACAAGTAGGCAGAGAGGCAGGCAGAGAGACAGGGAGAGGAGGAAGCAGGCTCCCTGCTGAGCAGAGAGCCCGATGCGGGCCTCGATCCCAGGACGCTGAGATCATGACCTGAGCCGAAAGCAGAGGCTTTAACCCACTGAGCCACCCAGGCGCCCTCTCAGGTGATTTTGGACAGGAACCAGTTGTACAGAGCATTAGAAGCGGTCAGATGGTAGCAGCATGATTGGCTAGGAGGTCAGGGATTTCCTTGTAAGGCTAACAGGTCCTGTTTTCTAGGGTAAGGTAAGCTAGCTAAAGCTGAGTTGAAGGATTGTGATTGGTGTATGCTAGATTTCCCTGGCAGGTGTTTTCTGTAAGCTCCAGCAAATTTACATTTGGATTTGTGACCATGTGGGCCAGGCCAGTGAGGTGGCCTCCATTTTATCAGTACTTAACTAAAAAATAAGCACTTTGAATTAGTATTACTTCCTAACAATAAATATAATCTTTGTTACTTTCAGTAACACTATAAAAAAAATCCAAAGGAAACTGATACTGTGATTTAGACCAGAAATGGATCATTGTTTTACCAATACTGGATTTGATTATTTAAATATATCTCTGAAAATTCTTTAGTAAGTTAATAAATTCTTTTATTAAAGAATTGTAAGTTAGGAGTGATAGGAATGCTGTACATAGTGGTTCTGAAGGATCTGATCTATATAGCATCTAAGTAAGTTAATGGAGGCACTATGTGAAACTTTTAGTTTGTTTTTTTTACATATTTATTTATTTATTAGACCGTGCATGTGTTCAGTGGGGAGGGGGAGAGGGGGAAAGTTTTAAGCAGACTCCATGCTGATTGCAGAGCCCATGTGGGGCTTGACCTCGGGACCTTGAGATCATGACCTGAGCTGAAACCAAGAGTCAGATGCCTAACTCACTGTGCCAGTTTTTAATACACACTATTTGGTACCTGTTGATTTTTTTCATTGCACTTTTTTCAAAAGTAGTGATTTTAATACATGGCACTAAAAGAATGAAACTAAAACCTTTCACTACATCTAAAAAACCTTAATGAATTTGGCTTATTTGGTGTTGAAGAAGTGGGACAGTTTCAGAGATAACCCATCATTGATGCATATTAAATCCCAAAAGTTAACTACTAAGTAATAATGAGATTGGTCTTTACCATATATATACTTGATAAGAGAGCAGTATGATACAGGTTCTCCATCTTACAAAAAGACCTATACAAAAATGGAGAATCTTGGTTGTTACAATACTTGAAATTCAATTTTTCCTTATTTTCCTTCTTTCTGTTCTGCAGTAATGGAGAGAAGGGGATTACTCTGGAGCATTTTAGGGATAAGGCTAAATACCTGCTCTTGGCTTGGATAGGGCTATAATTAGGGACAAAAGGTAAGGACGTTGGAGACTACATAAAGAGGTGTGCAGAAAGACGTGGGGGAAAAATGTCAAAGGCAAAACTATTCTTAAGGAAACGAGGAATAAGGAGGATATTTTTTTTCTTCCCCCTCTTTGCTCAAGCAGTAGAAAATCTACCCTCAGCATAGAATTCAGGCTACCACCATTATGGTGGTTCAGTTTTACACAACTTGGTTGCCATTTCTGTCCTTGATAACTTGAAATTTAGTCACTATAACAACATTGTTCACATATGACCGCATTCTGCCTTCCAAAAAGCTTCTTTATTTATGGCTTTTAAAAACATCCATTTATAATATGGGACTGCTTTTGATGTAGATTGAGGCAAAACCAAGAGACCCATACAGTTTGGCAGTCTGCAATATTCGGGTCTAGCTAGGCCAATTGGAAGTTTTTCCCTTAGTGAAGGTTGAGGCTGAAAAATGTTAATGTAATAGAAACCTATCGATATAATTACTCCCATCTGCCTAAAAATTATATCGAATGCCTATTATATGCAAGGCATTGAGCTAGATGCTGAAGATACATAGATGAAAGACCCAGATGTCACCTTTAAGAAAATCTTTTAATTGGGGAGACCGTTAAGGATCTGACAGTCACCATAATATGATGACATAGATACATGCATAGCGTAATATTAAGGTACTTAATTTAACTGGGGGTGCTCAGGGCAAGTTTCTATATGGAAGAGAGTTGTCTTTAAAGAAATGAAAGAAAGGCATAGGTCAGGGTGGGGGGAGGAAGCTTCCTAGGCAGGGGGAAAATGCAAAGGCTCAGAGAACTTGACCTGGTAAGTTTTGGAAACTACAGGTTTGGCAAGTACTTTGGGTGCAGTTGGGGAGTGGGGAAGGGCAAGGAAGGAATGAATGAGAAGAGACAAAACAGTTGAAAGACAAAGCTAGATATATTGAGGGCCTTAACATGCTGTGGTAATGAGTTCAGTTTTTATTCTGAAGGGTATGGGATGGGAGAATTGAATTTTAACATAAAGTCTTGATCAGATTTTATTTTATTATTATGATTTTTAAGATTTTATGTATTTATTTGACAGAGAGACAGCAAGAGAGGGAACACTAGCAGGGGGAGTGGGAGAGGGAGAAGCAGGCTTTCCCACTGAGCAGGTAGCCCAATGCGGGGCTCGATCCCAGGTCCCTGGGATCATGACCTGAGCTGAAGGCAGACGATTAACGACTGAGCCATCCAAGCGCCCCTTGATCAGATTTTAATCACAAGAAGATAACTATGATAGCAGTGTGGAAGATGTAACTGAAGTGTGTGTTTACGGTGGAGACTAGAGACAGTTGGGATGTTGAAGTAATCTAGATGAGATAGGAATGTGAGAAAGACCTGAAATAGTTGCAGTATTTGCACTAAGGATCCATAGTACATTTAGTGTATTTACTGGGTAGAGTTTACATTAAGACAAATTTTTTTGAGTCTCCAGTTATTTTTATTAGAATATTATAATAAAATCACATATAAAAAACAATAAGCTGGGGCGCCTGGGTGGCTCAGTGGGTTAAGCCTCTGCCATTAGCTCAGGAAATGATCTCAGGGTCCTGGGATAGAGCCCCACATAGGGCTCTCTGCTCAGCAGGGAGCCTGCTTACCCCACTCCCTCTGCCTGCTTCTTTGCCTACTTGTGATCTTTCTCTCTCTCTCTCTCAAATAAATACATAAAATCTTAAAAAAAAAAAAAGCAATAAGCTGTAACATTGTAATAAAAATAGGTTAAGACCTATTAAGTGACATTAACTTTTTATGCTGTTACAGCTTAAAGAACATTGAAACTAAAGTTTATAAAATGTAGAAAAATATAAACTAATAAAATTAATATCTGTAATCTATGTGCTACTTAAGTTTTCTTACTTTTCACAAATTGCCTCTTGAAATGTTTATACAGAACTGCCACAGTTTAGGTTCTTCTAAATTTGGCATGTCTGTACTAACTGTTGTGTTCCATATGTGATGACCCATTTTCTCTACTGTAGACCTTTAAGAGACCTTTGTTCATTCTTTCACTGATGTCATTTGGCTTTCACACGGCCAAAAAGAAGTGTTTATTATCTGTTTCTGTTCTCATTTGCCTAAGACAGAGTGCTATTACACAGTACCAACAAGATCATAAAGCTAAACACAGGCTCTGGAGTCACATGGCAGTATTTAGTTATAAGTGGCAATTACGGTGATTTGAACTATGGTTGTATTATTAGAGATTAGTGAAATCACAAAATGGGAAAAAAATCTGGTAAAGAATTCAAAGATTCTAGTTTGAGAAACACTGATATAGAGGTTATAAAAATCCTTTCGTCACATACTTAAAGTCATATTTGTTGAATCTGGCTTTGTGACTCTGAGTAGAGTCAAGAAATGCTAGGCATAGAACCATGAGAGACTATGGCCTCCAGGAAACAAACTGAGGGTTTTGGGGCAGGAGATGGGTTAGCCTGGTGATGGGTATTAAAGAGGGAATGTATTACATGGAGCACTGGGTGTTACACACAAACAATGAATCATGGAACACTACATTAAAAACTAATGATGTACTGTATGGTGACTAACATAACATTAAAAAAAAAAAGTGCTAGGCAGGCAGGACCAATAAGTAACTTGATCCTAAAGTGAAAGGGCTTAGGTGCATTTTAAGGTTCATTCCTGTTCTGGAGCTAAGAACATAGTATCTAATAGGAAAGTAATTCTGTCTCCTGATAAGCCCACAAAGGGCTATTCTCTAAATCCAACCTCTGTATGTTTCATGTTACTGTGAGAAAATACTCCTTAAGAGTTTGCAGTTGATATAGCAGGAATGATCTCTGCCCATCAGAATGAAGCATCCTACCTTTCTGTTTTGTTAGCGAGAAATTCTCCTACCTTCAAGTAACAGGTATTTATTATTTCCTGTAACTTAGGGCAAGAACTCAAGCAGAGCAGAAATAATTGGACTGAGGTCAGACAAAAGCTTTAGAAAGTTGGGAGTTTGGTGGCCAGTTAATCTGTATATTTTACCTTAGGTGTCACTGTATGGTTTACGTTGGCTCTGGGATCCCCCTTTCTTTCTTAGTGCCAGATTGGTTCACCCACATTCCTTTCCCGTAGCATTATCAGTTGCTCCCAACAGAAAGCAACAAGCTTTCTTTTCTATCCTGCTAACTAGGCAAGAATACAATCTTACAGAATACAAAAGAAGAATACAATTCTTTTTTTCCTTATACTTTTGTTCCTAAAGCAAGTATGTACCCTGTTAAGTTTTCATAAGGGTTTTAATTTCATGTAGTAGGATGTTAGCATTTATATATGATTATAAGCTAGCTGCTGATAGTATGAAGGTCAGCAAGAGAGTAGTCGCCGTAATATAGTTAAAGAACTCTGATTTGATCCTGGTTTCCTTATCATTTACAAGCCTCCATTCAACAGATCAGACTCAATAGAAAAAAACCCCACAAGATTCAACTGTACTTTAAAGGAGAACTAGAAATGGTTATTGTAATACACTTGATGTAACAAATTAGTGTAAATTCAGTGACTTAAAACAACAGTTATCTTAGATATTTGGAGGTCAGAAGTCTGAAATGGGTCCTAGTGGTCCAAAATCAAGGCATTAAGATGGGTTCCTTTCTGGAGGTTCTGGGGCAGAATCTTATTTCTTGCCCTTTCCAGCTTTTAGAGGTGCTAGTGCCATGGCTCATGATCCCCTTTCATCTTCAAAGCCAGAAATGGATGGTTGAGTCTTTCTCACATCACATCACTCTGACACACTTGCTTGCCTCCTTTCATTTATAAGGAACTTTGTGATTATATTGGGCCTTTATGGATAATCCAGAAAAATCTACCCACGTGAAGGCCAGATGATTAGCTGCCTTAATTCCATCCACAACCTTAATTCCCCCTTGCTATGTAATATAACGTATTCATAGGTTCCGGGGACTGGGATGTGGGATGTCTTCGGTGGGGATGGAAGATCGGGGGAGACATTAGTCCTTTTTTTTTTTTTTTTAAAGATTTTATTTATTTATTTGACACAGAGAGAGAGAGAGAGATTACAAGTAGGCAGACAGGCAGGCAGAGAGAGAGGAGGAAGCAGGCTCCCTGCTGAGCAGAGAGCCCGATTTGGGCCTCGATCCCAGGACCCTGAAATCATGACCTGAGCTGAAGGCAGGGGATTTAACCCACTGAGCCACCCAGGCGCCCAGGAGACATTATTCTACTACAGCTGTTTATTATTCCTTGGGTACTCTTGAGTTTAAGAGCAACTTTTCCCCTTCCTTCCATTAATTCTCATTTTATTCATTCAAAATATATTTGACTGCCTACTCAAAATATCAAGTGTGAAATGGTATAGAAAGTTAAATATACAAAGGATTAGAAACTTGTCAATTAAATTTTGTCACTGATGACTCAGAATTTTATTGAGAAGGTGTTGACAGAATTTAAATTTAAGCACATTAGGGAGTGAATGGAAAGTGAAAAAATGCAGAGCTTGGTCATGATAGGGAGTTAGAAAATAGGGAATTAGAGTAACCAGGGTCAAAGGAGAGTTTTTTGTTTTTTTTGTTTTGTTTTGTTTTTGTTTTTGTTTTTTAGAATGGGAGAGATTTGAGTATTTGGTCTAGAGGAAATCATGAGAGATGAAATACAGAACAGAGATGAATAGATGGAGTCATTTTCTTCACAAGATGTGACTGTAGGTCAAAATTTGAGTATTTGATTTTGAACAATGGGGAAACATCAGACACTAGAGGGAAGAAGATTAGAGTGGGTAAAAATGAAGATACTTTTAAGTAGGAAGAGGTAGGAAGTTGACCATTAATACTCTGTTTTTCAATTTAATTAATTGAAAGGAGTGCTTTATCTATGCATCTGTTGATGAACACTCAGGTTGCTTCCATATCTTGGCTACTGTATATAATGCTACAATAAACATAGGGTTGTACAATCTTTTCAAGTTAGTGTTTTCATTTTCTTGGGTAAATACCCAAAAGTGGAATTACTGGGTCATATGGTATTTCTATTTTTAATTTTTAGAGAAATCTCCATACTGTTTTTCATAGTTGTTGCACCAGTTTACATTCCTACTGAGAAAGCATGAGGGTACCTTTTTTTCACATCTTTGTCAAAGCTTATTATTTCTTATCTTTTGATACTAGCCATTCTGACCACTATGAAGTGATAGCTCATTGTGGTTTCGATTTGCATTTCCCTGGTGATTATTGATGTGACTGTTGGCCATCTGTATGTCTCTTTGGAAAAATGTCTATTCAGGTTATCTATTTTTAAATTGTATTATTATTATCATTGTTAGTATTGTTATTCTGGTGTTAAGCTGTATGAGTTTTTTAATATATTTTGGATATTAGCCCCTTAGCAGATATGTCATTTATAAATGTCTTCTCCCATTCTATAGGTTGCCTTTTTGTTGTATTGGTGGTTTCCTTTGCTGTACAAAAGCTTTTTAGTTTGATGTTGTACAAATTGCTTATTTTTGCTTTTGTTATCCTTGCCTGAGGATAAGTATCCAGAAAAATATTGTTTAAGTCCAAGAGTTTACTGCCTATGGTTTCTTTTAGGAGTTTTGTGATTTCAGCTCTTACATTTAGGTCTTTAATCCATTTTGCATTTATTTGTATAGTATAAGAAAGTGATTCAGTTGCATTCTTTGGCATTTAGCTATCCAGTTTTCCCAACACCATTTATTGAAGAGACTGTATTTTCCCCAGTGTATATTCTTCCCTTCTTTGGTGTAGATAATTGACCATATAATTGTGAATTTATTTCTAGGCTCTCTGATCTGCTCTATTGATTTCTGTGTATGTTTTTGTGCCAGTACCATACTGTTTTGATTATTATATCTTGATATTACAGTTTGAAATCTGAGATTGTCATTCCCCCAGCTTTGTTCTTTCTCAAGATTGCTTTTGCTATTTGAGGTCTTTTGTCATTACACTCAAATTTAAGAATTATTTGTTCTAGTTCTGTTAAAAGTACTGTTGGCACTTTGATAGGGATTGCATTGAATCTGTAGGTTGCTTTGGGTAGTATGGACATTTAACAATATTAAGTCTTCCAATCCATGACCACAGAACATCTTTCATTTGCATCTTCTCCAATTTCTTTCATTGATGTCTTACAGTCTGTACAGTACAGTTCTTTCATCTCCTTGGTTACATTTAGGTAATTGTTTTTTGATGCAGTTGTCAGTGAGGTTGTTTTCTTAATTTGTCTTTCTTGTAGTTTGTTCTTAGTGTATAGAAACACAGATTTCTGTAAATTGGTTCTGTATTTAGCAAATTTACTGAATCCATTCATTTTAATAGTTTTTTGTGGAGTCTTTAGGGATTCTCATATATGCTATCATGTCATCTGCAAATAGTGAAAGTTTTACTTCTTCCTTACCACTTGGGATGCCTGTTATTTCTTTTTCTTGTCTGATTGCTGTGGCTAAGACTTCTGGTACTGTGTTGAATAAATGTGGTGAGAGTGGACATCCTTGTCTTGTTCCCGATTTTAGAGGAATGCTTTTAGCTAGCTTTTCACTACTGAGTATGATGTTAGCTGTGGATTTGTCCTAAATGGCCTTTATTATGTTGAAGTACATTCTTCCTAAACCCACTTTGTGGAGAGGTTTTATAATGAACAGATGTTGAGTTTTGTCCAGGGCTTTTTCTGTATTTTTAGAGGTGATCCTCTAAAATTTTTATCCTTCATTTTGTTAATGTGATGTATCATGTTGGTTTATTTGAAGATGTTGAACCATCCTTGCATCCCCAAAATAAATCCCATTTGATTGTGGTGAATGATCCTTTTAACATATTGTTGAATTTGGTTTGCTGAATTTTGTTGAGGATTTCTGCATCTATGTTCATCAAGGATATTGCTCTGTAATTATCTTTTTCTGTAGTGTCTTTGGTTTTGATATCAGGATAATCGTGGCTTCACAGAATAAATTTGGAAGCATTCCTTCCTCATCTATTTTTTGGAATAGTTAGAGAAGGCTAGGTATCAGTTCTTTTTTTTTTTTTTAAGATTTTATTTATTTATTTGACAGAGAGAGAGATCACAAGTAGGCAGAGAGGCAGGCAGAGGGAGAGGGGGAAGCAGGCTCCCCGCTGAGCAGAGAGCCCGATGCGGGTTTCGATCCCAGGACCCTGATATCATGACCCAAGCTGAAGGCAGAGGCTCAACCCACTGAGCCACCCAGGCACCCTGGTATCAGTTCTTTACACATTTGGTAGAATTCACCTATGAAGCTGTCTGGTTCTGTACTTTTGTTTGTTGGGGAGTTTTTTTATTACAGATTCCATTTTGTTACTAGTAATCGGTCTCTTCAGATCTAGTTCTTCCTCATTCAGTCTCCAGAGTGTATGTTTCTAGGAATTTGTTTCTTCTAGGTTGTCCAATTTGTTGGCATATAGTTTTTCACCATAGTCTCATAATCCTTTGTATTTCTGTGGTGTCAGTTGTAACATCTCCTCCTTTGTTTCTGATATTATTTTTTTAGAAGGAGGGGGAAGGGCAGAGGGAAAGGGAGAGAGTGAATCTTAAGCAGGCTCCATACCCAGCACAGAGTCCGATGTGGAGCTCAATCTCACAATCCTGAGATCACGACCTGAGGTAAAGTCAAGAGTTGGACACTTAACCAACTGAGCCATCCAAGCTCAATTCTTTTTTTCTTGATAAATGTGGTTAAAGGCTTATCAGTTTTATTTTTCAAATAACCAGCTCTTTCTTTATAAGTAATTAATCTACTACCTTTACTATGCGTTTGCTTTTACAAGTGGAGTTTTTTCCTTTTACAGTTTTCTTCTAGTTATGGCCTTTCCATTTTTGCTTATGGAATTCCCTTTAATATTTCTTGTAAGGCTGGTTTAGTGGTGCTGAACTTTAACTTTTGTTTATCTGGGAAACTCTTTTATCTCTCCTTCAATTCTGAATGATAACCTTGCCCGGTATTCTTGGTTGTAGATTTTTTCCTTTGAGCACTTTGAATATATCATGCCACTCCCTTCTGGCTTATAAACTTTTTGCTGACAAATTTAGGTGATAGCCTTATGGGGTTTCCCTTGTATTTAACTATTTGCTCTTCTCTTGCTGCTTTTTAGTCTCTCTCTTTATCTTTAATTTTGGACATTTCAATTATTATATATCTTGGTGTGGACTGCCTTGCGCTCACTTATTTGGGGCTCTCTGTGTAGCCTAGACCATGATGTCTGTCTTCATCCTTTTAAATTTAGGGAGGTTTTCAGCTATTTTCTTAAGTAAGTTTTCTGCCCTTTTCTCTTCTCCTTCTGGGATCCCTATAATATGAATGTTAGTATGCTTGATGTTGTCCCAGAAGTCTCTTAACCTATCCTTATTAATTTTTTTAATTTGTTTTTATGTTTGGCTTAGCTGCTTTCCATTACCCTATCTTCCAGATCACTGCTCTATTCTGCTGCATCCTTTAATCTGCTGTTGATTCTCTCTAGTGTATTTTTCATTTCAGCTATTTTATTCTTCAGCTTTGATTCTTTTTTATATTTTCTATCTCTTTGTTGAAGTTCTCACTGAGCTTGTATGCTTCTATCAAATCTGGTTAACATCTTAATGACCATTACCTTGTACTCTTTATCAGATAGATTCCTTATGTCTGTCGTCATTTTCTTCCTGAGGTTTTGTCTTGTTCTTTTGTTTGGAATATATTCTTCTGTCTCCTGATTTTGTCTGACTCTATGTTGTTTTTGTATATTAAGTAGGTCAGCTATGTCTCCTGATGTTGAAAGAAATGGCCTTATGTAGAAGGTGTCCCATGGGGCCCAGCAACAGAGTCCTCTGTGTCACCAGAACCAGGTACTTCCAATGATATCCCCTGTCTGCCTGCATGCACCTTCCTGTTGTGGGCAGATCTGCCCTCCAGCCTAGCTGGCTGCAGTGATGAGCCACGACTACTGTGGGCATACTGGTGGGCAGGGCTGGACCCCTGTGCAGCTACCTAAGAGATCGGGTTATAGTGGGTGTGCTGGTGGATGGGGTTAGCTCCCAGTATAGCTGGCTAAGAGTTTTAGCCACAACTGTGGCTAAACTGTGGGCATGCTGGTGGGTGAGGTTGGTACGCTCCCTCCCTGGGGCAAGAATTGTTCTGGAGGTACACTGGCCTGGGCTGGGGCTGCCCACCACGTGTGACAGGATGAAAGTTGCTTTGGGGAGACACTGATCAAAATTGAGGCTGCTGGGCCACCTGGCTGGCTCAGTCAGTAGAGCATGTGACTCTTGATCTTGGGTGTAGAGATTACTCCAATAAAATCATCAAAACAAAACAAAATACGATGTTTGCCAGGTGTGGTGCTGATTGGGCTAGACCGGTCTACAGGGGAATGCTGGTGTAGGGCAAGTGGTATTATCAGGACAGATGGAGAGTGTCAGAACTGGCTTCCACAAGCATCTTGCCAGCTAAGCTAAAGAAGGCAGGAGAAATAGTACCCACCAGCATTTCTCTGACCCTTAAGCACATACCCTAAAATTAATAAGTTTCCTTCATGTATAACCCAGGTGCTTTTCAAACTGCTGCCTGTATGTTGGATCTGAGACCAAGTGATATAGTGCTCTGACCCTTTGAGTGGTCTTGGTTTCTTATAGCCTTCTGGCTCTCTTGGCATTAAGGTAACCATGCTGATTTTCAGAGGCAATTTTTATGGGGGTTTATTTGTTTTTTATGCAGGTCCCCAGAGCCAGAGGTGCCTGATGTGGGGCTTGATTCCCCTCACTCCTTAAAGACGACCTCCATTCCTGTGATATCCATCCTGCTTGTGGGTTGATGTGCCAGGGGTTTGCTTCCTGGCCGAGTCTCTACTACCCTTCTACCCTTCTGAATGTGGCTTTTTCTTTATATTTCTAGCTGTGGAAAAGCTGTTCTGCTAGTCTTCAGGTTATTTTCAGAGTGACTTGCATTAAATGTAGTTGCAGCCTTGGTGTGTCCCTTGGGGGATGTGAGCTCAGGATCCTCCTATTTTTCCATCTTTGCAATTGTTATCTTTTGTAGAATAAGATCAACAGCTCTTTTCAAAAATTAATACTCCCATCTCAAGAAACTCAAATGGCAGAATAAAAGTTTATGTGTCATATAAGAGTATAGAAAGAAGTGAGAGCGGCATTTTAAATTTCATCAAGATTCATTCAGTTACTTATTGAGCAACTACTATGCATTAGCCTCTGGGCGAGGCTTGTGGAAAATTTAGATCTGATTTTCACACTTCTTTCCTAAGAGTCCTCAAGTCTATAAAGCAAGCTGCCTGAGTTGGAGGCCGAAGCCTTGCCCATTCAGAATCTTAATCACTTTCCCTCTGTCTCCAATCCCATACCCACTCAGGATACCTCAGATGGTTCTCTGAGTATCCCTAGTATTCATTGAACAGAATCTGAAAAACCAGTGGTCAAATATTAATACCAAAGCCTCGTTATAACAGTCATGTGAGGAACAAATAATAGGAAATATATTAGAGGTAAGTGTAAAGATGGGCACTCAGATGAAAAGAATCTGGCCTAACAGCAGACATATGATAAAGACATGAGAATTTCAGTTGCTTGACATCTCAGTATAATTGCTTGATGTCTCAGCAATGTGCTTAGGACTGCCCAAAGAACCTATACAGTTTTACTCTGAAAGATGGAAATATGTGGTCTAAACAAAGCAGTTACTTTTTCCACATTTTCATTGGTCAGACCACAGTTTTAAATTTTTTTATAGCTCTATGGAAGTATAATTGATATACATGACATTTATTTCAAGTGTACAATCGGTAATTTGACATATGTATATACCCATGAAACAATCACTAAAATCAAGATGATCAACATATGCATCACTACAAGTATCTGTGTACTCCTTTGTAAATCCTTTTGTTTTGCCAACCCCTCTCCCTGTATCCACAGGAAGCCATTGATCCATTTTCTGTCCTACAGACTAGTTTGCATTCTCTACAATTTTAAATAGAATCAAACAGTATGCCCTTTGTGACTTTTTCTTACTCAGCGTAATTATTTTGAGATTTACCTGTGTTGTGTCACTCAATAGTTCATTACTTTTATTGTTGAGTAGTAGTCTTTGTATGGGTATGCCACAATTTCCATATCCATTTATCCATCAGTGGACATTGTTTGTTTCCAGTTTTTGTCTATAACAAATATCCTTTTTTTTTTTTTTAGACCCTATTTATTTATTTGACAGAGAGTGAGAGAGCACAGGCAGTGGGAGCAGCAGAGGGAGAGGGAGAAGCAGGCCTCAACTGAGCAGGGAGCCCGACATGGGGCTCAATCCCAGGACCCGGGGATCATAACCTGAGCCGAAGGTAGATGCCCAGCTGACTGAGCCACCCAGCACTCCTATAACAAATATTCTTCTACAGGTGTTTGTATGGACATAGGTTTTTATTTCTTTTAGATAAATAGCTAGGAGTGGAAGAGCTGGCATTTGATACGTGTATGTTTAACTGCCAAGCTGTTTTCTGAGTGGTTGTACCACTTTACATTCTCCCCCGCTGTGTGTGAGAATTTCAGTTTCTCCTGACTTGTTATGACTAGTCTTTTCAATCAGCCATTCTAATAGGTATGTAGTGGTATATCGCATTGTCATTTTAATTTGCATTTACCTAGTTACTAAAGATGTTCAACATGTTTTCATTACTGCTTTGCCATCTATATTTCTTCCTTGAAGAAAGGTCTCTATATTTTTCTCATTGTTTATTGAGTTCCTTTTGTTTGTATTTGTTTACAGGTGACACAAATGGAACATTTACAGCAGCCTTAGAAGATTTTTAAAAAGTAAAGCCAAAAGGAAACATATACACGGAGGAATATGAAAAAGGCATGAAGGATTCAACTCATTGGCTAGTGCCTAAGTCACTTCCAAAACTAAATGTTCAGGCAGTAGTATGCCAGAGCTGGCTTATGCTGCCTCATGAGTGCCAATTTGAAAATTTTTAGAAATTTTACAGGCTGTTAAACACAGCTGTTATTAAAAATTAGTTTTATAAGCTGATAATTATGTTAAAATCCAATATATAAGATTAATACTCAAAATTCACTTCCTCATTTTTACTATTTTCCATGTTTTTGTGGGTGGTTTATTATACCCATATTGTAGAAATACCATATTATAGCTTGATAATTATACATTTCCTTCTAGTTCTGTGTTCTGTGATGTCCTGTGGTAGCTTAAAATGAGCCACAGTGGGAGTATTCACCCCCCAAAATTTGCAAACACCATGATTAAAGCCTCTACCCCCCCAACCCTCCCCTGCTGGTGAGCTAGTTGTTAAACATTTACCAGCTCACCAGTAATGACAAGGACCTTCAAACTGCACTGACTTACTGTCCATGATGAATAATTGAAGCTTTAGTCACATGGAGAACTCACGTTTGTGAAACACTTAATTCCTCAAGAACAGATCAATATTTTTGCTGCAGAATAAAGCTTACAAAACCTATTTTCCCTGCTTTTTTTTTTTTTCTCACTTCCAAGTACCCTGAGAATGCCAAAGTCTACTGGATAAGGGAGAATGCCAATACATTATTTCTGTGGTCCCATGTACAAAATGCAAAATATTTTATTTGAAGTAGAACTAGAAGGGCTGTTAAATATCAAAAATTGTTAATGGCAAAAAAAAAAAACTAAAGCAAACAGCTCTGTATAACCAAATTTCTATTCATGTAAGAGTAGGGGAAGCTAGACTAAGATGAGGGAGCAAATGATGATACAAGAGGAATATTTGGTCTTAACACCCAATCAGCTTTCTAAAGGCGGATGAAGCATTTTTTTTTTAAAGTATAAACTTACTAAAGATGCTGGATGTTAGTAGAAATGTTATGTAACAGATGCAGTAACATACTATAGCAGTCCAGAGATAAAACAACTAGGAGAAACTAAGCATTTCAGAAGGAAAAGAAAACATCTTAACGTTCATGGTCTAAATTAAAGGAATAAACATTTAAAATAATAAAACAAATATACCATACACATGACTTTCTTTTTCCTTTTTTTTTTTTAAGATTTGGGAGAGTGTGCATGTGAGCGTGTGTTGGCAGGGGGCGGGTTACGGGGGGGTGCAGAAGAAGAGAGAGCAATCCCAAGCAGACACCCCCCCCACCCCCCACCCCCTGAGCACAGAACCTGACTTGAGCTGAAACCAAGAGCTGGATGCTTAACTGAGTCACCCAGGTGCCTTGATCATGCATATGACTTTCAATAAAACACTTACTTTGTCTCACATGAAATTCAAATAGAAATTAAAATGTTTGCCGGATTTTTAGTAAGGTACTAGTAACCTACAGTACTAATAGTGATAACTATTTAGAGTGATGCATACTGAAGAATATCAGTTTGGTATTAAATGAGAGGAACAAATAATCCCTAAACCAGTCAATGCCCATATAATCATTTTACTAATAAATTGGACAAAATAGATGGAACTTTTACTAAATCAGCAGGTATAAAGTTTAGTTTTAAAATTAAAAATGAGGGCGCCTGGGTGGCTCAGTGGGTTAAAGCCACTGCCTGCGGCTCAGGTCATGATCCCAGGGTCCTGGGATCGAGGCCCACATCGGGCTCTCTGCTCAGCAGGGAGCCTGCTTCCTCCTCTCTCCTCTCTCTCTGCCTGCCTCTCTGCCTACTTGTAATCTCTCTCTGTGTGTCAAATGAATAAATAAAATCTTTAAAAAAATAAAATTAAAAATGAGGAGGAAACACATATTCCCAAGGAGATAACTTCTTTCTCTCTCTCAAAACTTCAAATTTTTAAAGGAGATTGAATCATCTCACATGAAAATATTTAAGAATATATAAAACTAATAGATGTAATAGAGAACTGCCTGCTGAACATTTCCACAAATGAAATAAATCACTGTTTTCTCCCTATCCTTTGTCCTTATCTCCCAAATCCGTTCTCTCCTGACTGATTTAAGTGACTCTATTTTCTAGTTGCCAGAATTCATTTTTTTCTTTTACCCTTCTCATTCCTTACCAGTCTCCATTTTTCTTCTTTGGATCTTCAAATGCATATTACACCTTAAATTTTATAATATACATTTAAAAAGATTCTTGTCCTCATATTTGTATAACCACTCTGAGTTAATCAAAAGTTATTAGCATTTCCTTATCCTATTAAAGGCCTCCAAGGTGATGGGCATGTAAATAAGAGAATCAGACAAGTTAAATGACTTGCCCAAGTTGATAGGACCAGTAATTACAAGTCCTGTGATTCTAGTGTCAACATTCTTTTCGTTACAATATGATGCCTGTCATCAACAGCTCATATTTGGTCCATTACTATAGATTCCCAGTGGTTTTCTCTGCCTCTATTCCTACTTCTTCAGTCTATTTTGCACGTCACTATCAGAGTAAACACAGCTTTTATTAAAAAATACCACAATGAAATTTCCAGTGGCTTCCTATTATGTAAAGAATACAAATCAGAACTTGATCTCTGCTTTTATACATGAAATCTCTAATCAAACTGGGCTCTTCATGTTCCTTCAAATACACTTGCGGGACACCTGGCTGGCTCAGTCAGTTAAATGTCTGCCCTTGGCTCAGGTATTATTTCCAGGTCCTGGGGTTGAGCCCATTGGGGTCCCCTCCCAATGGGGAGTCTGCTTCTCCCTTCCCCACTGCTCCCTCCCACCAGCTTGTGCACTCTCTCTCTCTCTTTCATAAGTAAATTTTATTTTATTTTATTTTATTTTTAAAGATTTTATTTATTTGACACAGAGATCAGATCACAAGTAGGCTGAGAGGCAGGCAGAGAGAGAGGAGGAAGCAGGCTCCCTGCTGAGCAGAGAGCCCGATGCGGGCCTCGATCCCAGGACCCTGAGATCATGACCTGAGCCGAAGGCAGAGGCTTTAACCCACTGAGCCACCCAGGCGCCCCATAAGTAAATTTTAAAAATATCTTTCAAATACATCGTAACTCTCCTGAGACTATGCCTTTGCTTCCAGTAGTGTTTCCCTTCTTTGAGTTACAAATCCCTAAGTAACAGTTATTGCAGAGGACCTGGACATAAATAACACACTATTCTGTTTATTACATATTTATTTATAGTTTATATGCTAAACATGTACAACTACTACCTTGTGTGTTTTGATAAGAGAGGGGGCAGGGGCATCCAGTAAAATTTTTGACATTAAAAATGAGTCTTCGGGGTGCATGGCTGGCTCAATTGGTGGAGCATAAAACTCTTTATCTCCGGGTTGTGAGTTCAAGCCTCACATTGGGTGTAGAGATTACTCAGAAAAAAAAAAAATTTTTTTTAAATGAGTCCTCTGCAGTTCCACTTCTGGTAATGAAGAACTAGGTGGGTTTTGATCATGCTTTAGCTGACAACAACTAGAAAAGTGGACCAAGAAAAAGAAAACCACATTTCTTTAAAGGCATTAAAAAGCCACCAAATTGGTGAAGATTGCAGGACCAAGATGTAGGAGAGGGAGACATGTTGGAGAGATGCTTGACTATCTGGGGCCCCCTTTCTTCTGGAGGCATCGGTCTCTTCCAAAAGCAACTGAGAAGGTAAACAGACTTTTGCAAGCTCACAGACCTAGGAGATGGGGCAGGGAGGTTGAAAAACTGGAGTTTAGGGCTCACCAAGGAAGAGATAAACACCTCCGCCTTTCAGTTGAGATCCTGAAGGGCTGTACCCTAGGAGTCAACGTGAACTGAAAATAGATCAGAACTGGCAGGGATTGAGTCATCTCTGGCCCTAACTGGACTGTAGTGATCTGAGTCTGCTAATAGCCCCAGTTGAGCTGCCCAATGGAAGTAAAAGAAATCCTCTCTAGAGGAAAGTAATGCTATCCAGAGCTTCAAAATACTTCTGCAATATTTTATATATAATATTCAGCACACACAAAAAATAATCAAGTATGTGAGAAGGTATGACAAAACCAGAGAACCAACATAACAAAACCCACAGGGATTATGAAGGAGACTGAAATGCTGTTTAAAATGCTCAGGAACTTAAAAAATATAAAAATGAGAATGTGTGTAGAGAATGGAAACACAAACAATGGAAATTCTATTGTTGAAAGACCTCTAACAAATTAAAAACCCAATGGATGGACTTAATAGCCAATTATATAGAGCTGAAGACAAAATTAGGGAACTGGATAAAGTTCAGAAGAAAATACTCAGATTTAGAGACAAAAGCATGAAAATATGGAAAAAAATGTTTTAAAAGTGGAAGAGACTTATGGTATAAGATAAAAAATTTAATATAGTTATAATTAAGACCCAGAAGGAGAGGAATGAGAGAATGTAACAAAGTCATACCTGAAGAGATGTCTAAAGTAAAAGGCATCATGCCTTGGATTCAAGAAGCATTATAAACCTTAAGCGAGAAAAAGGCAAAGAAAACCACACCTAAGCACATCATAGTAAAACTGCTGAAAATCAAAGACAAAAATTTTAAGCATCCAAAGGAAAAAGATAAATTATTTTATCAGATGAATGACAGTAAGCCCAGTGCTTTGCAGCCAAAATGATGCTATCTTTAGAGTACCAAAGGAAAATACCATCAACTCAGAATTTACATTCAAACAATATAACTTTCAAATATTGAGACAAAATAAAGACATTTTCAAACAAACAGGAAATAGAGTTTGTCACCAGCATTTCTGCTTTACATGAAAGAGTGGACCTTGGGCAGAGAGAAGTGATCTCAGATGGATGCACTCAGATTATGGAAGAGATGAAGAGCATTGAAAAGGAAAAATATATAGGTAAATCTAGATAAATAGTATCTTTACAAAACAATGCTAATATATTGTGATGTTAAAAACATAACATTTAAAAACGCAACAACACAATAATTGAGAAGAGAAGGTAAATAGACTTAAAGTGGTCCAAGCTGGTCCCATTGTCCAGGAAGTGGCTAAAGTACTAAGATATCTTAGACTTTTAAAAGTCAAGGGTGTACATTCTAATTTCTAGAGGAATTAAGAATATTAAAAGAGGGTGCCTGGGTGGCTCAGTGGGTTAAGCCTCTGCCTTCGGCTCAGGTCATGATCTCAGGATCCTGGGATCGAGGCCCACATCGGGCTCTCTGCTCGCAGGGAGCCTGCTTCCTCCTCTCTGCCTGCCTCTCAGCCTACTTGTGATCTCTCTCTCTCTGTCAAATAGATAAATAAAATCTTAAAAAAAAAAAGAAAATTAAAAGAACATAAAGTCAAAAAGCTAATCAAAAGAAAACAATGAAATTTAAAAAAAACCAAAAACCCCACCTGAACAATCCCCAAGAAAGTAGAGAAAAAAGAATGAAGAACGGGTGAGATAAAAAGAGCAGGAAGGCAGCTTTAAAGCCAATATATCAGTAATTACATTACGTGAAAACTGATTATCCCAATTCAAAGACAAAAACTGTCTTGGATTTATAAAGGTACATCTTTAACCTGTTTCAAGAGACAAATCTTAGATAGTTGAATGCAGAAAAGCTTAAAGTAAAAAGATATGTCATGCAAAAACTAACAAAGATGGTGTGATTATGCTAAATCCAAGTAGATTTTAAGCAAGAAGCAATACAAGTGATAAAAAGTTCATGGGTGCCTGGCTTGCTTAGTTGGTAGAGCATGGGACTCTTGATCTCAGGGTTATGAGTTCAAGCTCCATGTTGGGCATGGAAAAAAACCCAAAACATTCATGTGTCCAAGAGTCCTAACAGGAAACAAATGACACTCAGGATCATTTAAAGAAGGTTTACTTATGAAGGGCCTAATTACAAATGTGTGTGTGTACAAGGATAGGCTCTAAGAGACAGAAGAGGAAAAAATTAATCAGAACCAGGAAGGAGAGAACTGTGAAGAGTTCACTCTGAGAGAGGCAATGACCTAAGGTCAAGGTATACATCCAGTTCCAGGTAGTCTCTATTGGAGAAAGCCAGAGGGAATAAATATGCTTACCTCACTCTTTTCCACTATGCAATCTCCTCCCATCAGCTACAAAATCATCATGGGGTGGTGTCATTCAGTCCTGAAACCATAAATATTAGCCACCCCAGAATTCTTCTTATATGGTACGGGAGAAAAGAAACAAGTTCTAAAACAGTCTCTTAAAGCCTGCTTTTTAAGCTGGTTATGAGGCCTAGATTTATAAACATAGTTGTTCTCCATTCATTCTTGGTTTCTCTCACTTTTTGCTTGTACCTCACCTGAATGGAATTCTTTTTTTTTTTCTTAAAGATTTATTTCAGAGAGAGAGACAAAAAGGGAAGAGGAGCAAAGGGAGAGAGAGAAGAGTGTCAGGAGAGGACCAGAGGGAGAGCAGGAGAGAGCCAACTCCAGGCTGAGCATAGAGCCTGAGGTAGGACTCAGTCTTACAACCCTGCAATCATGACCTGAGCTGAAATCAAGAGTCAGATGCTTAATGGACTGAGCCACCCAGGTGCACCCTGAAAAGGATTCTTTACTAGGTGGGGTGCTCCAACATTCATTCTTATGAGTCCTAGTGGAGGTCCTTTTTGGGTGACCCTAGTTTTTTATTGGACTACTGGCTAAGAGAATACAAATAAGCATTTCAGAGAATACCCTTACCCTTAATTTCCCCATTAAAAGGGATCCCATGGTGCCTGGCTGGTGCAGTCAGTTAAGCGTCCGACTTTTGGTTTTGGCTCAGGTCGTGATCTCAGGATTGTGGAATCAAGTCCTGGCTCAGCGTGGAGTCTGCTTAGGTTTCTCTTTCCCTCTCCCTCTTCCCCTGCTCTCTCTAATAAATAAATCTTAAAAAAAATATATACATATATATAGAAGGGATCCCTCACCCTGCCTGCCAGGAGAGTGATCCCCTTCTCTCTTTGTTGGTTAGTGACAGAAAAAGCCCAAACCTGCCAATGAGCAGTGTCCACTTCTAATTCATTGAAACCACTTTCCTAGGAAGATTTCCTAGGAAACATTCCTCTCTTCAGTACTAAGACCTCCAAAACCACTAAGTCCAAAGTTGTAGGGTCCAAAGATTCTTCAAGTGGGTTATTAGGTATAATGGAAAACCCAACAAAAATACATACATGTGTACACCAAAAGATGTACACAAGGATGTTCATAGTAGTAGCCCTTATAATAGCCCCAAATGGAAATATCTCCAATGCTGTGAACAGTCGAATGGATAAATATGGTATATTCATTAAACGTGGTATATTAAATATGGGGCATATCAGTGTTGAAGCTAATAAAGTGGGTGCTAATTACGTAGTTATCTTCACTTTGTGGAAGTCATGCTAAATATATTTGTGCACTTTTCTATCATGTGTTATGCTTTAATTAAAAAACTTTAAATGCATATAATAGCCTTCTTGTGTGTATGTGTACTTGTACTGAATGCTTTTAAGATGTTTTTCTTTGTCTTAGTTTTATCAATTTGACTATAACATGCGTTGGTGTGATTTTCATTGTAATTTTCTTACTTGTGGTTCACTAAGCTTTGTGGATCTGTAATTTCATGCTTTTCACCAAATGTAGAAAACATGCTGCCAGTATTTTTTAAAAATTAGACATGTATAAAATAAAGGAGCCATTCTCATCTCCACTCTGTGTACTTTCTGGGAAAGATAGCACTGTATATTGATTACTGGGGTTAAGCATATACTTTATTCTGTTGGTCAGCATCCTAAATTTGCAGATTATTGTCTCTTGGCCAGCCCCATAAACTGAATCAGTTTTCCAGTTTGTTCTAAGTTCTTGTCCAGCCCATCAACTCATAAGCCATTAACAATGAACCAGTGTATACCCTTACCTCAGGCCATTGTCTCCTAAAGTTCTTCTCAATGAAAGGATGTCTCTCTATTGTTGTGTTTCAGGGCCACTAAGGAGTGATGGTGTTGTATGGTGACCACTCACACCAGCTCACTGCACTGCAGGTCCTTTTGGGAATTAACAAGATAAGGGGCGTCTGGGTGGCTCAGTGGATTAAGTGTCTGCCTTTGGCTCAGGTCATAATCCCAGGGTCCTGGGATTGAGTCCCACATCAGCTCCCTGCTCCGTGGGGAGCCTGCTTCTCCCTCTGCCTCTCTCCCTCTCTTTCTCTGTCTCTCATGAATAAATAAATAAATAAATAAATAAATAAATAAATATCTTTTAAAAAAGTTTTTCTCTTCCATTAATTGGTCAGAGGAACTCTTCTGAAGGCAGTCTATATGGATTGGGGAAGAAGAGTGCTGAACTGGGGGAGAAGTGCTGAAGAAACAAGGGCGGGTACTACTCGTAGCCTGAGTCACCTGCTCTTTCAGTTTAGTTGTGACGGTGTTTCCAGTCTGGTAGGGAGTGGACTGCTGTTGTGCTCATCCAGTTGTATAGTCTGGTGAATCAGATGACACCAGGTCATGATGGGCAGTTTGATTATTCACGTAGTCACTTGATGTCCCATGGTCAGGTGTTCCATCTCTACCAGATAACCAGCAGCAAATCAGGAGCTACTTCTCAATGAAACAAAACAAAACAAAAGAAAACATTGGTTGAGGAAGATAGATCTTTACTCAAAAACCAAGTAATCTGTGTTGTAATTCTCCTGTTGGCACTTACCGGAGGCTTCATATAACATTTCTACCACATGAACTTCCAATACCACTCGATCTGCCCAATCACAAGGCCCAACTGGCAAGAGAGTTTGCTCTGGGCTCCAGTGAAAACTACAGTTACCCAGAAAATAGGTTAGAGGAGGCCACCTACATGTTCTATTTTGTTGTCTCCAGAACCCAAAAAGGGCTGCCATACGTTCTGCCTTTTTTTTTTTTTAAGATTTTATTTATTTATTTGACAGAGAGAGAGAGAGATCACAAGTAGGAAAAGAGGCAGGCAGAGGGAGAGGGGGAAGCAGGCTCCCTGCTGAGCAGGGAGCCCAATTCGGGGTTCCATCCCAGGACCCTGAGATCACGACCTGAGCCGAAGGCAGTAATTCACCGAGCCACCCAGGCGTCCCGACGTTTTGCCTTTTTCTTTATTGTGGTGGTAAAAAAACACAACAAACTGTCACTCACTTGAATGGGTAACCTAACATGTTTCAGGACATCAGACCTCTAGAAATTTGTGGCAGGTCCTGCAACTTTTACAGGGTTTTTCTTGGACCTTCTGGCATGCATATGCCTTACCAAAACATGTAGAGTGCTCACTACTTCCTGCTCATTGGGTTCATTTAACATTCATTTCTATAATAGACTACTGTAATGTTCTGTGACATAGCAAGATGATCAAGGTCCCTTCACACCACAGAACAGAAAGTTGATGCAGCCCTGCAACAAGACAGTAAGGGCTCACTGTTGTCCCTGCCAGTTAAATGTGATCTATTTCAGACTTGCCTTACTAACTAGAATTGGGTGGAGGGGGCACTTCCAGACCAAAACTTATATATCATGTCAAAGTCTATATTAATTTTCTCCAATAAAGATCCCACACCTAGAACAGCAACTTCAATTGGCATCTCTGCCTGACCAAACTCTGCAGTAATCCAGTCATTTTTTACCACCTATCTTGGTTTTACACTGTTATTCCCTATGACTCATCTGGTGACCACAAAGGGAATTTAAGTGGGAATGTGTATGAATCACTATCCCAGCATGGTGACACTAATTTCTATGAGTTCCCCAGGATGTGGTACTTTTTGTATACGGTCTTAGTGTGAGAGAGGTAGCAAGCAGTTATGAACTTCTACATAGCCCTTCCTACTGTAATAACACTCACTCCATTAGTCAGGAAACCAAAATGAAGATTGCTTCAGTTATTAAAATGTATCTGTTCAAAAAAAATAAATAAAATCTGTTCTTATTACACGTCTAGGACTGGAGAAGTAACCACCTATGGGTCTCTGTGGACTCACTGTTACCCAGACTCAGGCCAAGACTACATCCATCACTTCACTTTCTATTTCAACCAGTTGTCCAGGATGGGGTTTGGGGTCTCTAGGTATCAGCAGATATTAAGAGGCAGTATCTAATAAGCCTCAGGAGGCCTGATATTTTCCTTTCTTCACTAAGTGGCCATTAGAGAAGGATTAGGGCAGTAATCCCCTAACTTCTCACAGGATTTACCAGGGGAGCTTTAAAAAATATCAGTGACTGGATCTCACTCCCTGAAATTATGATTTAATTGGTCTGGAGTGTGTTCTTTAGAATTCTCAGGTGTTCTAAAGTACACACAGCTTTGGGAATCACTGGATTAGGGGAAGGTTCGTGGTTATACAACTGTGGCTGCACTGCTGGAAACTTCTTCACAGGGACCCAGTCTCTTTCTCCGTCAAGGAGTTCCAGGTCTGTGAACTGGATGGGAGGCTTCAAATTTCACTATGGCAACATGAGTTAGTTTAGAATTTTCCCACCCTATGTGTCAAGCAGTACCTTATGGGCTACTTAAGCCATTTCATTTCTAGGGACTTTGTTATCATTTGGTCATTATCCCCCATTCCCTGCAGCTCAGAACAGTTTGATTAACTTCTCTTCTTTGACTTATTATGGTAATTGTGCCCACCATGTCTCTGGTGGTTATATGCCATCATGTGGACTTGGTGAAAAGAGAATGTCTACAGAGCCTTTGTACTCCTTCCTCTACGGTATGCCAGAGTATGTCTGGCACTTTGAAATTATTATTTCAAATTTCATTAGTAGATCATTTATTATTTGTAACCTGCTATTGAGCCTATCCCTCGGCCTCCTAGCAAACTATTAACGCCAATATATTAGATGTTGATTCTCAGGTGAGTACACCCGTGCCAATAAATTTGGCAGGATAGGGGCACCTGGATGGCTCAGTGGGTTAAGCCTCTGCCTTCGGCTCAGGTCATGATCTCAGGGTCCTGGGACCAAGCCCCGCATAGGGCTCTCTGCTCCCCAGAGAGCCTGTTTCTGCACCACCACCACCCCCCACCGCCTCTGCCTGCTTCTCTGCCTATTTGTGTTCTCTCTCTCTCTGTCAAATAAATAAATGAATCTTTTAAAAAAATTTGGCAGGATAAAAACTTATATTTATTCATCCTTGGTGTAATATCCTTAGAACCCACTTCTATATGTACTCCTTAGGTTCCTGCTGATCAAAACAGCAAGGTCTCTAACTCCTATGTAGCTTATCTCTTGCCAGCGCAGGCCACATACTTCTCTGACTAGGCTGTCTTGAGATTTAACTGGGGATACTGTGAGGTGGTGAAGGTAAGTTCTGAGAACAGGTATCAGCTTATGAGAGAGCTGCCCAAGTGCAATCGCTGAAAGCCTCTATGCAGAGGAGGCTAGTTTCGTCAGCAAAGTTCAAAGGATATGCAGGGTCAGAGTTCTCAGCTTCATTCTTGTCTGCCCAAAAATCCGCATTCTTGGTCTGGGCCCCACATCTTCCGCACCAATACTCTACCCTTACAGTAAGAAAGCTGGAACAATTGAGCATTTAACTGATACTACAAATACCTTATCTGCCCACTGATTACAGGAGATGAGGGACTCCTTCAAAGCTGCAGTGGAGGGGTTTTGACTCTCTCCATGCATTCTTAATTGTATTTGCATAGTTTTTACCTTTTTCTTTTCCTGTGTGCATCCTGTTTAGGATCATAAGAAAAGTCTGATGGATCCACAATTTTAAATTACTACGGTTATCAGTGATACTTTCTCCTCACCTTCATTCTATTCCATGCTATTATAATGGTAATTATAATAGTACTGTAAGCCATGGATCTCCTGTGGTCCCTTTGTCGACAGCGATGAGGTTATCCCAGTGATTGATTTTAGTGTGTGTGTGTGTGTGTGTGTGTGTGTGTTTAATTCAATCTCAAAGGGTCCACTTCCTGTAACAACTCTGGTACCAATTACTCTATCAGGGTTATAAAAAGAAATAGAAGTCACACTCAAAATAATGAAGAATGAAGAAGATTAGTGAAAGAATGAAAAAGATGAGTGAAATGTGTTACATTAAAATCAACAACTTTGTTTTTTCAAAAGATGCCATGGAGAAAATGAAATGACAAACCATGCTATAGGGAAGGATATTTGGTCAAGAACTCTCATTCAGAATATAAGAAGTCCTAAAAATCAGTATGAAAATCACCAAAACCCCAACAGAAATATGGGGCAAGTGACTTGAATAAGCACTTCAAAAAAGAGGCTCTCCAAAGGGCAAATAACATAAAATGGTGCTCAACCTCAGTAATCATCAGGAACATGCAAATTGATGCCCAAATGAAATGTCACTACCCACCCATCAGAATGGCTGGCATTAAAAAGAGTGACGATACCAAGTGTTGCCCAGGGTGTGGAGAACATGAAACTTTCATATACCGTTGGCGGGGATATAAATAACGTAAACTTTGGAAAACTGTCATTCTTTATGAAATGTGCACACGACTTATGACCAAGGAATTTTAATCCTAAGTATTCTCTCAAAAGAAATGTCTTCCCGTGCATACCAAGAGACACGTAAGAGAATGTTCATGGCATCGTTATTGGTAAATAGCCCCAATGTAGAAACAACCTAAACATCAACAATAGAATGGATATATTTGGTTCATTCATATAATGGAATATAGCAACGAATATGAACTACTTCTACAAACAATACAGATGAATCTCACATATATATAAAATACACACTGAATCTCATTTATGTAAGATTGAAAACCACACAAAATTGTTCTACAGTTAGAAGCTAAGAGAGTGATTACATTGGCGAGGAGGGGCAGGATAGTTATTGAGAAGTTGCCTAAGAGGGTCTCCATGTAACCAATAATACTCTATTTTCTGAATGGTAGATACAGTGGTATGTTTACTTTATGACAGATAGTTCATTTATTTCTGTAGTATGCTATATTTCAATTTTTTAAAAGGGAGGGCCTAAAAAGATTGGAACTATTTGTTTATGCCTCCTTGCCCCTCTCCATTAATTCAAATACTTCTTTCAAGGTACAGTTCCAATTCCATATCTTACCTGAAGCCCAACCACTCCAGGTAGAACCAATTTATCTTTCTTTTTTTTTTTTAAAGATTTTATTTATTTATTTGACACAGAGAGAGAGAGAGATCACAAGTAGGCAGAGAGGCAGGCAGAGAGAGAGGAGGAAGCAGGCTCCCTGCCGAGCAGAGAGCCCGATGTGGGCCTCGATCCCAGGACCCTGAGATCATGACCTGAGCCGAAGGCAGAGGCTTTAAACCGCTGAGCCACCCAGGCGCCCCAAATTTATCTTTCTACATGGTTTTTAGATCTCCTGGGAGGTAGCATAACATAGTAGAAATAGTATGGGCTTAAAGGGTTTGGGCTTTAATCTGTGAGGCAGTTAAAAGTGGGAGAGTGACATGGTCATATTTATATCTGCCCATCATGAACTTGTTTAACCAATTTTACTTATTTTTAAAAATATTTATTTAGGGCGCCTGGGTGGCTCAGTGGGTTAAAGCCTCTGCCTTCAGCTCAGGTCATGATCTCAGGGTCCTGGGATCCCTGCTCGGCAGGGAGCCTGCTTCCTCCTCTCTTTCTGCTTACTTGTGATCTCTCCCTCTGTCAAATAAACAAATAAAATCTTTAAAAAAAATTTATTTATTTATTTGAGGGGGGAGGGGCGGAGGGAGAGGGAGAGAGAATCTCAAGGAGACTCCCCACTGAATGCAGAGATGAATGTGGGGCTCAATCCCATGACCCATGAGGTAATGACCTGAGCCAAGACCAAGAGTCAGACACTCGACCAATTGAGCCACCAGGCGCCCACCACTTTTACTTGTGTTTCTTTGACTATGTGGACAAATATAAAACTTTACATATACATATAAGTATATCATATGAGAGACTGTTATAATATTTGCTCCCAATAAATCGTGCCACCTTTGTTCATGCTTTTTTGCGGCATGTCTTTGCAGGAACAGATAACTTCTGGGAAAAAGAAGTCTCCTTTCCTTTTTTACCTAGCTCACCGAAGTCTTTTGTAGCAAAAACTTCTACTGTCTCTCAATGTCCTTTCTTCTCTTCTTCCCCCAGTTCTAGCTTTGGACAGTGCCAAGGACAGTATTTCCTAGCCTCCCTTGAAAGTGTGGCCAAATGGGGGCACCTGGGTGGCTCAGTCGTTAAGCATCTGCCTTCAGCTCAGGTCATGATCCCAGGGTCCTGGGATCCAGCCCCGCATCGGGACCCCTGCTCAGCGGGGAACCTGCTTCTTCCTCTCCCACTCCCCCTGCTTGTGTTTCCTCTCTCACTGTGTGTCTCTCTGACAAATAAATAAATAAAATCTTAAAAAAAGAAAAGAAAGTGGCCATACGACTATATTCTGGCTGATGGGCTATAAGTGGAAATGATGGCTGCAACTTCTATGGCATGTCCTTAAGAAGACAAGGTAGCTAGAACAAAAGGTATTTGTAGTTTAAAATTTTTAACACAGGTTGCCAGACTGCTTTGCGAATAGGTTGAAAAAGTTCACCTTTTTATCAGCAATGTAAAACAATACCCTTTTACCTGGATCCTCACTAGCGAGAGGTCATTTAAAATTTTGCCCAGTCTGAGAAGATGTTTTACCTCACTCATAACAGAAGACATGCATAATAAGGCTATACTAAGAGTAAACATTTTCACTTTTCAGTCTCAAATCCAAGAGTTTGGTCACAAACTCTAATGACAATGCTATACATTCCCACCTGTTCTTTATATAATACCTGTGGAGGGAAATTTGGCAATATCATCTAAATTACACAAGAAATAACAAATGCTGGTGTGAATGTGGAGAAAAGGTAATCTTTATGCACTGTTGGTGGGAATATAAATAGTTACAGCTGCTATGGCAAACAGCATGGCGGTTTCTCAAAAACTTAAAAACAGAACTGCCCTATGACCTAGCAATTATACTTCTGGGTATTTATTCAAAGAAAATGAAAATGCTCCAAAAAATAAATGCACCCCTATATTCACTGCAGCATTATTTACAATAATTCACATTCACATTGATACAATAATTTATATTCACTACAATACAAATACAATAATTTATATTCACATTGAAAGGTGAATGGATAAGGGAAATGTAGTTTATATGGAATGACTAAGTCATGGAAATAAAAGCCACAGCATAAGGAAGATAGTCAATGACATTGTAATAGCATTATATGGTGACAGATGGTAGCTACACGTGTGGTGAGCATAACGTACAAATTTGTCGAATTATTATGTTGTACACCTGAAACTAATATAACATTGTGTGTCAACCATACTCAAAAATAGTAAAAAAAAAAAAAAGAAATAAAAAAAGAAAAATACATGATTTAAGTTTAGAGGAAAAGAAGAAAAAAAGAAAAGGTAGACTACAATACACAAGGGAGTATCATTCAGTCATAAAAAAGAATAAAATCTTGCCATCTACAACAACATAGATGGACCTCAAGGGCATTATGTTACATGAAATAAGTAAGATTGATAAAGACAAATACTACATGATCTCACTTATATGTGCAGTGTAAAAACAATCAACCGACCAGCCAAGGCCAGAGATACAGAGAACAGACTGGTAATTGCCAGAGGTAGGGTGGGCAAAATGGGTGAAGGGGGTCAGAAGATACAAACTTTCAGTTACAAAATAAATCATGGGGACGAAATGTACAGCATGGTCACTATAATTAATAATACTGTATTGCATATTTGAAAGTTGCTAAGGGAGTAAATCTTAAAAAACTTAAAAGTTCTCATCACAAGAAAAAATATTCTGTAATTATGTATGATAACTAGACTTTTGTGGTGATCATTTTGCAATACATACAAATATCAAATCATCATGCTTTATACCTGAAGCTAATATAAGACTTTTGTCAATTATAACTTAATTAAAAAAAAAAAAAAGAACACCATGACAAGTACAGAGAGACCGCAGAAGGGGAAAAGAGAGAAAGAAGAGGTAAGAAAAAGAAGTTCTAGGAAGATACAAGAGGAAATTGTAAAACTGGGATCCATGGCATTGGCATGGGAAATGGTGGATGGAAACATGGGAACCTTCAATTCAAAACATAAATCTAGATCTTTCTACCTAGATACACACACACACGCACACACACACCCCATTTGAATGAATTACCTACTCAAAAAGGAAAGTATTTCCCATAAAGTGATTTCCCTAGTTTCTTTTATGTGATTTTTGCCAGACCTGCCCGATCCTTTCTTCGAGTGTAAAACAGGGCTATGAAACACTTCACGGTAATTTGTGAGCACTTATATTAGATGTGTGTGTAGCTCAGTGCTGGTCACATAATCAGCATCTAATCAATGTTAGTTAAATTAAGAAAATGGTTTATAAGTCTGTTAGGCCTAATTGGCATATAATTATTATTTTAGCTTCCATGTCCCTGATTTCTCCTGATTCTGAGCATCTTTTCACATTTGGATTTACTCTTTGCTGAGTTCATATTCTTTGCCCATCCATTTCTCTGTTGAATTCCATGTTCCCTTAATGTGAATTTCTAAGAACACTTTGTGTATTATAGATGTTAAACCTCCTTATGAATATTTTTCTAAATTTATTGCATATCTATTAACCTTAATTATACTTTTTGTATGCAGGCTTTTTTTATATTGACAAATGTCTATCTTTTTTTGAGAAAAATGTGTATTCTGCCATTCTTGGGTGAAGTATTCTATAAATGTCAATTAGATCCAGTTGACTGATGGTAATACAAAGTTCAACTATATCCTCACTGATTTTCTGCCTGCTAGCTCTATCAATTACTGAAAGAAAGTTGTTGAAATGTCCAACCATAATAGTGGATTTGTCTATTTTTCTTTGTAGTTCTAGCCATTTTTACCTTAGCTATTTTAGTGCTTTTTTAGATGTACACATTAAAGTTTGAATCTTTTTGGAGAACTGACACCTTTATCATTATGCAATGCTCCTCTCTATCCCTGATAATTTTCCTTGTTCTGAAGTCTGTTTTGCCTGAAGATAGCAACTATAGCTTTCTTTTGATTAGTATTAGCTAGATGGGTATTTCTCCACTCTTTTACTGTTAACCTTTCTATATCTTTATATTTAAAGTTGGTTTCTTATGTATGATTTCCTGAGAAAATGGCACATTAGTAAGGGCTGTGGGCTTTCTCCCTCCAAATCAACCGTGGGTAACTACAGAAATAAGGAAGCAAGGGTTAAGGAGTAAGATAAAAAACTGAGCAAACCCTAGTAAGAATTAGGAGTAAGTTTTTACGTTTTGTTCCTGGCACTTCCCTCCACTGCTCTGAGACAGTCAGTGCCAGACAACTGATCGCTACAGGTACCATTAGCAACAGCTTCCCAGTATAGAATAATACAAAGGGTCTGCTGAAGAGAGCTGATGAAAAAGAGGGTGGGCCTTACCAGATACTTGAGAGAATTGAGACAGTGATTACCCTACTCGTTCCCCAAACCTCTAGGGTTTTGGTTGATTATAAGGGCCTTCTCCTAGACTGTGAGTGTTAAGGTAAATCTTCGCTGGAGAAGTTGTCAATAGTAGCATCAGAGAGAGAGAGAGCACTATAGCTCCTCTGTGCTACCTGGAGCTCTCTGCTCTTTAATCTTTAAACTTGGGGGAACGGATAAAAACTAGGATCTGCCCTTTTTCTCTTCCTCCATATCCATTATCAGAAAGGATAGTAGAGGGGCACCCAGGTGGCTCAGTCAGTTAAATGTCTGCCTTTGGCTCAGGTCATGACCTCAGGGTCCTGGGATGGAGCCCCACAACAGGCTCCCTGCTTCTCTCTCTCCCTCTGCCCTTCCCCCTACCTTCATCCCCACCCCTGCTCATGCTCTCTCTAGGGTGCTCTCTCAAATAAATGAAATCTTTAAAAAAAAAAAAGGGTAGTAGAGAACATAAGCTTGTGAACCACATATCTAGACACCTGAGGAGTATGAGCTCTATGTAACACAACAAATTACATAACATATACCAACTGAAGCAGAATTATAGGTGTATAGGTATTTTAAAAAATGTTTTTTTAAGTTTAAAAATTTAAAAACCAATTCAATTAACCAGTCAACAAAATTTTACTGAGCACCTACTACAGTATTCAGGCACTGAGGATTCATCAGTAAGATAGACAAAAGTCTTTATTCTTGTGTTATTTTCTAGTAGTAGGAAATGGCATGAGGGACAAAGACAAAAACATCAAACAACTTATTATCTAACTAAGGAATAAGCCATTTTAGAAAGTAACATTTGCTATAAAAATAAAGTAGGATAAAGCCAATTGGGATTGCTGTAAAGGGTCACAATTTTAAAATGAAACAAAGCCTAAAACAGGAATCAAGAGGATGCTGAGTGGGAGGTTACTAATATATAAAGGAACAAGAAATCATTAAAAATCCATGGAAGACTATTAGGTATGGAAATATGAGTTTAAAGAACATCATAGAAAAATTAAAATTTAAAAAAAGAACATCATAGATGGATAAATAGCAGGGTTGATCAGATCTTATGATGCTTTTGAGGTACAGAATATCTTTATGTAGGTACAATCTCTAGATTTTTCCCCTTAGTGGTTCCTAGTGCTTTCATGTTTGAAAAACATAACACTTAAAATATTTTCAGTTACAAAATATTTGTACATGGTAAGACATTCAAACAAAATAGAAGTAGAAAGTAAAAGACCTCATCAATACCCCCCATTATCCTTTATATAGTAGTCATTTTTCTATGTATCCTTCCAGAAATTTTCTATGTATAATCAATTATACATATGTACATGGTTTAAAAAAATTCTAGATAGAATATGTATTTTCTGCAGCCTGCTTTTTCTTTTCCCACATTTGGATCTACTCCAGAGATTGAGGTTTTAAATGACAGTAAGAATTTCTTTTAGGAGGCAGAATTACAGAGATAATAAAAAGATCAGTGGTTAAAAAAAAAAATAAGAGATCAGTGGTTGCCAGGGGTCAGGGAGAGTAGAGATGAACAAAGGAGAAACATAGGGCATTTTTAGGTCAGTGAAACTATTCTGTATGATCCTATAATGCTGGATACATAACATGCATTTGTCAAAACCTACATGAACCCTAATGTAAACTATGGACTTTAGTTAATACTAATGTATCAATATTGGTTTATCAATGGTAACAAATATACTAATTAATACAAGATACTAATAATAGGAGAATGTGTGTGTGTGATGTATTTCAGTTCTAAGGTAGCAAATTAAATTAGTTTGAAAAGATTTGCTAATACTGCACCTTAGAAGTCTTAAGTGGTAACTACCATGTTCTTTTGTTTTACTAGGCTTCATGCCCAGCATAGAATCCAACATGGGGCTGGAATTCATGACCCTCGGATCAAAACCTGAGCTGAGTCCAAGAGTCAGATGCTTAACTGGGTGGTCGGAGCCACCCAGGTGCCCAAGAAGTCTTAAGTAGAATTTAAGGTTTGTGATTTAAAGAAGTAATCTGTTAAAAATATTAATAAGGAGTAATTAAAAAAAACCAATGTTTTTCTTTTTAAAGATTTTATTTGACAAAGAGAGAGAACACACAGAGCACATGAGCGAGAAGGTCGAGGGACACAGGGAGAGGGAGAAGGGTACTGCTGAGCAGGGAGTGCTATATGGGGCTCGATCCCAGGACCTTGGGGTCATGACCTGCACCAAAGGCAGATGCTTAACCGATTGAGCCACCCAGGCATCCCCCCACCCACAAAATACCAATATGCTTAAGAATTATGAGAACAAAAAGGAAATATAGCTGAAAAATGTGAATATTCATAACTGACATGTTGGATATTTTTTAAGTTAACAGGACACGGAGGAATCAGGAAGTTATTCACCTACTACACTTGGTGTTGCTTATATTCTTAAACCATTCATTTACAGGCTTTTTTTTTTTAATTTCATTTCTCACACTCATGAAGTTTTTTGTTTTTTTTATTTTATTTATTTGACAGAGAGAGAGAGAGCGAGCGAGCACACAAGTGGGGGGAGAGGCAGAGGGAGAGGGAGAAGCAGGCTCCCTGCAGAGCACGGGAAGCCCGATATGGGACTCGACCCCAGGACTCCAGGATGATGACCTGAGCTGAAAGCAGTAGCTTAACCAACTGAGCCACCCAGGTGCCCTATTTACAGGTTTTTTAAAACCTAGATACGTCCTTAACAAATCAGCTGTAAACAAGATATTACTGAGTGCTTTTTAATCTAAATAGCATGATTCCATACAAAATTCAGCTATCTCAAATGTATGCTGTGCACAACAGTATTATCACAAATCATTAGTTTCCTGTTTTCTTTACTGCCTAATTCATCGTGAACACTTGGAGTAGGCTAGTTCCATAAACTTCTGAGGTAAATAAGAATCTGTTCTATTATTTTAATGATTACATATGAAGATTACAGTAAATATGGAATTTCTATGGCAAAAAAAAGGTGGCTTCCAAAAAAGAAAAAGAAACCTCAAAGGTCTACAGAATCAAGCTTTTTATTACATATATATGAATATATCTGTTTGTATATACTTCTTAACCGTAATCTTTTTCTAGTCAATGACTACAAAAGTGGCATCTCAATACAGTCCCTAACCATTGTTTGACTCACAATTTTTCAACTTTATAATGATGCAAAAGCAACATGCATTCGGCAGAAACCGTACTTCAAATTTTGCATTAGGATTTTCTCCTGGGCTAGTGACAGCGATAATGATACTCTCTAGTGATGCTGGGCAGTGGCAGCAGCCACAGCTCCCAGCCGCCATGAAATCACCAGCATCAACAACACATACATGCACAACCATTCTGCACCAATACAACTCTTCTGTTTTTCACCTTCAATACAGTATTCGATAAATTAGGTGAGATATTTGGTATAAACTAGGCTTTGTGTTAGATAATCTTCCCTAACTATAGGCTAAAGTAAGTGTTGTAAGCATGTTTAAAGTAGGCTAGACTAAGCTATAATGTTCATTAGGTGTATTAAGTGCGTTTGCAACTTACATTATTTTCAACTTATGATGGGTTTGTTGTGGCATAACCCCATCGTAAATTGAGGAAGAACTCTATACACTCATAGAATTATAGCGTACAAAGGTTTTTTCAAAGCTCACTCTTTTCCACCACATGTCTCCAGAAATTTCCTATTAGGCAATTCTATATACTGCTTGTTTTTAGTACCAGGAAGTATTATGGGAGATGATTTTTTTAAGTTTATCATATGTGATTAATTTACCAACACCAGTTTTGTTTCTCTAATTTTGCCTTTATTTCCAGTTTGCTGCATTTCCTCTTAGAACCGTGGGTAAGACAAGGCAGTTAAAATGTGGCTCCTCAAGAAGAAAGGGGAAGTATAAAGTGACACCAAACACCAAAATCAAAATACTTTTTAATAAGTTTTATTCCTTTAAAAATGTTTGAATAAAAAAATTGATAAGTTTAAGAAGAAATCTTTTTAAAAATCTGCTTAGTTTCTGACGTAATAATCATTCATTTAACTCCAAACTACAGCCCAGGAGGGAAAGCCTGCAAATAATTTGTTCAGACATACAGGCATACCTAACAGATATTGTGGGTTCAGTTCCAAACCACCATAATAAAGCAGGTATCTCAAATAACGTTTTTGGTTTCCCAATGAATATAAAAGTTATGTTTACACTGTACTATAGTCTACTAAACATGCAATAGCAATTGTCTAAAAAAAAATGTACAAACCTTAATTAAAAATTCTTTATTACTAAAAATGCTAACCATCATCCGATCTTCCCGTGAGTCATAATCACTGATCACAGATCACCAAGACAAATAATAACGAAGTCTGAAATACTGTGAGAATTACCAAAATGTGTCAGAGACACAAAGTGAGCAAATGCTGTTGGAAAAATAGTGCCAAGAGACTTGCTCTATGCAGGGCTGCCACAAACCTTTAGTTCATAAAAAATGCAGTATCTGTGAAGCACAATAAAATGAAGAGCAATATAAAAAGCTATGCTTGTGTTAGGTGTTCCATTAATTTCATCTTACTGTTCCAATCCATCAATCTGCAATTCCTTTACCTCTCTCTTATTTTGGGTTTCATATTTCCTTAAACATATGCTCTGCTTTTTCTTGATTTAATCCCCATTTGGGTGGTACACTTTATACATTAGCTTCTTGAGAAAGGATGTATGGAGTATTTTCTGAGACCTTTTAGGTTTGAACATAACTTTATTTTAGCCTCGTAACTGATTAATAGGTTGACATATAGAATTCTAGAATAGAATTAATTTTCCCGGGCGCCTGGGTGGCTCAGTGGGTTAAAGCCACTGCCTTCGGCTCAGGTCATGATCCCAGGGTCTTGGGATCGAGGCCCGCATCAGGCTCTCTGCTCGGCGGGGAGCCTGCTTCCTCCTCTATCTCTCTGCCTGCGTCTCTGCCTACTTGTAATCTCTCTCTCTGTGTCAAATGAATAAATAAAATCTTTAGAAAGCTATGCTTGTGTTAGGTGTTCCATTTTTTTTTGACAAAAATAAAAAAAAGAATTAATTTTCCCTCAGAATTTTGAAGCACTGCTCTATTACCCTTTTGTTTCCAGAGTTGCTACTGAGAAGTCCAACACATTTACCTTTGTGTGCCTCATATGAAACCTGTTTTTCTCTCTCTATAAACTTGTACGACCTACTCTTTGTCTACTTGCTGTCTTTGTAGAGTGGAGTAAGGGAAGAAGGAGATACACAGAAGTCGTCCAGAAATCTGCAGGGGTCCCCTTGAGCATTTTATACTTACAGCAATCTTAATAAGATCACCAAAAGCCACATGTGATTAACAGTGACACACTGCACTATCATCACACTGACCACGCAGACCTACAGCAACAACTGTAAAAAACCAAGTGTAGCTATAATAAACAAGATGTGCTAATAGTGATGTAAGAGAGAAGATAACACAACTGTGCATGGGTATGTGCCAAGTGGGTTTAGTTGCTTTATATGTATTAATCCACTGAATTAGTATACACAATACAACCTTAAGAGGTAGGTATTACCTGTATTTTTATAGGTCACATAATTTATTTTGACAGAGCCAGAATTCTAAACAGTCTAGCTCCAAAGTCTATGGTCTTACCTGTTATGTTATACTCCCTTCTAGTAGGTGGTAATAGTTTTTTGTCATATTGCTTTTAAATACCTTTTCTTGACAAAATAAAAAATTGGCAAACCCATGTTGATTACAATTAAAAAACTTATTGGTGAAATCTAAAAGCCTGGAGATCATTTTTTGTGGGCCAGTAGAGAGCAAGAAAAATAAAAATTTGAAAAGATAACTGATGAAGCAAGGTCTTGGAGGATAAGCTCTAGAACACAGGGTGCCGAAGACATGGAGAGCAGGGCAGATGCTAAGTACAGGAGGAATTACAGCCACGTTTAGAGATGCTGGTGAGGAGAGCTTATCAGTTAACTAAAATTCAGGGTCATCGAAGCTCAGAATAAGCCTGGTAGTGACAATTAGAAGGCTTAATAAATAAGTAATGTAAAATAGTGAAGATGTGAAGGAATGAAAAAAGTAAATAAATCCAGGAATGGACTGACAGACTAGAAAAAGAGATGGTTTCAACACCAAATATCTTGATAAAGTCAGAGAGTATGTTAAGTAGGAGTAAGGGAGTGGAATAGAAGATGTATAAACAGATATACAAGGTTGTGGTCAGAAGGTAGTATTTCTGAATTTATGATCTCAAAGCCAGAGAAAAGGCTCATTCATTGATGACGATGATGATACAGATGACAGCAACCATTCATTAAGAACATGAAAACAATTAATTATATCTAGTCAGAACAACCATTAATATCAGCAGATTAGAGGAGAAACTGAAGTTCTAACAAGTTTTCAATAAAACTCTTAAGTTTTTTCAATAGATATTAACAAGATAACTCTAAAATTCATATAGAGTTATCTATAACTGGCATTTCCAAGATAATTTTGAAGAAAATATGTGGATATTAACTGCTGTTAATATCCTCCTGGGTATTAACACTTACTATAAAGCTGTAGCAATTACAATAGTGTGGTAATGTCACGGAAGTTATACAGATTGACTGATGGAAAAGAATAAACTACTCACAGATGTGTGGAAAACTGATTTGAGATTAGTGACATGAAAGAAAAGTTAAACTATCCAAGAAATGCTTCTAGAACAATTGTACATATATAAAACAAAATTAGATCTCTACCTCCTGCACAAATATAGGCTGAATAAAAACCTACATATGAAGAGTAAGAGTTTTAAACTTTTAGTAAAAAGACAGATAAAAATCTTTGTTATTTTGAGGTAGGAAAGGATTTCTTAAGATATCCAGAGTACAAAATATAATGTAAAAGATAGATAAATCTGCCTACATTAAACTAAATTTCAGTATAAGAAAAGATACTATAAACAAAGGTTAAAGAAAAGGCTTAGACTGGAAGAAGAAAGGCAACCAATATAACCAACAAGGTATTATTTTCCAGAAAACATAAATCAATGAAAAAGATGAGCAAAGCATTAGCAAAATAGGTAAAGATCCACAGAGATGTCCAGTAGGCATCTGGGATTTGCTGTACAAGAGAAATCCAGGCTGGAAATAGAGATCTGGGCTATGTTAACTTATTGATCACATTTGAATTCATGGGACTAGATGAACTTACAGAAGGAAACTTGTAAAGAAATTAGCGTCTTGGGTCTAGCGAGGACACAAAGTAGGCAGAAGATTTACTGATCCTCACTCAAATTCTTTTTTTTTAAAAGATTTTATTTATTTATTTGACAGAGAGAGAGAGATCACGAGTAGGCAGAGAGGCAGGCACAGAGAGAGGAGGAAACAGGCTCCCTGCTGAGCAGAGAGCCCCATGCGGCATTTGATGCCAGGACCCTGAGATCATGACCTGAGCCGTAGGCAGAGGCTTTAACCCACTGAGCCACCCAGGTGCCCCCCTCATTCAAATTCTTAACATTAAATAGTAACTCCTTTAGCTTTATTCACGTATTATTTTGTCTGGCCTTTTGTAACCATAAAATATCCTCGTGTCTTTTAAAGATGGCATCTAAATATAGGAAATAAACACTAATAAAACCAGATTTTGTTGGACACCATGTCAAAAAGTGGTTAGCTAAGCCTGTCACTTCTGTGTAGAATATAATTTTCAGCCCCTCTGTTTCACGTACTGCCAAGAAGGCAGGATTGTGGAAATGAAATGCAAATTAAAAAATATGAATGAATAAGATTTAAGTTTTAAAGTAAAAGAAATCTAAGAAAATATTCCCTAAAATATACAATGAGAATTTTATTGGTGGGGTTAGGAAACTTATCACCTTTTATACATTAATGTAGTTCATGTAATGCATTTTCTCTAAATTATAAGATAAAGAAAGAAAAAGAAAGAAAGAAAGAAAGAAAGAAAGAAAGAAAGAAAGAAAGAAAGAAAGAAAGAAAGACGATAGATATGCAGATAAGACTTACACTCACATTTCTTCTACTTGGAAATAGCAAACCAGCTATCCACATAAACTGCTCAGGGAAGCCAGTCACAAAAGAACTACATATATTGTATAGTTCCTTTTATATGAAGTCCAAGAACATGCAAAGCAAGAGAGAATAGTAGTGGCGGTGGCAGGGAGAGGGGACACAAAGATCTCTCAGGTGTTGGAGATATTCCATATATATTGATCTGTGCACTGATCACATCGAATTGTACCTTTGGCAGCTGAACATTTTACTATGCTGTATCTCTTAACTGAAGCATTTACTTTTTAATTCCTTTAAAGAAAAACCTTAGGAGCGTAAAGAATCTCACGCAACATATTTTGCTTTGCCTTTGTCAAGGCTACACAGCCTCTAATTAAGAAACAAATATTTAGGGGCTACCTCCAATCTTTTCTTCCCCTAATTTGCCTCGCTCCCAACCCACCTCTAGTTCCATCATCTCTCCAAGGCTACTTCTACATCTGATCAACAGAGATTAAAGATAAACCCTAAGGGGAGCCTGGGTGGCATAGACGGTTCAGCGTCTGCCTTCCGATCAGGTCATGATCCCAGAGTCCTGGGATCAAGCCCCGCATCGGTCTCCCTGCTCAGCGGGGAGTCTGCTTCGCCCTCTCCCTCTGCCTCCTGCTCCCCCTGCTTGTGCTCTCTGTCAAATAAGCAAATAAAATATTAAAAAATAAATAAAGATAACCCCCAAAAGAACAATCCAGAGGACAAGGATATCTGAGAATATCATATTCATAATAAACAAGCCTCAGGGTCCTACTTTCACCAAACCAACAGTTAGCTCCCAAAATGAAACTGAAAAGGAATCCAAATGTAAACAACCTTTTGATCATCACTTTCTATATAACCTTCTATATTGCTCTGGTTCATGAACCTGTATCTAAACGTTTTCATTGAATTTCCACTGTAATTGTATTTTGAACAGGGTAAAATGATTTAAAAAATTGGTTTATCTAGATTTCAACTAACTTTTTTTTTAAAGTGAAAAACCATCACATATTAAAGAGTAGAAAACAGTTACTTAAAAAAAATGTCTTCTCTTTCTCACTTTACAATGAAAATGCAAGTGAAAAATAAAGAAGAAAACTATTTATTACAACGGGCTGTTATAGTAAGTCACACAAAATTAAATACTGCACCCTAAGCAGTTCGTTGGTATTACATATTATTGGTGAGGTGGAGTTCAGAACAGTAAGACACCTTATTAAGATAGCACACCACATACACAACATGCAATCAGCAAACGCATTACTTCGGATATTTCACTTCAGTAAAAATAGGAAACAGGGCGCCTGGGTGGCTCAGTGGGTTAAAGCCTCTGCCTTCGGCTCAGGTCATGATCTCAGGGTCCTGGGATCGAGCCCTCATCGGGCTCTCTGCTCAGCAGGGAGCCTGCTTCCCCTTCTCTCTGTCTCCTTGTGATCTCTCTCCCTCTGTGAAATAAATAAATAAAATCTTTAAAAAANCATCGGGCTCTCTGCTCAGCAGGGAGCCTGCTTCTCCTTCTCTCTCTGTCTCCTTGTGATCTCTCTCCCTCTGTGAAATAAATAAAATCTTTAAAAAAAAAAAGGAAACCAAGTCATGTCAAGGAAAGCGCTGCAAGGAAGTGAAGCTGTCGTTCAATTAAAAAAAGACATTAATAAACAAATAAAATTAAAGATCTTCACAGATATTTTAGCCTGTAGCAGACATCCTACAACATAAGTCACTTGAAAGATTTATATTCTTTTACCACTTTTCTAGTTTTAGTTAAATGAAAAAAGAAAAAAGATCTGCAGAAGGAACCGAAAGGTCTAAAGGGGGGCTATCGCGGGTCAAATCTAAGGAGCAGAAAACCCCCTCAGGGTTACACAAAACTGCCGAGTGGCTAGCTTTAAACAGTTCGTCGTTTGCGTATTTTAACTTCTTCTTTTTAAACCTGGCTTGTAGGGGTGAGGGCACGGAGTGGGCGCCGCAGGGTGGCCGGAGAGGGTCCTCTCAGTGAGCACGCAATCCTAGGGCCCAGGCACTCGACCGTTTCCGGGAAGAAAGGGGCCGGGACGAGAGGCCGAAGTAAAAGCGACGCCAGGAGAAACTCACTTTTGAAAGGCACTTTCCGGTTACAGAGCACTCTCACATGCTTTATCTTAACCGACACGGTGTTCTTTCTGCCGGCCTCGAGCGTCTAAGGATGTGAAAGGCCCAGCGTGAACACACGCAAGCTTCGAAGCCGACCCCACGGACGGCCTCGTCACTCACCCCTTCCCGCGGCTGCGCACCTCGCGGGCGCGCGCACCCCCCTGGCGTCCGCACGTCACTCACTTTTGAAAGGCACTTTCCGGTTACAGAGCACTCTCACATGCTTTATCTTAACCGACACGGTGTTCTTTCTGCCGGCCTCGAGCGTCTAAGGATGTGAAAGGCCCAGCGTGAACGCACGCCCGCTTCGAAGCCGACCCCACGGAGGGCCTCGTCACTCACCCCTTCCCGCGGCTGCGCACCTCGCGGGCGCGCGCACCCCCCTGGCGTCCGCACGTCACTCGCCCGCTGCCAATCGGCGCCCAGCAGGTCAACCTCTCCTCCGGGGGCCCCCAGCGCCGCCCCCTCCTGCCCGCCGCGGGACCCAGACCGCGACGCCCGCCGGCCGCTTCCGCTCTCGGCGCAGGCGCGACAGCTCGGCCGGAGAACGGCGCGGGCCGGGAGGGGAGCGGACGCTGCTGGCGAGGATGGTGCTGGAGAGCGTGGCCCGCATCGTGAAGGTGCAGCTCCCGGCGTATCTAAAGCGGCTCCCCGTCCCCGAGAGCATTACCGGGTTCGCCCGGCTCACAGGTAATCGCCGCCGGCCGCCAGCCCCGATCCACGCACTTTCCCGAGGTGGGCGTGGGGGGTGGTGTAAACCTCCCCGGGCCAAGGGGCGGGGTTTGGCGAGTGCGCGTTACCCCGTGACCCTGTGCGCAGACGGCGGGGGCGTGCGCCGGCGCAGCCGCCTTGGAGCGCGAATGATTCCCCCCTCTCGTCCTTGTCCCAGTGGCTCTTCCGTGTCCTTTCGTGATGGGAGACCGGGTTTTTGCAGGGAAACTGTTGAGTTGGTAGCGGGCCCATATCTTTCATCTCTCTCTTTGTATCTATCACTGCAGTGTGCTTGTTTATGTTACAGTAGGATAAGTCATCGTTATCTAAGGCGCTGTGCAATCAGGAGTTCCCAGCGCTCAGCGGGGTTTAACCCACAGCGTGTGGGGGTGTGTGTGGGGGGGGGTAGGGAGAGAAACAGAGCCGTACACGCAATATGTGTATGACAGTTTTATTCGGTAACAAAATTGGAGAATAACCTCCATTCCCATAGGGAAGACTTGGACTACCCCGAGGGCGTTGGGGGTCAACTCCATTACTATGGCCCTGGATGTAGTTAAGGTAACTTGAGTTCAGGAAAGGTAAGTTAGCCAGAAGGTATTTAAAGGCTAAGTACGATGGACCAAATGTTAGATGATGAAATTGAATGAATATATGTAACGTTATGTTTTTAAGAACCGTTCCTTGTAAAACAAAAACAAAACCCCCACAACTCAGGATTTCACATCTAAAGGACAAAAATTTCCATAATGCAGCCAACACTTGGAAGATTTTGTTGGATTTTGGGTGTTAGAGTGTAAGAGGGACATTTGCAAACCAGACTGAGACTGATGGGGATGTTGAGGGGGGAGAAAAACCATATTGATTCGGCAAACTTTGAACTCATCGGTCCTGAATGTCAGGGAATAAAACATGAATTAAGATAATTTTGAGATTGAAAGGGCTGCTTAGCCTGGAGCAGTCTGGACTTCTATGTAGCTGACGTGAAACATAGCATTTGAAAGTCTTACTGGTGGAAGGAGAATGAGATATATTCTTTATAGACCAAAAGACAGAACTAGGACCAAATTAGTGAAAATTATTTGGAGATGGATTTCAGCCCCCAAACACAGAAGGCTTCTGTTTGGTTGTTTTTTGTTTTTTAAGACAATACTATACCTAAAAAAGGGATAATATTAAAAAAATAAAAGGCAGATTCAGGTAGTAGACAGATTTAGAGGAGGTAAACTAGATGACATTATAAATCTAGAGATTCTTTGAATTATGGCTTGGTAGGAAGCATGTAATTGAATAGAAAGCATAGTAACTGAATGATAACATTGAAAGAAACATCTAAACAGAATCAGCATAAAAGTAACATAAGATGAAAAATGTTTCAAGTAATTATAAACATCAAAATCTTTTGATCCTGTTATTCTGATAGCTTTTCTGAAGTTATATAAAATTTTGACTTTTTTCCCTTTATTATTGCTTTTACTTTAGTACTTTACATATTTTAATATAGTCCTCATCTTTTTCTTACAACTATATAATCCTGTTTTAGATTAACATCACGGTAGGCCTAACCATTCCCCTGCAGTTGGAAATTTGGAATGTTTGTGCATATGTATATTTTATTCATTATGTTTTGGTAAGTAGCCCTATACCAATTGTTAGGGTTTTTTTTTTTTCTCCTTTGAGTTATACCCTTGAATGTATTCACAAAAATGGTAATACCAGGTCAGAAGAATATGATTGTTTTGTGACGTTATTTCCCAGTTGCCAACTTATATTAATAATTTGCCCAAATTAACTGCCAAGTTGTTAACTGTCAGGAAAGAAAGAAGTCCTCTTACTCCCACACCAGTCCGTTGTAACCTGAATTATGTGTGCTGATTCCAGTGGTGGCTAGTTTTACATTAGTTTCAATTTTCTGTAAATAGAGTGTAGTTGGACCAGATAGAAAGCATGTAATTTGATTGAGTGGCTAGATTTTAGAAGCATGTTTGGTTTTTTCCCCTTCAAAATCTCCACTGTCAACAAATATTTAATTCCTATTAAAGGCATTAAGGAAACTCAGCCTAAAGCTTTTCTCCCTTAAATCAATAATATATAGTAACTTTCTCTTCAAAGATGTTAAATATTTAAAGTGAGGACTGATTCTCAGAAATAGTGACAACATTGATAAATATCTTAAAAACATGTATTTAAGTTCCATTACAATGTATCCATTTTAGTTCTCATTGTACTGCTTGTTAGGAAACATGTTTGTAATAACTGCTTTATGAAAAAATGAGATAGTCTCTTTCATACTGGAAGACAATATAACAGTTACAGAATTTGTTTTGGAGCACTATGGAAGAAAATACCCACTGACGAATTTCCACTCTGAGTCTTCGCTTCAGAGTAGATTGTAATAGCTAATTACATTTATCTGTCTTGATTGAGCTACTTATAGAATCCATACTTAGACTTTTGTTGAAATAACCTGGAAGATCACTTTTCAGCAAATGTTTAAAATGTCTAAGACACCAAAAGTGTTTTCGTTTTCTATCTGTGAAAATTAGAGTGAAGTTACAGCTTACATTTTTATTGCCTGTTTTTTCTTCCCTATTTACATCTAGCGGGTTTTTTTTTTGTTTTGTTTTGTTTTTTTAAAGCACTTGGCTCTCTCATGATGACTCTGCATTCTTAGGAAACACTTGGAGATCCTTAATCACCATACAGTATTTACAGACAGTCCTTATCTATCAGAAACAACTTAATCTGTTTTTGTTTAGGTCACATGTTTAACAGTGAGTCTTCTAAGATAAATTTGTATGATTCTGCCCTTTGGAAGTATAGTCTCTTCTAATACTTTGACCTTTAAAAAAGCTTTTCCTGTTGTATAAACTTTTAAAATAGAACAACAACAAAATCTTCCTACTCAAAAGTCTGAAGCACTTTACTTCTAGATTTAAAAGCTTGCTATTAAACTTTGAATGTGGTAGCTCTTCCCGCCTTGATCCTGTTTGCTTTTTTGAAACATAACGGTTTTGCTCCTAAAGATAAAGCAGTGAATCCCAAGATAATCACTAGGTTTTTCTGGAGTATCACAAACATGTCAGAACTGACAGGTTTAAAAGCATTAGCTCTGTTTATCCAGAAAGGCCCAATTTTGAATGAAGAATTTAGAAGTGGAAAAGGGTTGAAAACCTATATCCATAAGAAGACTTCTACAAGCATGTTTATAGCAGCCTTATTTATAATACCCCCAAACTGAAAGCAACTGAAATATCTACCATCAATAGAGTGGATAAACAAACTGTAGTATGTTCAAAGTGGAATATTGGTGAGCAAGAAAAGGGAATGAATTACTGATCCACTGGATGAATCTCAAAAACTTAATGTTGAGTGAAAAAGCTTTAGTTGTAGACATCAGTGTGGGAGGATAGATTAGAAAGGGGCAGGAGAATACTTTCTTGGGTGGTGGAGTATTTTGCATGTTTTTACATTTCAGTGGAGGCTACTGGGGTATATTTAATTGTCACAGCTCAGAACTAAACACCTATGATCTGTTTATTTTATTTTATGTAAAATGTATCACAATTTTTTTTAAAGAAATGGAATAAAAGGTGAGTTTTCTTAGTAGGGATATATAAGAAATTAATACATTCAAACTAGAAAGTTGCATTCATTAATATGTAAATACTAGAAATTATTTCTAAAAGATCAAAAAATTTTATCTTAAAAAGCTGTTTTTGAGAATTTGGGAAAATAGTTACATAGTTCCTTTAAGTTTTAAAAGTTTTTTTTCCCTCTTCCTAGTTAGACCAACTGTATTTAAGTCAGTGTAATTAAAAAAATAAAGATTATATTAGCCTTTGTGGAGAACAATTCAGTCTCATTAAAACATTTTCTGCCATCTAACTACTTTGCAGTGTAAAATTTTTCAAGTCATCAGGTGTTATATTGAATACTTGGTCCAGGAAATGTTCTAGACACCAAAACACTGTTCATAATAATGAATGGACAAAAGGTTTTTAAATTGATCATTAATTTCATTTTATTGGCCTTTGGTCCTGAACAGTCTGTATTAGATGTTAAGTGGTAATAATATAAACATCCCTTGAAAATATTTTACTTTCCTCTTTTTATAATTCAGAATAGAAATCATTTCTGTTTTACCTAACAAGAAGATATGTTATTATCAGCAACCATGTTCCCAACATTATTTTAATAGTATCATTATATGCCACCTTTTGAGAAGGCAAAAGTCTGTCCTGGTTTCTTAGAATATACTTCCTCATTGAGATCCATATGTGTCTCTGTGTGCTTTTACAAATGTTTTTATCATGGTATTTGTTTATATATTTTGGTCAGGAATAAGGTGTGATAAGTAGCCTATCTTTATAAAAGTTTGAATCTGCTCTGTCTTAAACTGAATTCTATTTCTCTGAGGAGATACTTTCTTTTAACAGTAAACTTTCAAAAAATTATGTTAAAAAATTGTTTGCTATTCAGGTTGCTTTGAAATGTTCTTTTTGGTGTAGATTTTGTTACTCTGATGATACTGGTTCTTTCTACTTTCTTAGGCTGTTGTTTATCTTAATGATGGGAAGTGGACTATTACAAAACCCATTTAGAATCCTGCTGGTATTTTAGTATTAGTGTCGTCTGATTTTTTTTTTAAAGATTTTATTTATTTATTTGACACAGAGAGAGAGAGAGATCACAAGTAGGCAGAAAGGCAGGCAGAGAGAGAGGAGGAAGCAGGCTCTCCACTGAGCAGGGAGCCCGATGCGGGCCTCGATCCCAGGACCCTGAAATCATGACCTGAGCTGAAGGCAGAGGCCTTAACCCACTGAGCCACCCAGGCGCCCCTGATTTTTTTTTTAAACTTAGAAACAGGTGTTTAAAAAAAATTGGAAACAGGAAGACGTCACTGGTAGAGGAGGAAGGTCTTTCTGAAGTGAAAAATTTGAAAAAGAAAAAATTGGGGGAAATTTAAGCCTTTTACATTCAAATGAGTAAGCAAAATGTTGCCTAACTGGGTACCTTTTTAGTGGATTGAATGTTGAGGTCAGACAGGTCTATGTGCTGACTTAATTATAGCCCAAAATACCTACACCCCACCCTCTCCAACCCTTGATCTCTCATGCTGTTATCTTCTATTCCTGGCTTGTCTACTTCATAATTTTTTATAGATGCACCTCCTTGCCCTAAATGAAACAACTCTCCCTGAGGAAGTCACTTCCCCTGGCTGTAGCGCTCTCAATGATATCTTTTCTTTCTCTATCTTTCCTTGTCTTTCTGGGATGAGGGGTCAGAGAGAGTTGGCATCTTTTAGGCTCTGCAGAACAGCTTCCCCACTGGACTACTTCACTGTTTCAAAGAAAGCTATGACTTGTGCCATCCATCAGTGTACCTCACTTTTTTAAAAAAGATTTTATTTATTTATTTGACACAGAGAGAGAGATTACAAGTAGACACAGAGGCAGGCAGAGAGAGAGGAGGAAGCAGGCTCCCTGCTGAGCAGAAAGCTCAATGCAGGGCTCAATCCAAGGACCCTGAGATCATGACCTGAGCTGAAGGCAGAGGCTTTAACCCACTGAGCCACCCAGGCGCCCCAATTATACCTCATTTTTTGCTGCTAACTATTGACCTTTAGTCTCTCCCTTATATTCTTTAAGGATGTCAACACCTCATAGTTTCCCCTTTCTTCTACAACACTACAGTGGTCTTTTCCTGCTTAAAATTGCTCTTCTTATGTTCTCTTTTGTTTTGTTTTTACATTAGAGACCAGTGTCTCCATCCATCCAGATAATGAAACCAGAAATCTGGGAATCATGAAGAAGCCTCACTTCCTCCGTATTTGATCACTCACCCAATCCTATCAATTTTACTGAGTTAGTGGTTCTTAAGTTTCAAGGCAAATGAAGATTGATCACAGACCTACTCAGTGTTCCCAATAAAAGCATCAGACTATCTGCTCGTAAAATGATGTACATATACATCGCTGAGGCAATTTTAGGGAATCCATTTGTCCCTTTTACTTTAATGGCCACTGCCTTAATTTAAGTTTGCATGATTTTGGGGGGATTTCAGTGGATTTCTAACACATTGTCTTGCATCTTGTCCTCCCACTACCAGCCCTCTCTGCTGTTACCTCTCTCTCTCCACCAGTCCATCTTCCATCTGATACCATAATTCCATCTGATTTCATAAATGAAGAGCTTTCCATTTACTTTAATATTCAGGTATATTGGTTCCCTTTTACGTACAGAGTAGATTATTACCTACCTGTTGATTTTTTTAAAATATTTTATTTATTCATTTGACACAGAAAGAGAGCATAAACTGGGGGGAACTGCAAGCAGAGGGAGAAGGAGAGGGAAAAGCAGGTGCCCCAAGGAGCAGGGAGCCTGACATGAGGCTCTGTCCCAGGACCTGGGATCATGACCTGAGCAGAAGGCAGATGCTTAACCGACTGAGCCACCCAGGCACCCCTTCTGTTGATTTTTATTATCCCAGCACCTGATCCACTTCTCTAGTCCCTCTCCTATTTCATCATATTCCAGCAGTATTGTGATGCTTACTTTTCATGCACCTCGTATGTCTGTGCCTTTACCTATGCTATTTCTTTTGTATGAAATATAGCCTCTCCTCCCATAAGCCTCTGAACTCCTATACTCTTACTCATCTTTCAGAAACTTTGTTAGGTGTCATATCCTCTCTGTAAAGTCTGCACATCTCTGCAGAATTAATCATGTCTTCTTCTGTATTCCTTATTTATTTATTTATTTTTAAGATTTTATTTATTTATTTGACAGAGAGAAACACAGCAAGAGAGGGACAAACAAGCAGGGGGAGTGAGAGAGGGAGAAGCAGGCTTCCTGCAGAGCAGGGAGCCTGACACGGGGCTCGATCCCAGGACTCTGGGATCATGACCTGAGCTGAAGGCAGACGCTTAATGACTGAGCCACCTAGGCGCCCCTGTATTGCTTATTTATAATTGCACATACTATACAGTAGTGTAATCCTTTTTTATAGATCTGTATTCCACATTAGATGAAAAGTTTCTTTGGGATAGGGACTGTGTCTTATAATTTTTGTATCTTCACATGTGATTTCACCTAATCTGTTTGTGAGGTTTTATACTTCTTGAGGGTGCTTTAAGTTTTTTCCTTAAATATCTTAAACAGAATTTTTATCTGTTAACTTACACTGTTATCGTTCATAAGCCTTGAACAAAGGCAAACAAGTGCATACCTAATGGGATTTACCTTAAATATCAAATTAATGGAGTACAGACTCAATTCAGTTAAAATTAATTGAAGTCTTGGTTTGTATAAGTCTCTGTTAGAGGATAAGGAGTGGGTGAGGAGACCCATATTTTAGTTTCAGGGCAGAATGCATTAGTAGCTTCCTTTTGCATAGTGCTCAATAGTTTTTAGGGTGGTTTCCAACTTCATTCATTCATTCCTCCCAACAGTTCTATGAAGTTGGAATTTCTTTATATGTACTCTTTATTGTGCTTTGAAAGTTCTTTACTCAAGTCTTTGAGCCCCCTGCTTTTCTTTGGGTCTTGGCTTAACAATCTTTTTTCCCTTCCTGTGTCCCTTACCTAAAGTTGCAGTCAGTGTACTGCTTTGCCCCTAGGATAGTCTTGGTCTTTCTTATGTCATCCTGTTTGTTTCCTTCATAGCTCTTATTATAGTCTATAATTATCTTGCTTATTTATTTGTTTACTTGTTTGTTGTTATCTCCACCTCTAAAGTGTATACTCTGTAAGAGGCGGAAACTTGTACATCAGCCTGAATCCCCAGCACGTAATGCAATATTTGGGATGTGGTGGGTACTTGTATTGTTGAACAAATGAGTGAATTATGTTGTTCTGTTCTATAAACCAAAGAAACCTAATTCCGAGTATATGAAAATCTGGATTTATACAACAGATAAACTGTGAATTCGTTATGTATTGAAATTCTACTCTTGTGCCAGGCACTGTACTGAGCACTGGGTCCATAGAAACAAATAAGAAAGCGCTACACTTGCATTAGCACATTGTCTCCACGTCATGGGTACTTACTATATAGTCAAAAACTAAATTGGAATTGTTTAAAAATAGCAAAGAGATCGGATTTCTTAATTCATTAATATCTATTAAGTACGTAAATTGGCGAGAGAACTCAGAAAGGGGACTGTACAAGAGCAAACTTCTTTTTTTCTTTTTTTCTTTTTTTAAGAGCAAACTTCTTAGAGTGATGGAAATACCCGTATTTTGTTTCAGGTGGTGTTTATAGGTCTATATAGTTGTAAAGACTCATCAAATTTAACACTTAACTCAAAGCTCAACAGGCTGTACTATAAATTATGACTCAATATAAAATAAAATAAATTGAAGCAAGCATTATTTAGGCACGGAGGATACAGTGGTGACCTGAATAAATAAAGTGTCTGCTTTTGTAGATCTTACATTCTGATTGGGGGAAATAGTAGATGGATGTAGCCGTTAAAAGTTATGTTTCCAAGTGATGCTAAGAAATTGGGAAACGTTCATGATATAAAGTGGAAAAAGTAAGATATGGACTGTATATACAACATGGTCTCAGTTTTGGTTTTTAAGTATTTGAAACATATATTTACAGAGCAAAAAAAAGATGTAAAATGTTACCAACTCTTGACTGATAGTATTAAAAGTTATTTTTATGCTTTTCTAAATTTTGTAAAATAAATGCTATTTTTGGTAATCCTGAACAATAAAAACAATGTAGTGTACAAAATGTACATTATACCTAATAATTAGGAGGTAATAGTATTCTCCTCAGAGTATCTAAAATATCTGTAATAGCTCAACATATGTCAAGCAGGTTCATAGGAAATAGCTATTTAAATTTTAAATATTTAAATTTTTTTAATTTCTTGTTTGATTTTTCTGTATTTCATATTTGTTTGCTAAAAATCAAACTTAGTAAATATATTTAAAGTTATTTAATTAAGCTTCAAAGGCTGTATTATTTTTCTTTATAAGGCTTTTTTATAGTTAAATTGAAGTTTATCACCTTCGCAAAGTAGGTTGTACTCAGACTGTTGTTTCAGTTACTTTGTTGTAGGAGATAATAGTACTTTTTATTACCATATTACCACAGAGTGATGTTTTACTGAGGAATTAAGTACATCGAAAGAACATTTTCTGAAGTAGATTTTTAAAAGTATTAACGCCATTTATTCCCTGAGATTTGTGGCCTAGGACAGGAAATGCTAAACATAGGAATCTAAGTTAAGGTTTTCATCTTTAAATTCCTATTTATTTACTTTTTGAGTTTGAGTCATTTAACATGACTTTTTAATTTGTAATATACAGAATAATACTTAAAGTTACTCTACATTTAATAAACATTTCCTAAGGGCACCTGGGTGGCTCAGTGGGTTAAGGCCTCTGCCTTCGGCTCAGGTCATGGTCTCAGGGTCCTGGGATCGAGGCCCATATCGGGCTCTCTGCTCGGCGGGGAGCCTGCTTCTTCCTCTCTCTCTGCCTGCTTGTAATCTCTCTCTCTCTGTCAAATAAATAAATAAAATCTTAAAAAAAAAAAAAACATTTCCCGAGTACCTAGTACTTCAAAATTTTCACTGGGTGTTGCGGTCAATAGATATTCATTGCTGGATCTAGGAGATAAGTGTAAATAAATAATTACAGTACTATGTGGTGAGTGAGAAAGGGACTGACATTTATGCTCTGCATTCATTCATTCAAGTCATTCATAAAACACCTATGAGGTTTCTACTTTGTGTCAGGGATAGTGGTAGGGACATATATGAGTCAGCTTTATAAGCAGATGGCAGTGGTGTGATAAAAGAAACATGAGGAAAAAGGGCTTGGAAGTACAGGAGGAAGTGATAGATTTTGCTTTGTGAAATCAAGGAAAACTTCTGGAGAAGGCAGTATTCGACATTAATCTTAAAGGGTCTACATAAATCAGTCCAATAGACTAGAGGTAGAAAGACAGAAGGAATTCTTATACACAGAACACAGGAAGGCAGCTACTAGGTAGTAGCTTTCGGTGGTTTCAGCTACCATAAGAGATGGGTGGTGAAGCTGTCAAAGCAGCCTTGCCGTGCTGTAAAGATGTTACTTTATTGAAACAATGCTCTATAGCAGTGCCATCCAAAAAACATGATGGAAATGTTGTCTGGCTGTCAGATATAGTAGCTATGAGTACCATGTTACTGTTGAGCTTGTGATATGTAACTAGTTTGTCTTAAAAACTGAATTTTGAATTTTACTTATTTAAAGTTTATAGCTATATGTATATATTAATCATGTTTTTTATTTTCTATATTATATGATGCTTTGACATCATGGAGGCCAAGAAGAACCTGCACCTTCCCAGGAGTAACTAATTCCTAGAGATAGTAAACAATTCCATGAACACGCTTTTCATATGCAAACCAACCACCTCCTTTATGTCACTCTCACATAGCACACCAGTATTTCTCCTGCCCTAATCGCCCAGGGCTAATACCAGACAACTAGAGACTATCTCTTTCGCCCAGAGCCCACGGAAATTATTCCTTCGCCTTTCCCATGGAAAACACAGTAAAGATTTGTGCCGGTTCTTTCCTTTTGCCTTCCTCCTGACCAAACCTGGTACTTCCCTATGTGGCTCTGTATGACATGGTGTACCCGCTCTTGGAAATTACAAACAGTAAACTTTTCTTTCAAGGCCGTTACCTCCTTGTCTATCATCTTATCATATCTGGTTAAAATAAAATCACAGGTACAAATCAAAGCAGTGTGGCTAGTGACTACTATATTTGACAACAACTGATCTATAGATAGACCCCTTCTCCCCAAGAAATAGTTCTTTTCATTTCTAGAACTTCAGTTCATTCAGAGAATCTGTATGGAGTGTCTCCACTTTGGTTATGAGAATAGAACAGTGAACATGACAGGCAAGGTCCTTGTCCTTAGGGAGCTTCATTCTGGCGACTGAAAGATTATAACCCCAAAGATTTCAACTATATCCTGTTATCAAGTTGAGTTGGCAATATTTTTTCAAAGGAGTTGCTATCAATTTTCATAATCTATTAATAAGTTATTTATTATCTATCTTCTCTATGCCAGGCACTATTACAGTTCTTATACATATAGTGTTTACATATGGTTGTTTCATTTAGAACTCATAACAAACCTTTGGCATAGTGTTGTATCAAAAATAGTTTCATTCTGGAAGACTTTGTATTAAGCCAGTCTTTTCTTTTAATACTTGAATACTAAGAACAATTGTCTCTGGGACTAGTTTTACCAAGTGAAGAACAGATGAAATTTTAAATCTGTTGGATTTAATTAAATCAGAACAGGTTAGGATTTATTGTCCTGCACTAAACCTGCTTATTAAGCTGTAGTTTACCCACGTGAAAAATGGGTATAATAATGGTACCTATCAAATACAGCTGTTTAAACTAACGCAGCTTAACAGAGTTAAATAAGGTAATACAGTTGTACTCTTAGCATAGTGTGTTAACATTCATTAATATGCTTTGGCACATAATCTTTAATTTTTCTCTTTTTCTTGACTAAGCTATTTCTACATAGTGCTTAGCAAGGTAACAGGTAAGTGCTCAGTGAAGATTGTCAAAGGATAACATTTTGAGAACAGAAAGGATTCTCTACAGAGGCATGGCACTAGCCAACACTTGAAGAATACATGCTGAAATGCTAATCTTGGTTTCCTTATGTGTTTGTCTTCATAGACATAGGGACCATTTTATTTATTCACTTATATTCCCTAACCCTCTCAAGACAGTACTTTGTACTCCCAAAGGCATTTTAATGAATGCTTAGGGAATAAGATGTATCTAATAATGAGAACATTCAGTGTATGAAAATTTCAGTTAGTTCTTTAAAATAGTAGCTTCTAGAAACATTTCTTAAGGAATCACTATGTCTTACCAAAAATGTAAATTAAAGCATTGAACACATGTTCTGTCTGAAATCCTAAATCAAGGGTAAAATATTCATTCTTGGGTATTCTGTTATATGATTTTAGACATGGTGGAAATGCTTTCTAAACTTATAAAATACATCACTGTTTGTGATCATTATTCCTGAAATAAAAACAAAGATAAATACAAATATACTTAGTTTGAGGATAATGAAGTAAGATATTTGACACAGGATCTATTTCTCCAAGTTTTGTATTCCAGTTTTACAAGTCTTAAGTTAGGCCACAGATAAAACAAGGTTGTCTCAGGTATTGGTGGCTTGATTGTGTTATTTATACATAGTGTTATAGATTAGTTTCGAGATTAACGTGAGAAGTAAAGAATAGGTAAAGAGCAAGCTCAAGGATGACACGTGCTGTTTGAGCTCTGTTATGGGAGGGCCGCTCACTGTTAAATCTGTACATGTTCAGTTTCAGAATGGCTTCGGTTACTGCCTTTCCTCGGTGTACTTGCACTACTTGGCTACCTTGCAATTCGTCCATTCCTCCTGAAGAAAAAACAACAGAAGGATAGCTTGATTAATCTTAAAATACAAAAGGAAAATCCCAAAGTGGTGAATGAAATAAACATTGAAGATCTGTGTCTCACCAAAGCCGCTTACTGTAGGTGTTGGCGTTCTAAGACGGTAAGATGTGCGCTCACACGTACTCTTAACACCATGCGGTTAAAGTTGTTCTGCTTCTTAAATCATTAGTTTTGAGGTTCTGGGCGAAGAATGATTTTTTTCCACAGGGTTCAGTACTGAAATTCTATATTCTTGAGTTGAAGTTTGCGTTTTATGATGGATCCTTACCTACATTAGAAAAGTTACAGCAGCAAGGAAGGATAGAAATCTGATGCTTCAGAACTGATGTCTGCCACTGATAGTATGACTTTGGGCAGGTTACTTCATCTCTGATGTTCAGGGCTTTTTTTTTTTTTCTCCCCCCGCTAATATGTCAACATCATAAACATTTTTTAGGATTTGGTGAGATGCTATATGTATGGTACCTTATATATAGATGAGCTAATAAATGGCACCTATAATTATGGATGACTTAATGTGGAAATAGTAAAGAGTTTGGAGCGATGAGTATTCCAAGTAGCTGGTGAGATGTGTTTTCTTCTAGTACTATGATCATAGGTTATTTGAAGTTTTAAGTACGGTAGTGTTCATCACAACATTTTTTTGTAATAGCAAAGTTTTGGAAATAATCTAGATGTGTATCTGATAATGGGAATGATCAAAGTATGGCATAATACAAATTATGGGCTATTAGGAAGCTATTACAAATCATGTTTTTAAAGACTATTTTAATGACATGAGAGCATGATGTAATTAATAGGAAAAGCACAGTACAGTGTGATCCCAATTTTGTTTTTTAAAAAAGGAATACACATAGGAAATGTAGAGGAAAAATAGATCAAAATCTTGATTATTGTTACTTATGAGTAAATTTTTAAGTGCATTTTTAAATTTTTTGCAAAAATTTTATAGTATGTGTGAGTTGTATAGTAAGAAAACATGAAGTAATGTATTTTGAATTTAAATTGCAGTTGACCCTTGAACAACGTGGAGGTTAGAGCAACCACCCCCTACACAGTCAAATCTGGGTATAATTTTTGGCTTCCCCAAAACTTAATGGCCTACTGTTGACCAGAAGCCTTACTGATGACATAAACAGTCAATTAACACATACTTTGTATGTTAGGTGTATTACATACTTTATTCTTACAATGAAGTAAGCTAGAGAAATAATACGAAATTTTCTGTTCCCATGGTAAAAAAAAAAACCATAAGGAAGAGAAAATTTGTTTACAGTACCGGACTGTGTTTATTGAAAAAAAAAAATCCACAGTTCAGTGGACCCACACAGTTCAAACCTGTGTTGTTCAAGGGTCAACTGTACATTCTTTTCAAATTTAAGTAAATGAAGAGGTAAGCTCCAATTTGGAGTTCCATAGAGAACAAGGGTCCCCCTTTAAACCTGTTTAATTGACTCTTGGAATAATTCAAAGCATTTTATTTAAAACCTGTATCAAATAATACATTATTTAAAATTGTTAGATTTGCTGTGATATTGGAATGAGTTAGGTTAGATGTAGAATATACATTGCTCGGGAAAGCTATCTGATGATTGTCAAAGTTATGTACTTTCTTTATAAGAGCATTTCACAAATATTCCTACTTATTAAATCATTTTTAAAATAACACTTGTAATTCTTTTTCCTTTCTAGTTTCCTGCCTGTGATGGTTCACATAATAAACACAATGAATTGACAGGAGATAATGTGGGTCCACTAATACTGAAGAAGAAAGAAGTATAATAGTAATGAATTAGGATTGAAATCAGTTGTGTGCTATAAAATCTTATAACAATATTTTTCATTCTTTGTGTATAGAAGATATTTCAAATGGTGGTCTTAATTATTGCTAGTGGTTGAGTAATTATTTCTGCCAATTTATTTTCTTGCTACACTACTGTTTATATTTGATACTTTGTATATTCAAACAGTCATTTATATAGAGGTTAAATTCTACAACACTTTCATTCTTACTTCAAGGACTTAATGTGTCTTCCTGAATAAAACCAACACTCTTGGTTTTAACTGACTGAGAAAAATTTGTTTTTGGCAGTGGGTCCAAAGCTATTCCTTTGAATATCAATATTTTCTGTAGAATCTACTCTTAAAGTTCTTCTCCCTACATGCACTGTTAAATATATTATTTTTCAGTCCCCTTTTGTTTCGATCATTTGAAGTGATTTTTCCTCTTGGCCTTCCACACTCCATTCTTTTCAGATAGATAAGAAAAATACTGCTCTCAAGAATTACTTTAAAAACTTGAGTTTTTAAAGAGATAAATGCTTTGCTTTATAAAGACTGTGTCTAATAAGCGTGAATATCCCAATTTCAGAAAAGACATGAACTGGATATAGAAAGTTCCTAAAAGGAACAGTTATATGCATTATAAAAAATTTGTTTACTTTACAGAATGCTTGTTTGTGTTTGTTTAGGTGTGTGTTTTGTAAAAGTATCTTGAACTCTTTGACTCAGTGACAGGATGGGATGGGGTGGCAAGAATACTTACACTAAACTCCTGAGCTGCTGCAGTTCAAAGGCTAATTAGAAATAAACATAAAAAACATCTGAATTCATATTAAAGTGATAAGTCAGTGTTCAAAATCATATACATTTTTCTCTTTATAACAGTGTAAGCCAATAAAATATAAAATACAAAAAGTTTGCAAAATAAACTTACTTGAGAATTTTTTAAACTTTTGTAATTTTTTAGCCTGTCTTTAGTTTTATTGTATATGATAGTTCTTACATTAATAGCTATCCTTAAGTCTATTAGAGGTATAATCCTATCAGTTTACTGTGTCTTTTTTTATATACAAAGAAGGTACAGGAGGCCGACTTGTTAAATTCTCCCAATAATAATCAAAGCTAATAGCACGTGTATATACAAGACCCTGTACTAAGTCCGGTACCTAGATTTGTAATTTATTACATGTAATGTCAGTAGGTTCTATTGTGTGATCTTTGACCTTGACTCTTGTTACCAACAGCGGGAATTTTAAAGTTAGAGTTAGAAAGGTAGTTGTGATTTTGAGAAATTTTACAAGGTGTATGTACAAAATAGTTACTCTTTCCTCATGTGCGAAGAGGGAGCAGTCTACCACTGCTGTCAGTATGGCTCTGGGTGTTTTATTCTACAGCCTTCTCTTTGACATTCTTAAAGGGCTTCACTGTCAGATGAAGCAATTATTTTTCCATAGCTGATTACAAGACTTTGGGAAAAATCTACCTTACCAAAAGTTTGAATATCCATGGTCTGTGGTCATAAAATGCTTTTCTTTAAAATTATTTACTGCAGCAAATGTATATTTTAGTGGTTCCCATACTTAGATTTCAGAGGAGAAGGTAAGATTTCCTAAAAATGTGGAGACTAAAATGAAATTATCAACTTTAGATTTTTGTCAACTAAACATATATAAAGAATTGAAAACTAATTATCTCATAAAAAATAACTTTAACTCCCCAAAAGTATAAGGGCTATACTCTCAGGATTGTTTTTGCTCCCCACATTTTCAGTTTTTAAAATATGTTAAAGAGCTGTCCAAATATTTTCCTACCTGTGAGGATTTTTTAGAAGCCTGGGGCTGGTAGCAAGCTGTTATTTTAATGACTCCCTTTACATAAGCATTATTCTCAGTTGCTGTCACTTCCTCTTGTAAATTCACAGAATTCTATCGTGTCTGCTTTAAAAAATGGTATCTAGTAACTGCTTCTGAATTTTTACAACAGAAGATAACAGCTCTTGAAATACCTATCTGGGGTTTCTAAAACCTTTAAGAAAGAACTCTATCACTGTCAAGTGATTGTTTTGAGGCCTGCTTCTCCTTACCCAGGGAATTGCTCATTGCCTTACTCAGCAAATGAGCACCACCATTACATAAATATCAGGTATCCAAAACTGTTGAGCAGGCTTGAGGTATTAATGACTCATTCATATGGGTAATTAAGCAAGTTGTATTGTGAAAACACCTTACAGTTCAGCTTTGAGTTCAATGCCTCATATGATGATTCATTGAATTGCTTTTGTATTTTGTAACCTAATTTGTTAATAAGTTTGTGGGAAGCTACTTAAGCCAATTGCTGATCCATAGAGTTCTACCTTCCTTATTGTGATTCCTATAGTTTTCCAATAGAAACATGCTGTCAGACTCTCTCTCTGCAAAGAGAGTTTTAAAACTCTACTGTTCAATGGGTTTTAAATTGTGGATATTTTATTAACTAACTACCAGAAACATCTAAAAATTGAGTACCTCAGGTCCCCATCTTCAGAGTCTGCTTATTCTTACCTTACAACTAATTCTGATAAATTTGGTTATCTGATTTCTGCTCCTAAAAAAGAAAAAAATCAAAGAATAGACGCGGTCTTGCTAGTGACAGATAAACAATAAAATGTAACAGCTGATGGCAGGGGAGGGAACCAAACAATAAATTTAATGTGAACATTAAAAGCATAACAGCTTTAGAATTTAACATAGGACCCTTCACACTACGGTCCCTGAGAGCATCTCTGTGATCAAATTATACAAGTGACGTTTCATGATGAATTTGAATCAAGATAGGTAGCGTATGGTATTTAAGAAGGCAGGATATGTGTTACACTGGTGATACCAGTTTCCACTTCAAATAGTGAAAAGTTTAGTACTTACTGTGGTATATCCAGATGGAAAATTTATGCAGGAAATACCTTGACTCATTCTTGGATATTTGGAGGGTTATCATAGGAAGTTCTTCCATTTAATTGAAACATTTTTCAAGTTTAATGATGGTAATTCACTACACAATTTAATTTGTTAAAATATGAGGAGAACTAGAGGAATAGTGATTTAAACCACACAAATCATGTTAGAGGACCTCCACCTTTGGGAGGATAAAATACACTTGTTTGAAAACCCACACAGCAGCAGTTCCGTGACTGCCTGTCTTGCTGGCCAAGAAGTTGCTTTGCACCAGAGTCTGGACTGCAGAGGACTCCCATAGCTGGTTTGTTTTGTTTTGTTTTAGCTATACCACATCATCTGAAGCTGTGTTTTAGTTGGTCACGATAGTCTTTTCCTGGAAGCTCACTTTATTTTAACGTGTTCAGATAGCGAATACTTTTATCTTTTGCAGAAATCCAGTTTAGTGGAGTCCTGTCATAGCAAGTGTTATTTTAGCATAAGAAGTAGACAGTCCGTATTATTAGCGATTGTATTATGCCATTTTATATTAGTTATGGTCTTGAAGGACATTGAAAATCTGTTCAGAGAGGCATACTTACGTTGTTACTCAGAGATGACATCACCCTCCAATTGTCCTTTGGTTTAAAAATTTGATTCTTTACTTATAAAGAGTAGATCTGTGACTCTACTCTCTGTTGTCAAATTCAGTATATACTGTTACCAAATAGATCAGCCACAGTGTTAACAAATTCCTGATCTCTCTTATAAGACTGGAATTTTCCAGTATGTAGAAAAGGGGAAAAGGGTAGTAAGTTGTGTAATTATAGAGGTGAACCCTGTACTCATGAGAAAATAAAAAAATGTCAAGAAATAATTCACTAAATTTTCAAATTTTCTGTAATTTTCCATTAGTATTCATCATACATTCCTCTGCCTTATCACACTGAAGATAGGAGTCCATAACACCCATTTAACAAATTTAAGAAACTCAAAACTTAGAAGTACAGTCTTCAACTATGTTGAATGCTACAGAGAAGTGAAATAAAATGAAGATAGAACGATGTTCATTTTAAAATGCGTACAACTGTATAAGTAACACGTTGAAAAACCTAGAAGAAATGGATAATTTTCTAGAAAGAAATACATGACCAAAAGTGACCCAAGATGAAATTTAAAATGTTAGATTAATTATCAAATAAGAACATAAAAGTGAGGGTTTTTAAAAGTGACTTTTTAAATCCATAATTTAAAATGTACTTGGGGCACCTGAGTGACATAGTCTGTTAAGTGTCCTATTCTCGGTTTCAGCTCAGGTACTGATCTCAGGGTCATGAGATTGAGCCCCAACTGCGGTTTTGTGCTTGGTGAAGTATCTGCTTGTGGTTCTCTATCCCACTCCTGCCCCTCTTCCCCAAGCACGCCTACTTTCTCTCTCTCTAAAATAAATAAATCCTAAAATAAAAAGTACTAAGACTGCAAGAAAAATAAATTACCAATTTTTTAAATAGGAAAAAATCCCCAACTCATTTCATATAGTTATATAACATTAATATGAAAAGCTGATAACACACAAAAACTCAGTAATCTCACACATATCATGAAAATTCTAAAAAATGCACAGTTAAAAGAAAAAGGTTAATATACTCCAGGAATTAAAGAGTATTTTGATTAGTGAATCTATTAACACAATTACATAAATGAATTAAAAATAAACATCATATCAATAGATGCTGTAAGAACTATTGTTAAGATTCAATAGCCATACCTAATCAAGATTCTTCAATAGAAATTGAAGGAAACTATTTAAACAATGAAGATTACTTATGAAAAGCCTATAAGTATTTAAAATCAAACTCATTTAAAATCATTAACTAGCAGGAATGAATGCCTACTGTCATTATATAATATTAAAAATTATCCTGGAGGATCAGTTAATGTGACAAGATTAAAAAGTGAAATAATTCAGTATAAATATAGGAAAATAGAAAACTGTTGATGTAATTATATACCTAGGAAAACAGAGATTAGGAAAAACAGATTTTGTAAGGTATTTGGAAACAAGATGAATCTACAAAATTTAATGGCAATAAGCACCTTGAAATGCTAATGGGAAAATATTTAATTCACAATAGTGAAAAAAATTCGTAAGTGTAAAATAAATTTATCAAGAAAGGTAAAAGACCACAGAGGGGGGAAAAGCCTATGAAAATGATATTAAAAGTGAATGACATTTAAACACATGAAAAAAAATTTGCTACTGTGAAAATAGAAATCCTTTTGAATGAATATATATGGGCGCCTGGGTGGGTCAGTCAGTTAAGTGTCCAACTCTTGATCTCAGCTCAGCTCTTGACCTCAGGGTCAAAGATAAATTCTAAAAATTAAAAAAAAATCAATATATAAATTTAATACACATTAGAATTCCAAGAGTATTTAAAAATTAGATTAAGTTATCTTAATGTTCATATAGAATAGTCAGAAAATCCTATCAAAAAGAAAAGACTATTGAGAGGAACTTTACTCACTAGATATCAGCATATACTGTAAGCCCATTGAAATCAAGTCAGCTAATATAAGAAAAGCACTTGCATTAAGTAAGAATAAGTAAGATTGATAGAAAAGAATTGAGATTCCAGATGTATATGAACATTTAATATATGACAAATGTGTTTCAATTCAAAGAAAACAAAATTGGATTCCCAATTTACACGAAATGCTTTGATGTGACACATAAAATGTTTAAAATCATTTTAAAGGTAGAGTGGGAGACTGGCGGAGAGGGAGGGAAAGTAGACTAATGACAGGGGAAACCTATGTAGCAAAAGTTAACAATTTTTGTGATAAAGGATAAAGTCAAATACTGGTAATATAAATATGGAGAAAATCGCAATGTGGGTTACAAAGAGTTAGCATCTATACTATACTACAAAAACCACCTAGACACATAAGGCCTCTTTCTGATGCCTTTCTCCTCTAGGAGTTCCCTTGCCGTCCTCCCCTTCTGAATGATGGCCTCCTTGTCTTAAGCCTCTGAATGGTTTGGTGTTGGGGCCTTACCCAGTATGCAAACCTTCAAAGTTATCACCCAAATAAAGCTTGTGTGTGCTACTGCCACCTCATGGCCATATTCTCCCCCTGTGGTCAGCCTTGAAATGCCCAAACTCACCACCTTTCACCAGATAATAATAAAAGTAAAAATTCACTAGGAAGATATACAAGTTCTAAAACTGTAGATACCTAATAATATATCTTCAAAATAAAAAAGGCCAAAATTAATAGAATTACACAGAGATTTTTAACACATCATTTTTAGTAATCGATTAAGTGGATTTAAACTTAGTAAGGCTAGGGGCACCTGGGTGGCTCAGTTGTTAAGCATCTGCCTTTGGCTCAGGCTATGATTCCAGAGTTCTGGAATTGAGCCCCGCATAGAGCCCCGCATCGGGCTCCTTGCTCCATGGGAAGCCTGCTTCTCCCTCTCCCACCCCCCCTGCTTGTGTTCCCTCTCTTGCTGTCTCTTTCTGTGTCAAATAAATATAGAACTATAATCAACAAATAATCCCTATTCTTTTCAAGTAAACTTGAAATATTTACAAAAATTGACCAGATATTAGGCCTAAATGTATCACATTTTACAATTCATGTATAGACAACAAAGCACTAGTATTAGAAATCAGTAACAAAAGGTTATCCAGGGATACCTGGGTGGCTGCACTGGTTAAACGTCTGCCTTTGGCTCAGGTCACGATCCCCGGGGTCCTGGGATGGAGCCCCACATGGTGCTCTCTGCTCAGCAGGGAGTCTGCTTCTCCCTCTCCCTCTGCCCCTCCTCTCTCTCATAAATTTAAAAATAAATAAAAAGATAAATAAGTGATCCAAAAGAGATACATAAATTTTAGAAATGAAAAACACAATTCTAAATAATTTATGGAACTAAGTAATTATACTAAAATTAGAACATTTAAAATTGGATAAAGATGAAAAGATTATAGACCAACAGGAGTACAATATACCTGAAGCAGTATTTTAAGGGACATTTACTAGAAGCAATTCACAGTCATGAAAGGACAATATACATTTACAGTCTTGTCCAAAGTCTATGTTAGCTTTTCTACCCTCTGTCATAAAGAGACCTGCACTGTCTGGACATTCTGTAGAATATCACATTTGTTCATTATATGAATCAGTTAAAACGGACTGGGTAAATAAGAAGTGGCAAGTATGTTGGACATCTGGGACACACACATCCCTGAGAGTATGAGAAAACACTGAAGATTAAGAGACCTACCACATCATTAGAGATTTTAAGGGTCCAGTGTTCTGTGGTAGGTTTAAAACAAAGGACAAACTATTGCATCTTGTATTCCCACCATGAAGAAGGAAGCACAGTGTCTCATAGGCCTCCTTGGGTTCTGGCGGTAGCATAGTCCAAACTTAAGAATACTGCTCTGACACATTTGCTGAGGGACACAGAAGGCTGCCAGCTTTGACAGGAGCTTAAAGTAAGAAAGGGCTCTGCAGCAGGTCCAAGCCACAGTACAAGCAGCCCTACCACTTGGGCCATACAGTCCAGCAGACTCTGGCATTAAAGATATATGCAATGGGAAAGACACCATGTGGAGTGTACAGCAAACTGCAAAAGGAGGGATCACAACATAGTTCTATGGGGTTCTCTAGCAAGGCCATGTTACCTGCTGATAATTACATATAATTTTGTATAGTATAATTATACATAATACTGGATTCACCTGGCAATGGGTATTGAGTGACCTTGTGACTAGAACTTCTCATAATGAGCTTGGTTTTGTTAGACCTACGGAGTCATAAAGACAACTTGACCCCACAGAAACCCATCATAGATGGAAGTAGCACATCAAGGATCAGGCATGAGAAGTAGTACAGGACACAAGTAAACAGTATGAGCAGGTGGCTTATCAAAAACTATTTCACTAGTTACTCTCTCTCAGCTTGGAACTATAGTTGTGTAGGTATTCCCATATTGCTTAGGGAGGAAAAAGGTTAAACTTGGTTTATTGAAAGTTCAGCTCAGGATGTGGATGCAAGCCAAAGTTGTATGGCTGTGTAATTTAGCTCTGGAAAGACAGCAAACAACAACAACAACAACAACAACAACAACAACAAAACATCTTCCCAGTAGTCAAAACTTTGGACTCTGTACCTCATCATTCATTCTGCTTGTATAGAGAGGTGGCCCAAAGTAAGAATGTACTCAAATATTCATAGCCAAATGGCTTGGCTGATAGGTCAGGGGTTGGAAGGAAAAAGCTTGGAAAATTGAAAGTGAAGAAATCTGGGAAAGAGGCATATGGATGAAACTATGGAAATAGATAAGATATGAAGATATTTTTATTACATATTAACTCTTACAGAGGGTATCTACCAATAACCAAGGCAACAAAATGATTCAGTCAATTTATGTCAGTCAGCTTCTTCCATTGGCCATCTAAGTACTGGCACAATTGTGCATAAATGTAGTGGCAGGGATGGAAACTATAAAGAAGCCCAAACAGCAGAAGTTCCTTCTGACCAAGGCTGCTGTAGCTACTGCTACTGTTGAATGTCCAAACTGCCAGTAACAGAGAACAACACTGAGGCCTCAATATGGCACCATCCTTCAATGAGACCATATAGTCACGCAAGTTGAATACATTGAATCCCTCCCATTTAGGAAAGAGAGCAGTTCATCTTGACTGAAACTGAGACTTATTCTGAATATGGGCTTGCTTTCCTACTCATATGGCCTCAAACAGTACCACTATCCAAGGGCTAACAGAATGTTTGATCCACGAACATGGAATCCTGGTCATCATTGCATTGGAACAAGGAAGACACTTTATAGCACAGTAGTTGCAGCAGTGGACACATGATAATGTGAATCAGTGATCCAGAAAAAAATCATAAAATCATTACAACCAGAACCTGCCAAACTGATAGAGTGATAGAAAAAGCTTTGGAAGTCTTTTGAAGCTACAAGTCTGGGGCACCAGCATACGCTCTAGATCAATGACCATTATATGGTCCCATGTCTACAGCAGACAGAGCACCAAGGGTAGAAGAAAGAGTGGCACATTTACCCTCGATCACAGTGACCCACTTGGGAAATTTTGCTTCTTATCTCTCTCAATGTTGTTACAAAATGGAAGGAGAGAAGAATGTGTTTGGCACCTTTTAAGTGATCCACTGAGGGATCTTTAGGTAATCTTTTGTTCAGTTTTGACAGCACAATTTAAGTAGACAAGTGCAGTACAATGGCTGAGCATAGCATTCTATGTTCAGTAGAGGAGGAATGACGACCTAGGCTAAGACCACTCAGGGGTGATGATCTGGGTCAGCCTGCCAGAGAAGTAATAGAGACCACTAGAGGTGTGAGCTGAGGGTAAGAGAAATGTAGAACAGATAGTGTGTGGATAGCAGAAGAGGGAGGTAATCAGTTGAGGGTGCAAGACCAGCTGCAGAGGTAAGGGGCTATAGTTCATTCCATTAATGTTCCTTTCATAAATTTCCCAGCAAAAGAAAAGAATCCTGGAGGAGCTTTTCCTAGATGGGAGTGAAATTACATGGAGCAGTAGATCCAAAGATTTAAATGGCACAAAGGGTGGTGATATGTAGCCAGTATCCCTCTTTCAGGACTGAGGGACTCATTCCCCTGCCTCCTTTGAGTGTTGTCTGTTGAGAGATCACAACAAAGACACTCCTTAAGAGTTGCCTTAGACAAAAGGAACTATGTAGCTCAAATTACCCTACCTCCGTGGGGGCAGTATGCATCCAATACTACTTCGTTGGTATGAATTGATATGAACTTTTACCAACAATATTTGAAGTAATATGTTCATCATCTTTAGCCATCAGGGAAATTCAAATTAAAACCACATTGAGATACCACCTTATACCAGTTAGAATGGCAAAAATTGACAAGGCAGGAAACAACAAATGTTGGAGAGGCTGTGGAGACAGGGGAACCCTCTTACACTGTTGGTGGGAATGTAAGTTGGTACAGCCACTTTGGAAAACAGCACAGAAGTTCATCAAAAAGTTAAAAATAGAACTACCCTACAACCCAGCAATTGCACTACTAGGTATTTACCCCCAAAATACATATGTAGTGGAAAGAAGGGCCATATGCACCCCAGCGTTTATAGCAGCAATGTCCACAATAGCCAAACTGTGGAAAGAGCCAAGATGTCCTTCAACAGAGGAATGGAAAAAGATGTGTTCTATATATACAATGGAATATTACTCAGCCATCAGAAAGGATGAATACCCAGTTTTTGCATCAACATGGACGGGACTGGAGGAGATTATGCTAAGTGAAATAAATCAAGCAGAGAAAGTCAATTATCATCTGACTTCAATTATTTGTGGAACATAAGGAATAGCATGGAGGATATTAGGAGAAGGAAGGGAAAATGAAGCGGGGGGGCGGGCGGGAATCAGAGGGGGAGACAAAGCGTGAGAGACTATGGACTCCAAGAAATAAACTGAGGGTTTTAGAGTGTGTGTGGGGGGGATGGGTTAGCCTGGTGATGGGTATTAAGGAGGGCATGTATTGCACAGAGCACTGGGTGTTATACATGAACAATGAATCATGGAACACTACATCAAAAACCAATGATATACAGTATGGTGACTAACATAGGATAATAAAAAAATAAGTAATAGGTTGTCAGTGAAAGAAAATTTTTAAAAAAGATTTTACTTATTTATTTGAGAGAGAGAGAGCACGAGTTGGGGGGGGTAGGGGCAGAGGGAGAGGAGAATCAGGCTCCCCACTGTGTAGGGAGTCCAAAGTGGGGCTCAATCCCAGGAACCTAGGATCATAACCTTAGCTGAAGGCAGATGCTTAACCAACTGAGCCACCCAGGCACCCCACCATAAAGTAATTCTTATGTGTACATTCCAACAGACAGTAACTCCTATGAACAAGTACAACAAAAATATTGTTTTTATTAAAAAATAATAGGACATAAAGAATACTCTCACCATGGGAGCATAATGTACAATATAAATTAATGTAGTAGCAAGGATATTAAATACAGCAGTCATTCCTTCCGTTAAACAAATGAAAGTCACTTAAACATAGTCTATTCAGTTCCTTTATGAAAAGCATTTATGTTCCCCGATCCACACCCTCCTTCTGTGTCTCTCCTTGTGCAGTAAATGTTGGATTGGACACTTTACCACACATTATTCTACTGTTCTCAAGATGCAGACAAAGTAATATGCAAGAATTATGTTCTGTATTTAAACAGTTCATCTTAAAGTTCATGAGGAAAATAAATAAGCAAGAAATAAGCAAGGAAAGTCCTAGGGGAAAAGGAGCATTGAGGGTAGCTAACTCTACCAGATATTAAAACATAACATAACTACTAAAACTAAAATATTCCAGAGCTCATGGATGGCTCAGTCAGTTAGGCATCCAACTCTTGATTTCAGCTCAGGTCATGATATCAGGGTAGAGGGATTGAGCCCCATATCGTTGGGCTTCATGCTCAGTGCGGAGTCTGCTTGAGATTCTCTCCCGCTCCCTCTGCTACTCCTCCTACTCTCTCTTTCTCTCTCTCTCTCAAATAAATATTTAAGAAAAACATTCTGGTTTTAGTAGGTGAGTAGATAAATCAGTGGAATAAAATAAAACTCCAGAAATAGACTCAAGTATATATGGAAATTTAATATACAATACAGAAGACATCTTGAATCACAGAGGGAAAAGGATAGTTATTTTAATAAATAGTATTTATTACATGTTGAATTATGTTCAAGTCCAAAAATGTTGAAGATATGTTGAAGTCCTCATCCTCAATACGTCAGAATTATTTGGAAATAGCATAATTGCAGACATAATTATTTAAATTTGGGTGAAGCCATACCAGAGTACGCTGAGCCCCTAATCCAATATGACTAATATCCTAAGAAGGGGAAATTTGGACACAGAAACAGACACGCACAAAGGGAGGCTGATGCAGACACACCAGGAGAAAGGCATGGAAAGACGGAGGCAGAGACTGGAGTGACACATTGCCAAGGCAGAGAATGGCTGGGACTACCACCAGCCAGAAGAGGCAAGGAAGTATCTATCCTCCCATGGAGGCTTTGGAGGGGACATGGCTCTGCTGACACCATGATTTTGGACATCTTAGTCTCTGGAACTATGAGAAAATAAATTTCTGCTGTTTTAAACCACCAAGTGTGTGGTACTTTGTTTTGGCAGCTCTACCAAACTGATCCAGGATCAGATAACTGGATAACCATTTGGCAAAATATAACGCTGAATCCATACCTCACATCAAATAACAGAATAAATTTAATGCATTAGAGAAGTAGCAGTGAGAAACAAAACTATACAAGTGCTAAGGGAAAAACCATGAATTTCTAACCATGAATCAGTATGTGGTAGCATAAAGGAAAAGATTAATATATTCAATTATATGAACAGAAAACTCTTTTGCTTAGCAAAATAAGCACAACTAGCAAAATCAAAGGACAAAAGCAAAACTGAAGAAAATATTTGTAACTTATATCACGGACAATTGACTACTCTTTTCTATGTAAAGAGCTTTTTAAAACAGAAAAGAGAAATACCAAAAGTCACAAAGGACACGAACAGATAGTTTACAGAAAAAGAAAGGCAAATGACCTTTAAACCAATGAAAAGATGCCCACTCACTCATAGTCAAAGAAATGTAAAATTTCATTACAGTACTATCCCTCATTTATCAGACTGGAAGAATCCCAAAGTTTGAAAATATATGCTCTTGATGTGACCTAGAAGAGACTCTGCCCAAGCACACACACATGCACACATACACACTCACATAAACACACAAAAAATATAAACACACGTGTTCATTCATTGTGGGATTATTTATAATATCAAAAGATTGGGAAGAACATTCCTCGGCAGAGGACTGCTCAAACTAATGGGACATGGCCAAAATAGAGTAATACTCAGTGGGAAACAGGAACAAGGACAATTTCTATGTACTAACATGGGACAGAAAAGTACAGATAATATGTTCCATTTGTGCAATTAGGGAGGGATAATTTTCAACAATAAAATATCTATTTGCTTATATTTTCTTAAACATAAAAAAGAGCAGAAAACAGAAATTAAATAAAAGAAAAAGAAATTGGGCTAGAGTTGTTAAGGGACAGGAAAAGAAGTAAGAGTTCCCACATATAGCTTTTCTTATAGTTTTGACTTTTAAACTATATGTTTTATGTATCCAAAATTATATATAAATCTTGTTTAAAACAATTCTTAGAACTGAAAGCAAATAGAAATAAATCTAACTGTACATCAAAGTACATATATTATATAGTATAACTATATATGTAATTATATGTATATAATTTCAAGGAGTTTTAGTCAGCTTTTCCCCATTGAGAATGATATTCGCTGTGGGTTTTTCATAGATAAATTTTATGAAGTTGAGGAATGTTCCCTCTAACCCTATACTTTGAAGAGTTTTAATCAGGAATTGATGCTGTATTTTGTCAAATGCTTTTTCTGCATCAATTGAGAGGACCACGTGGTTCTTCTCTCTTCTCTTATTGATTTGTTCTATCACACCGATTTGTGAATGTTGAACCACGCTTGCATCCCAGGGATAAATTCCACCTGCTCATGGTGGATAATCTTTGTAATATACTGTTGGATCCTATTAGCTAGGATCTTGTTGAAAACCTTGGCATCCATATTCATCAGGGATATTGGTTTGAAATTCTCCTTTTTGATGGGGTCTTTGCCTGGTTTGGGGGTGAAGGTAATCCTGGCTTCATAGAAAGAGTCTGGAAGTTTTCCTTCTGTTTCTATTTTTTGAAATAGCTTCAGGAGAGTGGGTATTAGTTCTTCTTTGAATGTTTGGTAGAATTTCCCAGGGAATCCGTCAGATCCTGGACTTCTGTTTTTTGGGAGGTTTTTGATCACTGCTTCAGTCTTGTTACTAGATACTGGTCTATTCAGGCTGTCAATTTCTTCCTGTTTCAGTCTAGGAAGTTTATAGGTTTCCAGCGATGCATCCATTTCTTCTAGGTTGCTTAACTTATTGGCATATAAGTGTTGATAATAATTTCTGATGATCGTTTCTATTTCCTTGGTGTTAGTCGTGTTCTCTCCCCTTTCATTCATAATTTCATTAATTTGGGTCCTCTCTCTTTTCTTTTGGATTAGTTTGGCCAGTGCTTTATCGATCTTATTAATTCTTTTAAAGAACCAGCTTCTAGTTTCATTGATGTGTTCTACTGTATCTCTAGTTTCTAAGTCATTCATCTCTGCTCTAATCTTAATTATTTCCCTTCATTTGTGTGGGGTTGGCTTAATTTGTTGTTGATTTTCCAGTTCTTTAAGGTGTAAAGAGAGTCGGTGTATTGGGGATTCTTCAATTTTTTTGAGTGAGGCTTGTATGGCTATGTATTTCCCCCTTAGGACTGCCTTTGCTGTATCCCATAGGTTTTGGACTGATTTGTCTTGATTCTCATTGGTTTCCATGAATTGTTTAGGTTCTTCTTTGATTTCCTGATTGATCTAAACATTCTTTAGCAGGATGGTCTTTAGCTTCCAAGTGTTTGAATTCCTTCCAAACTTTTTCTTGTGGTAGAGTTTCAGTTTCAAAGCATTGTGTCTGAGAATATGCAGGGAATAATCTCAATCTTTTGGTATCGGTTGAGCCCTGATTTGTGACCCAGTATGTGGTCTATTCTGGAGAAAGTTCCATGTGTGCTCGAGAAGAATGAATATTCTGTTGTTTAAGGGTGGAATGTTCTGTATATATCTATCAGGTCCATCTGGTCCAATGTGTCATTCAAAGCTCTTGTTTCTTTGTTAATTTTCTGTTTAGATGATCTGTCTATTGCTGAGAGTGGTGTGTTAAGATCCCCTACAATTAACGCATTCATATAAATATGACCCTTTATTTTGATTAACAGTTGGCTTATGTAGTTGGCTGCTCCCATGTTGGAGGCATAAATATTTACAATTGTTAGATCTTCTTGTTGGGAAGACCCTTTAAGAATGATGTAGTGTCCTTCTGTATCTCTGACTACCATCTTTAGCTTAAAATCTAATTTCTCTGATATGAGAATCGCTACCCCAGCTTTCTTTTGAGGCCCATTGGCATGAGAGATGGTTCTCCAACCCTTCACTTTCATTCTGGATGTATCTTTAGGTTCAAAATGCATCTCTTGTAGACAGAATATAGATGGATCCTGTTGTTTTATCCAGTCTGCAACCCTGTGCCATTTTATGGGAGGATTTAGGCCATTCACATTGAGAGTGATTATTAAAAGATAAGTTTTTATCGACATCATGTTGCCTGTGAAGTCCTTGTTTCTATAGATTGTCTCTGTAGATTTCTGTTCTATGTTACTCTTGGGTTCTTTCTTCTTTTATAGAACCCCCCTTAATATTTTTTGTAGTGCCGGCTTGGTGTTCACATAATCTTTTAAAACTTGCCAGTCTTGAAAGCTCTTTATCTCTCCATCCATTTTGAAAGTCAGCCTTGCTGGATAAAGTATTCGTGGCTGCATGTTCTTTTCATGTAGTGCCCTGAATATGTCTTGCCAGCCCTTTCTGTCCTGCCAGGTTTCTGTGGACAGGTCTGACATTATTCTGATGGTTCTCCCTCTGTACGTAAGGGATTTCTTCCCCCTAGCTGCCCTTAAGACATAGTCTCTGAAATTATGATTTGTGAATTTCACAGTTATGTGCCTGGATGTCATTCTAGCTTTGCTGATCTTGGGGGGTGGTCCTCTCTGCCTCTAGGACACAAACACTTGTTCTGTTCCCCAGATTTGTTCATCCATGATTTGTTCATCCATGATTTGTTCAACTAAATCTTCTAGTCTTCTCTCTCCCTCCACCCCCTCAGGGATGCCAATAATTCTGACATTGGAACATTTTATGCCATCATTTATTTCCCTAATTCTGTTTTCACGGCTTCTAAGCTGTTTGTTTCAGGCCTCCTCCTGATCCTTCTTTTCTATCAGTTTGTCTTCTAGATCACTAATTCGATCTTCTGCCTCACTTACCCTAGCTGTTTAGATTAGATTAGAGTATTTAGATTAGATTGGATCTCATTGATAGCATTTTTAACTTCTGCCAGATCAGCTCTCACTTCCACCCTTAGAGATTCTATGTTGCCACTAATGGTCTTCTCCAACTTAGTCATTGCCCGGGATAGTTGTTACCCTGAATTCCATTTCTGACATATTGTTTATGTCCATATCCAGTAGTTCTGTGGCAGAGGTCACAGTCTCTGAATTTTCGTCTGTTGGGTGTTCTTCCTCCTAGTCATTTTGGTGAGTTGGTTGGGAGGATGTATACCTGAATATATCCAGGCAAGGTGAACCTATGATTGTGATTCTCTTTGATGCTCCAAAGATTTTTGGGACACTACTCTCTTCTGCTTGCAAAAATACACTAAGGAAGAATAATTTCTCTTCCCCAGTTAACAATACCATTGTTCTTGTGATGATGTGAGAGGATAAGATGCCCGTGTAAGGAGAAGTGAGGTGAAACACACAGGCATATGATGTAGCATTGGGCCCATAGTTTTATTTTTAAATGATTCAAAAACTATAACTTAGGACACTTTACTTAAAATATTTAGTTATCTTATAGAATTTATGTCCTATGATTGCATTGTTTCATATATTTACTTTTTCTCATTAATCAGCTCTGAGGGGATTTTAACTACATATAATCTGTGCTATGAATTATATTCTAACATCACCAATAATAGTGATAGTAAAAACAACACTTTTTATTTTAAAACATGTATTTTTTGATTTCTAAATCTTGTATATTTTAGTAATGTCTACTGACAGGATCCAGATGCAATGATTCTCCAGCGATAGTGAGCATTCCTAACCTTCAGATTTTGGTTTTATTTTATTTTATTTTTTAAAAAGAATTTATTTGACAGAGAGAAAGAGAGAGCACAAGTAAGCAGAGCTGCAGGCAGAGGGAGGAGAGAAGCAGGCTCTCTGCTGAGCAGGGAGCCCAATGTTGGGGCTCGATCCCAGGACTCTGGAATCATGACCCCAGCCAAAGGCAGCTGCTTAACCAACTGAGCCACCCAGGTGCCCCTAGATTTTGGTTTCTGTTTTCATGGAAAGATACCAGTCTTTTGGAGACTAGCTGATTCCAGGTCTGGAGTAGGGAAAATGCATATGAATCTGGGACAGCTTATTATGCCTGAAAGGAAGAAAGCATTCAAACACTATGGCATCATGTCCAAAGAGTACAGAATCAATTGTGAAGTGTCTCCAAGAGCAGTATTTGGGACAATTTGAGAATCAAAAAGTAAATCGTCCTGGGCTGAAACACCATGCATATTTTTAAAAAAATCCTAAGTTGACATAAACAGAATACAGGGGACTTCTGGCTCTGGTGATGATATAACAGCTAGTATTAAACTTAATCACCAACTGGAAACAACTACAATACCTGGATACACGTCCTTCAGGTTACTTCCTGGCAAGGATCCTCAGAACCATGCTGCATGCTATCTTCCTCACCAAATTGCTCAACTAAGACCAAGTCTTAGCTGGACTGTTCAGGGTCCCAGACCTCATCCATTCCAAAATATACCTGGCACTGTCTGCCCAGTTGCTCCTAGACTACCATTTAATAGTGAGTCCAGCTTCTTTATAGGCTTCACAAGTCATGTCAACAGTGTTGCTAAGACAACACAGACAATGGGTCCACCACTGCAGCAGCTGCTGTGGTAGCTCTTCCAGCCATCAGTGTTCTTCCACAGTATAAATATGCTGTAGGAGTTGGTAATCCTCCACAACATCTTAATGTAAAGCCACAGGTTACCATGCAGCAGCCTACTGTTAATGTACAAGGTCAGGAGACTTTGACTACTTCCATGTTGGCATCTACTCCTCCTAAGTACAAAAACAAATTTGGGTGAATGACTGTTTCCTTTTAGTAAAGCCATACACCCTACTGTTGCTGGTCAAAACACTGATGTGTTGTTGGAGACTGATAATTCAGAACCTCTGCATAGTCTTAAATCTCCAGAGTCTGTCTGATCTGATGTTGCTGAAGCATTGGTGTACTACAAAAGCCCACCAAGCTAAAAAGACTGCCCAGGAAGTAATTAACAATGTCCTTGGAGTTCCAACTGTTTAAAATTGATTAGAAACCGTGAATAGAAATGCAAAAAAAAAAAAATATCACCAAAAAAAATATCTAAACACTAAAAAGCTAACATATTATGGGGAAAAATTGCTAAATATAAAATAGATGCAAAAGAGGAAAAGAAACTTTGAAGCTTATGTACTGAGTAAATGCCAGATCTAGCAAACATAATGCTAGAGTACTTCCTGATTTAAACACACACACACACACACACACACACACACACACACTAGCAATCTAAAAACTGTTTTTTTTTTTAAGATTTTTAAAAATTTATTTGAGAGAGAGCGAGCATAGAGGGAGGAGCAGACTCCCTGCTGAGCAGAGAGCCCAACACAGGGCTCAATCCCAGGACTCTGAGATCATGATCTGAGCCAAAGGTAGACACTTAATGGACTGAGCCACCCAGGTGCCCCAAAACTAATCTTTTACAGCTCCTGGGAAAAACAGTTTTCAGCAAAGTACAGAAATTTAAAGCAATCCTTTAATTTTATAATTCTTTACTGTGGAATATCTCAGCATGTCATTTTTTTTAAATAACAGAATTGAATACTGAATAAGGAAATGTAATTTGGATTATGAAATTCTTGCTTTAATAAAAATTCCTTAAATAGTGAAATAATATTAATGAGTAAACAAAGACATACTTGATAAATTTATAAGGAACAATATTCTTGTATTTGTTTAAATACTATGAACACTTGAATACTGTATACATGGTTAACTGCTTGTAATTTTAAAATGACATTAATGAAGGTAATTTTTTTATGTTGTTAGCCAGCATATAGTACATCATTAGTTTTTGATGTAGTGTTCAACGATTCATTAGTTGTTTATAACACCTGGTGCTCATTACAACACATGCCTCCTTAATACCCACCACCCAGGTACCCCATCCCCTGACTTCTTTCCCTTCTGTAACCCTGTTTGTTTCCCAGAGTCGAGAGTCTCTCATAGTTTGTCTCCCTCTTTGATTTCTTCCCATTCAGTTTTCCCTCCCTTCCCCTGTGGTCCTCTGCGCTATTACGTTCCACATATGAGTGAAACCATATGATAATTGTCTTTCTCTGCTTGACTTATTTACTTAGCATTAATACCCTCCTGATCCATCCATGTCAATGTAAATGGGAGTAGACATCCTTTCTGAAGGCTGAGAAATATTCCATGTATACATGGACCACATCTTCTTTATCCATTCATCTGTTGAAGAGCATCTTGGCTCCTTCCACAGTTTGGTTGTTGTGGACATTGCTGCTTTGAACATTGGGGTGCATATGGCCCTAATGAAGGCAATTTTTATAAAAAGTTTTTATATAGAAAATTTAAATTTTAAATTATTTGAATGCCTCCAACACTATAAAGTAGAGTGTTTTGGCCTAATGAACATATAAATATTAAATTTAATACTTATGAAAAAATTATAAATCACAAAAAATGATAATTTCCCCCTTGATTAAAAAACATAGTTCCTCATTCTGAAATTGATTTATTGTACCTTTATCTTTTATTAAAATCAATTTTCTATTTTAAAATCTAATTCTCTTGTAAATATAAATAACTACCTTGTGAATGTAAGTATTCTTTCATTTACTTAGTAGTAAAAATAAACATCGATTTAAACAGTCAAACACTGGGGCAGTTTAGAATTTTAAATTTTTAGAATTTTAGTACTAGGTGCCTGGGTGGCTCAGTCGTTAAGCATCTGTCAGGGTCCTAGGATCTAGTCCAGCATCTGGCTCCCTGCTCTGCGGGAAGCCTGCTTCTCTCTCTCCCACTTCCCCTGTTGGTGTTCCCTCTCTCACTGTGTTTCTGTCAACTAAATAAATAAAATCTTAAAAAAAAAAAGAAGAATTTTAGTACTAGAATTAAAATAGTTAAAAATTAGGCAGAGGATCAATGCTGAATTGTAAGAATGTGAAGAAAATGCTACTAGAACAGCAGCGATTTTATCTTCTCCCAGAGTTAGCCAGGTGTGTGTGTGTGAACTTTTGATAGTTTTAGTGCTATATTTTATGAAAGGTCCATATATATATATATATATATATATATATATATAGTTTATATATATAGTTATATATACTATATATATATATATAGTTTTGGTTGCCTTAAATTATAGTTGCTTCACTTTGCAAATTTATGTGTAAATTTCACATTCTGTGCTATTTTAGTATTTTACTTACATAGAAGAGGGAAGAGAGAAAACAAGTAATGTTTTTAGTTCCTGCATTTGGCTTTTGGCAAAGAAGTCTGAATGATTTTAAGAAGCCATCTGCTAAGGCTACTTGAGAAGCTTTTACATGACCCTTACAACTTTAAAATAAAGAATCTCGACATAAACTGAAACTGCATTTTGCTTGTGATTGGTTCTATATAAGCATAGCAGGTTTCATGAGCTAGAATTGAAAGGAGATGCTGTATTACTAAGGAAAAGAAAAGCTCACATGGACAAGTCTATTAATCTTTCATTTCTGCAGGATGACTTTAATTCTTTATTTTATACTCATTGAAAAATCATGGTTTATTTCCATTTGTGATTTAATTTTATATCTATAAAAATACTTCACATAATATTTCATTTAAAAACTATTAAACTTGTCATTTTAAGGGTACTGTAGAAGTAAATAAGTCTAATTTAGGTTCTTTTATTTAAGATATCATTCATTCACATAGTCACTAAAAACTGAATTTGAAATCCATTTTGTTGACCCACTTATTCCTGGCATTTTTTCCCCTTTTCTGGTGATCTCTTTAACTGAATTACTAAATGGATGATGAGTTCTAGTTCTCCTGTCTGGAGGTTTAGACTATCTTACCTTTCTGTCATTGGGTTCATTTAATTTTTTATTATACCGAGTTTGTAATATAACAGCAGATTCAGTCTGATGGATTATTTTAAACTTTCCTAGAGTATTTACAGATTTACTTTGTTCTTAAAATACATAAATACTATTGGACATTCTATTTACATTGTTTTTATTAAATTAACTTTGGAATAAAAAATCATAGGAAAGCTCTGTAATGAAATCACATATTTATTAAATCCTTGGTTCTATGTACAGTCTCCATATATTTGTATGTTTTAATTTTTCTCTCATGTAAGATAATTTATTAAAAGAAACAGGCAGGTGATGGCAAATAAACTTTTTAATGAAGTTCCACCTTTGCCAATTCCCCATTGATTTTGTTTGGATCATGGCGTGTAAGTACTTTGGGCCCCAGTATGCCAATAATTAGTGCTCCATTTGGAGCTGTGATCAAGATGGCTAAAAATGCTACTGTCATCACATCCTTCGAATATGGTTCCAAGTGGGGTGCGCTGACTCTTGCTGTTTCTAGAGCCAGAGGACCTAATACAGCCTGCATTAGGGGGTAAAAAGATGAGGCATAAAGAACAATGTTAATTTAGAGGGTAATGTTAAATTTAGGGGGTAAAAAGATGAGGCATAAAGAACAATGTTAAATGTTCAGAATGACAGAAGTTAATGGCCCTGATAAAACAAACAAAACCTAGTAGTAGGTCATCAGAAAAGAGACAAGCCTTAAAGTGCTGAGGAATTTTCAGGAATTACTCATCAATTCTATGTTCTCCCTAGAAAATAAATCTGGATGAAAAGTGAAATAGTGACAAATCATTGTGCACGTGTTTTGGGGCCGATTTTGTATTTTTATCATCTCAGCTTTCTCCTGTTTAAACATCCTTTTTGAGTGCTCACATTACTCTCAGAACTTGAAGAGTTCTAGCTAAAGCAGGGTTTTGCTTATTTACTTTTACCATGGACTATAAAGATCTTGGCTATAATAAGACAACACAAAATACTCAGGTTTCTTAGGGTTCTCTAGGATTTTTTTGCTTATCTTATTGTTCTTCCTACTTGGGAGGCAATGTGTACAGTAAAACTGGCAAGAGGTTTGGAATCTACAAAGTGGACAGGGGAGATTAGGAAGAAACTTGCCTATGTTATAGTAGGCAAGTAACATGATACTCAAAACACCCAGGCTGGTCCCATGGACCTGTTTTTCCAACCATGACATATAATTTTGTTGTACAAGAACTCACAAACTTCTGTTTTGGAGTAACAATGGAAAAAAGAATCTCCAGAAATCAAGACATTATGCTGTCAGGTTAAAGTCTAACGATAAGTAGTAATACCTCTTTGTAGGAGCAGAGTATCACTGAATCAGAGGGAAAAACTACAAGATCTCCTCATTCATTCATTCATTCATTCATCATTTATTATTCATTCTTCTTGGTATGCAGTGCTTACTAATTGTGTACCTCCTGCATGCCAGGCACTATATTAAGTATTAGGGGGTAAATAATGAAAGAAAACACTGTTCCTATCTTTCCCAGATAGTCTGGTGAGGAGATTTAGTCATTATTTAAAATCATATAAATTAAATGCATAATTAAAAAAATAATATATGTGCTTTCATGTATGGTAGAGTGGGTGACAAGGGTAGGAAAAATACATTTTTAAAAGAATTAATGTGTCTCCACTTTGAAGGCATTAATTTATCCCTATAATATTCAGCAAAATATAAACATTCCAGTATCCAGATATATTCTTATTTTATATTTTGGGAAAACAGGAAAAAATATTTCAGAAGTTTAGGAAGTGTTTACCATTAAAGGTACACTTAACTTCAGAAGAATTGCTTTTAAAACTGAGATTTTAAAAGATTGCATTATTTTCAATGAGTGGTTATGCTCAATCAAACATTTTAAAAGTAAGGCTAATAGCCTACATTTTGTATTAGGGTAACATTCACTTGGAATTTTAAAAAATCAACAACATTAAAAATTATTAACATGACTTAATATGTTCTTACCTGGACCGTAGCTTTGGGCATCCACGATAAAGCAATAAATATTTTCTCCTTAAAACTAAAGCCAGCAAAACACATCAATACAAATGTAAAAGAAATTCGAATCAATAATGCCAAACTCATGGTAGTAACACAAATGCCTACAACAGATAAAAACAAATATAAACAACAAAATATTTGGGAAGAAGTGGCTCTTTATGCCTAGAAAAAGTGCAAGATATTATCTGATGGTGCGTACCATGATAGATAAGATAGATAATATTTATTTAATTCTGAGCTAATAGACTTTGAACTTTCACTACAAATGAAAGTATTCAAAAAGGTGCTGATGGTATGTAACATTTTCTGTCAGAAAAGAATTCCAATCTGCATTTCCTCAGATCACTCAGGGAAGGTATTCAGAGCTGTCTTTGGTAACGAAGAGCATACAAGGTAACAGAAGAGCAAATGTATGTTATTAACTATATCAACATGAGTTTCTGAAGAAGGTTCTTATAGCATTCAAGACATATTGTAAACAAAATAAAAATTATTTATGGTTTTCTTAAATATTTTCAAATCTTATATTTTTTGTGCTTGTAATTATTCTTACCAATAGCATTTGATTCAAGAGATGCAACAGATACTTCTGATCCAACCAAGCCAAAAAGGAGGGGTTGAAAAATATACCATGTAGTTTTAATAATTCTTTGGACTCTAATCTGTAGAAAAGAATAATATATTTTTAGTTATTGTTTTTAGTTACTGTGACACAAAAATAATTGCATTTTAGTAATTAAAGTCTCTCAACATTTAATAAACAAGATATTTTATTTGTAGAAGAAATTTTAAAGCTTAAAAATTGAATAGGTTAATTCTTTTACTCAAACACTTAAGTAGAATTTGGTTAAAAAAATCTACAAAGCTTATAGCAGAATTATTTACAATAACCAAGACATGGAAGCAGTCCAAGTGTCCATTGATTGATGAATGGATAAAGAACATATTGTATGTGTGTGTATACACACACACACACACACATGCACACAATGGAATAATATTCAACCATAAAAAAGAATGAAATCTTGTCATCTGCAACAATATAGATGGGGCCAGAGAGTATAATGCTAACTGAAATAAATCAAAGAAGGACAAATACCATATGATTTCACTCATGTGGAATTTAAGAAACAAATGAGGAAAGAGGAAAAATACAGAGAGAAAGAGAAAAACCAAGAAACAGGTTCTTAATTATGGAGAACAAACTGATATTTATAAGAGGGGAGGTAGGTGTGGGGAAGGGTGAAGTAGGTGAAGGGGATTAAGGAGGGCACTTGCTGTGATGATAACTGGATAGTGTGTGGAAGTGTTGAAACACTATATTATACACCTGAAACAGATATAACAACTGCGTGTTAACTAAATGGAATTAAAAACTAAAAAAAAGGAAGTAAAATAAAAATAAATGCTCCTTATTAATAGCTTTTACAGACCTGTACCCCTTGGGCAAAGAATAAAAATAAAATTAAAATAAATAAATAAATAAATAAATGCTCCTTGAAACCAGAAAAAAAAATCTACAAAGCTATTCAATTAAAATATTATTTGGTAATAATAGAGACAAATAAGGTCTTTGGAGTTCCAGACATGTTCGAATCGTTCATTAACAATTCTAGCTTTTGTTTATAAGGTAATTGAACAGAGGCAGAACTAGAACTACATCATGCCTGATGAGCACATACTCAATATTATGCAACCATTTCAGCTCTCAAAAGGGAGTTGAAAAGACCTCCACTAATAGTTATCTTGGAAATCAATACCATGAAAGTTAATCTTGATATGTCCTAAGCTACCAGGCAAAAAATTTCAGTAATCTGTCAGACCTGCTTTCAAAGGACCCATGTTGAAAACTTCAATGTTATTTTTTCCTTAAAACCAAACCAAAAATATAAATAGATTCTTAATTTGGTTGCCTGTCTGGCTCTCCTTTCTGAAAATGAACCTCTCCCAGTGCTACTTACCCAATTACGTGGTTACAACAAAGTCCCCAATTGATATAACAGTACTCTGGCTCTTCTCAAGGAATTTGGATGAAGAGATTTTAGTTTCAATCTGGGCTTATCTCTTTTTAAAGAAGACTGTGATATTCTTTGTTTGGGGTATAAACTATGTTTGTAACTATTTCCCTTATGACTGGGCTTTCTAACTTATAAAAGTAAGGTTTAAAAAAGGAAAAAACAAAGAAAAAACAATATTACTCTTTCTTCATGGTGGCACATTATTCTATTTGTTTCTTTTAATTTTTTTAAAAAAGACATTATTTATTCATTTTTGAGAGAGAGAGCATGAGCTGGGGGGTGGGGAGGGGATGGTGGATACAGAGGGAGAGAGAGGTAGAACAGACTCCCTATCCCCACTGAGCAGAGATCTGGACCCAGGGCTCCATCCCAGGACCCTGATATGACCTGAGCTGAAGGCAGACACTTAACCAACTGAGACACCCAAGTGGCCCTGTTATTTTTAATTTTTAAAATATATTCTTTACTCTTTCTTTTATCATATAAAAAGAAAGTTAGTAGTTTTCATTTTATTTAATTGTAATTCATTATTGACCATTTAATTTTTTTACAATTATGATTTTATTGAACTACTAAACAAAACACTAATATAATTTTGGGATTGGGAAATTCTCAAGCTGATTTTAAAATTTAAGAAAGAACTTGTGCAGGAACAGTAAAAAAAAACTTTAAAAATAAGTACAATGAGAGGGAATCTTTTACTTTAGATTTTGAGACATAAAACTGCAGTGATTTAAAATAGAGTGGTACTGGCACAGGACTAGATAGGACAAATAGATTAATAGATTAATTAATAGATTAATAGATCCCAGCAATGAACATATATACATATATGAGTTCAGCTCATGTTAAAAGAGGCTTTAAAATCACCGAATAATTAATGGATTAGTCAATAAATAATTTAGAAAAAAAATGACTACCCAGTTTATATGCATATATATATGTATGCATATACATGTTTATGAACACACACACATATCCTTATCTCACAGCATTCACAAAAATAAATTCCAGAAGAATTAAAGAACTAAATGCAAAAATAAAACCAACAAAACCCACCAAAGTATTAGGTGATACTATAGAAGACATTATGACTACGATCTTATAATCTTGGTTGACGATATCCTTCTTAAACAAGATACAGAGTTCAAAACAAAAAAGAAAAATAGTTTTGACTATAGGTAATTTTACTTTAACACAAAAGGCGTCATAAACAAAGTTAAAAATAAGCAAAAATTATATGCAATATGTACACAGCAAATAATTATTAGCACTAACACATAGAGAAACTATAAGAAAAAAAGGCAAATCAGTCAATTAAAAAATGGGCAAAGAAGATGAATAAGTAGTTTAAAAAGAATATATGAAGAGAAGGTTACTATACTACTAATCAGAGAAATGTAAACAAAGAATAATAATGTATCATTTCTTACCCATCAGATTGCTTAAAATCTTTGAAGGGATAATTTTGCAGTACCCCTCAAAATAGAAACATTCCATTTCTAAATTCAGCAATTACATTTCTAGGAATCTGTTTTACAGAAGCACTTGTACATTTGCAAAAAGACACATGAACAGGATTGTTCATGGCAGCACTGTAATAACAAAAATAGAAAGGTCTAAATGTCTACAAATGGAGAACTGATGAAAGGAGATGACTGATTCTGGGAAGGGGGGTCTGATATTTGGGAGTGGTAGGGGAAAAGGAGTATTTTATATTTTGTTCTATATGTGGGCCTTCTGTATTGTTAGCATTTTTCATTAGCATTTTTCATGGACTAACTGTATAACTATAATTTTAATGAATAAAATAATTGTCAAGAAAAGTTATATATCACATTGCATAAAACTTGAGAAAAAGAAAGCAGTCTGATGTGTTAACTTCTGATTGCATTTTAGTTTATTTCCAGGTCCTTTTCCTAAATATCTTATTTCCTTGATTGATTTATACACATCCTTGAAGACACAAATTTCTGGAACATCTTCCAACTAGAACAAAGAGATTTCCTAAATGCCTATTATAGATGTAAAAAAATGCAGTTATTTTATCTTAAAAAATGATGTATTAAAAATATTCACCTTTTCTGTGGACAAATTCATCCCTGCAACAAAAGTTAACGCTAGTGTGCATAGTCCTCCAGCTGCATGTAAACCAATACGTTGGCTGCCCAAGGCAGCAGTAAAACACATACTCAAAATAAGGAAAGCTCTCTTCACTGGACGTCTTGTCTAGAATTAGACAGATATTAAGAAATTATTTACATTTAATATATAATACAATATTTATATCTTCTACCATTTATTATTGACCCTTTGGTATAATGTCACTAGATGTTATATTAAATAGTGTCTAAAATTTTTACTTTCTTCCTCATCAACATTTTAGCAGACTTGGTGCCGACTGAAAAAATTTGCAATTATTAAGTTTTATCTTCTGCCACATCTCTGATACTAATGTTAGTAAAATGGCTATAGTACCTTAGCTATAAGTGATGAAGGAAGGAAAGAGACCCATATAAACAAAGTAAACTGTATAAACTGTAGCTCCTATAACATATACTGTAGTTCCTATAACATATCCAATGAATTCTTAAAAAATAAAGTTTTGAATATCTCTTTAGCTGAGACAGCTGTTACAGAGAAATTAAGATGGAAGTTACAGAAATACAAGAGTAATGCATATCATTTAGGGGAGGAAAGGGTTGAGTTTAACAGTGTTGCCTTAGTCAAAGGCAGTGGGAGTAAATTTAAGTCAGAAAATATGCAGAGATAAATGGCAATCTATTTCCCCAAAAATGTTTAGGGGAAAATTTGAGGGGAAAAAGATTAGGGAAAATTGCCAGTGGTCAGTAGGCAATTTAACGAATATAGGGCTGGGATGAAATGGAGAAGGTACTCTGGGTTACATACAGTTTTCTTTTTTTTTTAATTTTTTAATTTTTTAAAAAGATTTTTAAAGTTTATATATTTGACAGAGAGAGAGAGAGAGAGAGAGAGAGAGAGAGAGAGAGAGAGAGAGAGAGAGAGAGAGAGGGAACACAAGCAGTGGTGGTGGTGGGGGGAGTGGAGCAGGGAGCCCGATGCAGGGCTCGATCCCATCACGACCCAAACTGAAGGCAGACACTTAACCAACTGAACCACCCAGGAGCCCTAAGTATAGTTTTCTGATACGTCAATCAAGGTCATTGACCTATATCAATCTATGCTCCATTTTAAGCAGAGAGTAGCACTAGGGGCTATTTTGGGGAAAGAGAATTAAATGTTACATTTAAAAGCTCATGGGTCTTCCAGAGGTTCAAATTTTTGAAAGAAATGTCTAATACTATACTTCTAAAAAATAGACTAACTTTTTAGTTACCTGATCTTCACTTGGAAAATACTGAACAAATATTCCCAAAACAGCTCCTGCCAGCACGCCAATAAGTACATCCCGAAAAGAGGCAAGGACATTCTTAAGTATACTACCTGCAAAGGCACACAATAAGGGAAACATCTCATAGAGTAATATTTTCACATACCTAACATATCAGAAGATCAAATCTAGGTGGTTCAGAGAGAAAAGCACATGTCTTCTAGAACAAATATACAAAAATGGGCCTTCAGTATACATATATTGGAAAACATAATGATCTATCTGATACATTATGTGCCCTCAAATAATTTAATAAATACACACAAGTCAGAAATGTCCATTGAAAATGTAGGCCAGGAAACAAGGAAGTAATAAGCCACAGTGTGCTCCCTTAAAAACACAACTTTAAAGACCCTCTGAGATTGGAAAATGGACAGAGGTTGGACAAAGGAGCACCTCCGGCACCTCGCACATGTCTGGTAATGTTTCTTCTCTGATATCCTGTTATGACAAAGAAACAAATGACTTAAACATACACAGAAAAATTTAACAACAATAGAAAAAAGGTTTATTCCAGGGTCAACCCTAGGAGTATTTGAGTCAGCGGTCAATTGAGTTTCCAAAATATTTTATGTACCTATATCTGTAGTTTAGAGTTAAAAAATTTTAAAAATCCTACATCACACAAAGAAATTGTTATGCTATGGGTACTTTAGCTCAATGAGGTGTGTACATATATATATTTTAGAAATGTTTTTCCATGAAAAACTAATAGAAAAGCAGGATGACAACAGGAAGATGGTAGATGGGAAGCCCCAGAACCTTTATTAAGGCATTAACCCAAAGAGGCATTAACTTAACAACAATATACAGTCCGAAAGCCTTAATGGAACTCCGCAAACCAACTAAGGAGTTGCGGCAAGAGAAAAATGACTCACGATGTACAAGGAAGCTCCTATAAAATTATCAGAGGATTTCAGAGCAGAAACTTTACAGACCAAAGGGGGTGGGAGGCATATTCGAAGTGTTGAAAGGAAAATAACCGCCAATGAAGAATATTATTCTATAAGATTATCTTTCAAAATGAAGGAAAAATTAAGACTCAGATAAACAAAAACTGAAGGAGTTCATTACCACTGCACCTGCCTTATGAGAAAAGTTAAAGGAAATCCTTCGAGTAGAAGTAAAAGGATGTTAGCAACACGAAAGCACGCAAACATAATCTTTAGTAAATGTAAATACATAGATGAATTCAGAATCCTGTAATACTGTAATGGTGGTGAGTAAATCACTTTCAATTCTGTTACAGAATTTAAGACAAAGACATGAAAATAACTATAAGACTGTATTAATAGGGATGCCTGGGTGACTCAGTTGGTTAAGCGTCTGCCTTCGGCTCAGGTCATGATCCCAGGGTCCTGGGATGGAGTACACATTGGGCTCCTTGCTCAGCAAGGAGTCTCCATTTCCCTCTACCTGCTGCTCCCCCTGCCTTGTGCTCTCTGTCTCTGACAAATAAATGAAATCTTTAAAAAAAAAGACTGTATTAATAGGCAACATAAAAAGACATAATTTGTGACATGGATAACAAAGGGAAGAGGGCGAGATGTAAAGGATTAGAATTTTTATATGTGATTGAAATTAAATCATCACTTTAAAATTTTATAACTATAGGGATGGAAAAAGATAGTCCATGCAAATGATAACCAAAAGACAACAGGATGGTCACACTTAGACAACATAGAATTTAAGTCAAATACGAATAAGTCACAAGAGATAAAGAAGGACATCATATAATGATAAAAATGCCAACTGACCCAGAAGATGGGGTTAGGTCTTTGTATCTACCATATTCCAAAATACAGATGTATTGAAGATCTATGTAAAAAACAAAACCTTAGAAGCCCTTAACATTAAAAAAAATTTGAGAGAAAAAATATTTATTTGAGAGAGAGAAAACATGAGAGAGGGTAGGGGCAGAGGGAGAAGCAGACTCCCTGCTGAGCAGGGAGCGGTACCCTGGGATCATGACCTGAGTCGAAGGCAGACCCTTAACTGACTGAGCCACCCAGGTGCCCCAAAAGTCCTTAACATTTTAAGTGACTGTATACATAGTCATGAGTCAAGAGGATTATCTAAGCATGTAACTGCTTTCGGTTTTTTACTTTTTCTGTCCTCCACAAATTAGGTTTGATCTTCTGTAGCATGTTTCATAGTACCCTATACTAGGTACTATTCATCACATTTTGTAATTATTTGTTTAACCCAAATTCCTTGAGAACATGAGCCATATGGTCTTCTCTGCTGTGTAAATAGTATAGAATAGCACTTAAAAATGTGGCCCTGGGGTCAGATTGCCAGATTGCATCTTGGCTTCCCTACTTTTTGGATCTGTGGCTTTGAAAAAATTATTCAACCTCTGTTCCTTGGTTTCCTATTCTGTAAAATGAATATCGTACTGTTGTGTGACTATTAAATGAGTGGAAATAGCTATGGAACTTGCAGCAAGTACCAAGCAATTATAAAAGCTAATATTGTAGTTCACTGTTTATTCTCAGTGTTTGGCACAGTTGTTGGCACAATGGAAGAGGAATACAAAAATATTTTTTAAAAGAATTACTGATACTAGTCATGAAGGAAAAGATTGTCAGATTTGACAATAAAAATATGAAAAATCTGAATTGCAAAAAAAAGATAAAATTAAAAGAAAAATTGTAAATGTGGAAAACTATAGGACATAAAATGGAAGGTTTTTTTTTAAACAGAAGGTTATCATTCCTAATTTTATGCAGAATCTTGACAAAAAGAACAAAAGATGAACAATGCCTATAAGATAAGAAAAAGAGTTCAAGAAAAGCAGTGTATAAAACATTCCAGGATGCCAATAGTCAATAAACATGAACATTTTAAAATATCACTAGTATTCAAAGTACTTCATTTAAAGAGGCCTCACCTTTCATCTATCAAATTAACAAAGATATAAAAGACTAGAGATACCGAGTTTTGAGGAAGGTGAAGAGAAAGTGGCAACTTTTTACACCCTGGTAGGCCATAACATTGTGGTAATATATTTCAAAATGCTTATAACTTTTTAAAAAAATAAAATGTATTTATTAATGTCATAATTATGTACATATACAATGTAAGAAAACCTACAAGCTCTTAAAACATATAAGTAAGTCTAGTACGGTCACAGGGTCAGGGTTAATATATGAAGACCAATTATTTTTTTATATATCAGCAATCAACAAATGGGAAGAAATTAAAATGACACCATGTACAATAGGATAAAAAGACCAAATACAAATCAATGAGTTTGGTGAAAGAAGTGCAAGGTCTCTGCACAGTAATCTACAAAATATTCAAAGAAATTTAAGAAGTTCCCAAAAAATGCCATGTTCTTGGGTTGGAAGAATCAAAATTGTAAAGATGTAAATATTTTCCAAATTCTCTCTACGAATTTTATCAATTCCAGTGAAAATTCTAGTATTATTTTTGCTGGTGGAAATCAGCAAGGTGATTCTAAAATGGACTTAGAAATACAAACAAAGAAGTGTCAAGACAATCTTGAAGAATAATAACAAAACTGGGAAATGCACAACTACTATAAATAACAAAAATTATCTCTATACAGATAAAATATATCTATATTAAAATATTATCTCACACTACTAAAGATAGCAACACTTATTATAAAACTGTAGTAATTAAAAGGCTGTGTTACTCCTGCGAGGATAAACTAGACCAAGTGAACAAATTAGAGAGTCTAGAAATACATGTACATATATATGGTCACTTGATTTATGACACAGTACCATTACTCTGTGGTGGGAAAAGAATTGTTTTTATTTAATAACATATAATGTGTATTTTTCAGGGGTACAGGTCTGTAATTCATCAGTCTTACACGATTCACAGCACTCACCATAACCATCACCCTGCCACCCCATAAAAAGCTTATAACTTTTATATTTTTATTTCAACAATTCCACTTTCGAGACTATGAAAATATTAAGATTAGGTAAAACTATTTAGCTATAAGACGTTCCACCAAGTATTCTTTTAATAGTGAATACTGGAGTCAATTTCAATTTTCAAAAGGTTGCATAAGCATGATGCAGCCAAAAGAAAACTATACAACCATTAAAAATGTCATGGAAATGTATTTACCGAAGAGAAACATATTGGTGATATACAGTTAAGTACAAAACAACTCAGGTTACAAAAAAGTATAACCAATTCTTACAATTTTATAAGAATATTGGGAGGAAGTCAGAGAGAATGGCTGGGGGGAGATGGGGAGAAAGAGGGAGAAGAAATCTAGATTTATATCAAGAGTCAGTTATTATTCCTGAGGGTATGTTGCAGAGCTTATTTTTATCTTTTCCTTTTTTTTCTTCTTATTTATGTCTTTTGATCTTAAGAGAAACTTACTAAAAAGTTTAATGTATTACTTTTCAACTTAAATATTTTGGTGCTTCAATAATACAGAAGACAGAATTCCAAACACTGTAGATAATTAAAGCATTACAGAACTTGGAAACATTTACTTTCACAATTTCTTGGTACATTCAAGACCAAATATTACCTTGGGATTCAGAATTGCTGCAGATCTTGTCCCACCACTATCAAAAAGGCACACAGTTGTCCATGCTGTATATATTTAGGTTGTCTTAATAACAGAGCAACCAGTTATTTATAATGATAGCCAAAAAGGCACATTTTAGAAATATATTAAATAGCAGTACTAATAATATTGCTACTTAAAATTTTCTATTGAAAACTGTGATACAATTCCAAAGCAACATGAACAGAAAAATGATAATAATAAGGGTTATCAGGTTAATTATGATATGCGGTTATGAAAATAAAATATGTGTTGTTAAATAGTGGTTTCTCAATCCATTGAAACTTCTTTCCTGCTCTAGAATGAGCTTTTTTGTGAAGAATAAAAAGATGTTACGTGTAAAAATAAATAAATGTTAATAAAGAAGCAAAGCCAGAAACTTTGTTTAAAGAACCAAAAAAAGTGAATGAGATGGCAGTTTCTGTATTTTGTTTACCTGAGGAGAAGACTATGCTTAAGCATGTATTGAATCCAGTAATTGCTATGATGTCATCCAAACTGCTAGCAGCCATTAGTAAGGTTGGGATGCCTTTCTTAATGCCATATCCATTTTCTTGCAAAAGGAGCATGGAAGGGACAACCACAGCAGGAGAGACAGCACCTAGTACAAAACTATTAGAAAGATTTTGAAAACCAATTTTAAAACATTCTTTTAACAAAGTAGTGTCTTATATTAAATTTTACAATAAATACATTAACCTTTACAGATTTACTATAACTTCAAAAGTAAAAATGCTAAGTCAATGTCATTTGATGGTGGTAAAATTTTTCACATATTTTTTAATGCTGTCTAAAAGTTTGTAGAGGTTTCATTCAAGATGTTGGTTTGGGCACAATTGCCTCTCCCTTCATCCCTAAATCCTTTGAGATGAAGATATAAAAATAATACAAAAACCCATAACCTAACTAGAAAAAAAAATCCTCAATGGATAAGAAACCAAGTATATCCCAGGAAGATAAGACTTTAAGATTGAAGAAGGAAATCATAAATCAAGTGTGTGTGAGTAAACATTGCTACAAAACACATGGTATACTTCTAAATGCTCCAAGCCCAGAAATGGCAGATGCTGGGAGCAGGGGAAATCTGAGGAAATCGAATGGGTGACTATTTGGAGTACCACTGTAAGAATGGCCAGACAAATGTACTCTCCACCCTGTTTCTAACTCTTGAACAAGTCAGTGAGTAACAGAGTTCTGCCCCAAAGATGGAACAGTGAGTGTAGGTACCTAAGTTGCAAAGACAACTGAGAAAATTCCTGGGGTGGATGATGACATCCATGAGGAATGAGGACACTCCCGATCAGAATGTCCTTTGTTGGTTTATTCCATTCAGTACCTTACCTCATCTCTTCCACATTCACTTTATAAAAACTGAAGTATATACCTTGTGTAGAGATGTTCTTGGTGCCCCACCAGAACACATCTACGAGGGCAGCGCACACATTCCCCAGATGCTGCTTGTTGGCTGCTAACCTGACACCTGCAGCTTTCTAGCAGTCTTACCCTGCTGAGAAGAGCTTACTTGAGTATGCTAAGGAGGTTTTCCTCCTACTCCTCCTTCTTCCAGACAGCCCCTGTGAATTACTGCATGATATACAGGGTCTGATAGTTTAGTACCTTTGCCTCCCTGGCTGTACAATCTCTCTGTTACAATTTTCTCTCAAAATTTCCTTGTGGACTCAAGAAGAGCCTAGAATTCTTTAAAAATAGTTATTTGCCTAGTTCGATTATTTCTGACCTTTATGGCACATTGGAATCACCTTGTATATTATTTATCGGTAGCTGCTTAACCGATTATCCCCAAATTTCGTAGTTTAAAACAACACACATTTGTTATCACACAATTTTTGTGCGTCAGGAATCTGGATGAGGCTTAGTTGTATGCCTCTGAATCAAGGTCTCTTACAAGGTGGTAGAAGATCTGCTTTACTCATATGGCTGTTGCAGACTTTCAATATTTTGGGTTTCTCAACAGGGCTACTCATAATATGGTACCTGGTTTCCCCCAAGACAAGTAATCAAAGAAAATGCAAGAGAGAACATGCAAGATAGAAGCCATGGTCTTCTCATGACATAGTATGTCTCATGACATTCTATCATTTCTGCTGTATTCCGTTCACTAGAAGCAAGTCAGCCAGTGCATATTCAAGAAGAGGGCCTTACACAAAGGTATAAATATTAGAAAGCAGGGATCCCTGGAAGTGATCTTAGAGGCTGACTACCTTGTACCTGGGGACCTTTCAAAATACTGATGTCTGGCTCCCATTCTATGACATATTGATCTCATTTAAGATGGAATTTGACCCGAATACTAGGATTTTAAATAAATTTTTTAAAATTGTGGCAAGGAATATATAGTATAAAATTTATCCTCTTAACCATTTCAAGTGCACAGTTAAGTAGTGTTAACTATATTCACATTGTTGTATAATAGATCTCTAGAACTTTTTTGTCTTACAAAGCTAAAACCCTATATCCATCAAAAAACCCCCTTTCTCCCCCACCCAAGACCCTGGCAACCAACATTCTACTTTCTATTACTATGATTTTGACACTTTAGATATATCAGTGGAATCATACAGTATTTGTCCTGGCTTATTTATCCCAGCATAATGTCCTCAAGGTTCATCTATGTTGTAAAATGTGACAGGATTTCTTTCTTTCCTTCTTTCTTTTTTGCTTTCTTTCTTTTCTTTTCTCTTTCTTTCTTCTTTCTTTCTTTCTTTCTTTCTTTCTTTCTTTCTTTCTTTCTTTTTCTTTTTTCTTCCTTCTTCCCTCCCTCCCTCCTTCCTTCTTTCCTTCCTTCCTTCCCTCTCTCTCTCTCTCTCTCTTTCTTTCTTTCTTTTTTATAGGTGAATAATATTCCATTCTATATATATATGTATATATATGACATTTTCTTCATCCATTCATCTGTCAGTGTGGGCTGCTTCCACNCTTTCTTTCTTTCTTTTTTATAGGTGAATAATATTCCATTCTCTCTCTCTATATATGTATATATATGACATTTTCTTCATCCATTCATCTGTCAGTGTGGGCTGCTTCCACTTCTTGGCTATTGAAAATAATGTTCCAATAAACATGGATGTGCAAATATTTCTTTGAGATCTTTTGTTCTCAATGGTCTTCAGATATCCAAAGTGTGCCACTCTTTTTTCTGCCAGCATTCTGAGTCAGGTGAGACAGAAAACAGTCCCTTCGGTCAAAAAAACAAATTGTAGGACACATTCTCCAGCTTTTTTCTTTCCCTCCTGATGGAGAAGTCAGGAGTAGGGAGTTTTCTCCTGGTTGCACCTTGCTGTGCAGGGAGGGGATAAGGTATGGTGGGTAAATGCAATGAACTGTTCTAATTGCTCCAATGTGTCTCTTCTTGGCCTTGCACTTGGATGGAATGCTATAACTTCTCAAGTGGGTTCTGCAGTTCTCACAAAGGTAATCTTGTTCTTATATTTTTAAGTCATTGTTGTGTGAGAAGGAGAGCCTGGGGCTTCCTATTATGCCATCTTGCTGACATTACTATTCTGATTGTTGGGATTTTCTTTTTTCTTTTTTTTTTTTAAAGATTTTATTTATTTATTTGACAGAGAGAGAGAGATCACAAGTAGGCAGAGAGGCAGGCAGAGAGAGAGGAGGAAGCAGGCTCCCTGCCGAGCAGAGAGCCCGATGTGGGCCTCGATCCCAGGACNCACTGATTTTCTCCAGAATGTATCTAGCTTCCTTCACTCAGAGGTTTCTATGGAGACATCCCTCAATACATTACTTGCATAAGAATCTTAACCTCAGTCTGAGCTTCTAAGATAACCTTGCTTGGTAACATGATTGAACTATTCCATGCCGGAAGACAAAAGCCAATAGCTAAAGTAATCACAAGTTAATGGGAAGATTAAAATACAAAATTGAGCCCCCATTAAAGTATCACAAAATATTTAGGGAAATCTATCACTTCAAGGCACCATGTTCATTAAGAGGAAAAAATTTATGCCTGAGAAAAGAGATATACCAGGAAGAAAGTCACAAAACATGACTTCAGAATAACTATAAATACCCTCTGAATCATGAAAGTATACATCTATCCATAAAATTTTAATGATAGTTCCTAGAAATTAACAATGAATTCCCCAAATTAAAAAAAATCGGTGTTATAAACATAGCTGAAGAGTGATTTAATAAGCTAGAGAACTGTGCGAGAAAATTTCTCAGTGTGTATTGCAAAAAGGTAAACACATAGAAAGTATAAAGAAAACTTAATAGGTATGGAGAAGGGAATTACAGAAGGACAGAATAGAAGAGAACTTCAGAGAGGTAAAAGATATAATCAAGACCTGGAAAAAGATACACCATCCTCTGATTGAAACATTACACCAAATATCGAGTAGAATTAAAAAGACTCGCCTACTGATATTAAAGAATTGTTAATTTAGTAAGAAAAATGCTATTCTTTTTAGAAATGCATTCTCTAGGATATAGGGATGAAATGCCATCATGTGTGTAATTTCCATTAGGATTTATTAGGGACTATTAAGTTTAAATTAAGGATATTTGGTGTTTGTTATTTTGTTATTATTCTCTCTACTCTTGTACATGTTTGAAAATTTTTACTAAATAAAAAGACCTGAGACTGCTCTTATCAAACTTTAATATGAAAATGATTTACATGAGAATCTCATTAAAATGCAGATTCTGTTTGAAAATCAGGTCTGGGATGGGGCCCAAGGTTCTGCATTTCTAACTTTTAGGTGATACTAATGTTGCTGTCCAAGGAACATACTTTGTATAGCAAGAAATTTTTAATTGAAAAAATTCAGAAAACCGAGCTTCCAAAGAGAGAGAGAGAAAAAGATTGTATTAGTCTAACTAGAAAAGGAGTTAAAAATTAGTTTGATAAGAGATTGTTCATGGGCAAAACTAATGCAAAGAGATAACATTGATATACTTAAAGTATTGAGGGAAAAGAATTTTAAATCTAAAATTCAATACTGAGTCACAAAGTCATGTTCAGACATTCAAGGATGCAGTTTCTTATTCACTGATCTGTTTTAAAAGAACTAGAAGATCATCTCATCAGGAAGAATATTTAGTGCAAAAGAAAGGAGTCTTAAAAAAATAAAAGGGCAGGGGGCCTGGGTGGCTCAGTGGGTTAAAGCCTCTGCCTTCGGCTCAGGTCAGGATGTCAGGGTCCTGGGATGGAGTCCTACATTGGGAATCTCTGCTCAGCAGGGAGCCTGCTTCCTCCTCTCTCTCTGCCTGCCTCTCCGCCTACTTGTAATCTCTCTCTCTCTCTCTCTGTCATATAAATAAAAAAATGTATAAAAAAAATAAAAGGGAAAAAATAAAAGGGCAGAGTCAGCATAAGCAGTATGCTTAATGTCTACTAAGCAGTAGACATTAAGTATGAAGGCTCTAGCCATAGCCAAAGTTCTGGATATATCTATTTAATCGTCTGATGTTAGGAAGACCATGTAACATCTCTTTTCTCTGTTTGTATGCAAAAAATGGGAATAATAATAGTATCAACTTTACAGGACTTTGTGAGGATTGAATAAATTAATTATCAAGTACTTCACAAAGTGCCTGACACATGGTAAGCACTATATAAATGTATGCTACTACTATAATTATTAAGATTATCATCACAAGAGATAATGATGAGCAGTAAAATTCATTGCTAAATCTATAGAAGTGTTCATTGTAAAGATAACTTAAAAATAATCTTGGAGTAAAATTCTAGATTATATCAACTGGTGGGGGAATATATGAGGGAGTGAAGTATAGTGAAAACATGCTATAAATTTAAGTATGCTTTTTCCAAAATTAGAGGTAGTTACTAGGAGAATGCATTTATAATTTCTAAATATTAAAGGAATAAACAAAAGTGGAACAAAGAAAATGCTGTTAACCCAACAAAAGGCAGGAAAAGCGAAAAAAGAATGAAATTCACATGAATATATAATATGTTAAAAAGTAAAATAAGGTTAAGTCAAGGTTAAGTCAAAATTGACCTCCAAGGAATTGGTTGGATGGATCTGTTAAGAAAGAGCCTCTTTGACTGAATTTTAAAACTTTAGCTCTGTTAGTGAGATATACATCTGAGACAAAATAGTACAAAGAAGTTGAAAATTATAAGTAGGGTAAATAAACTGAATACATTTCATAAATGAAAGTTTGGTTTACATTAGAAAATTAATCAACATAATTCACTATAATAGGATAAAGGAGAAAGTTCATACTATCTCAGTAGAAGCAAAACAATTATTTGATAAAATTCTACACCCATTTTTAATGAAAACTTAGCAAACTAAGAGTGGAGATAAATTTCCTTAATTTAATTATGGGCAGCTACAAAAAACTTATGACAAATATAGAATCAAAACAAAGATGCCTACTATCACCACTTCCAATTAACATTTATATTTAAGGGCCTAATCAGTGCCACAAAGAAAGAAAAATAGATGGTATACTTATTGGAAAGAAAGAAGTAGAACTGTCATTATCCGCAGAGGACATAGCTGTACATGTAGAAAGACCAAAGCAACCTACCGATAAATTTGAATAAATGAGCCCAGAAGGTTGCTGGAGACAAAAGCAATTTAGAAAATAATTAAATAATATTTCTAAACACCAGTGACAAATAATGAAAACATAAACATATATAAGTATTATTTATAATTGCAATAAAACTACCAAATGCCTAGGAATAAATCTAATTAAATATATAGGGAAACTCTAAGAAATAAAATCCCCTTGATTAAGAAAAATTAGAGAATACCTAAATAAATGGAGGGGCATGCCCTGGGTATGAATTGAATAACTCAATGTTAGAAATGTACCAATCATCTCTTATTTGATAGATTCAATATAATTTCAATCAAAATTTTGATAAAAATTGACAAAATGATTCTAAATTTATATGGAAATACAAAGGGTTATGAATAGTGAAGACAATTTGGTGATCATAAAAGTTTTGTTCTATAAGATATCAATAATTATAAAGCTGTAGTAATTAACACAGAAGATAGACAAATGGCCCATTGGTTAAGAATGAAGAATCCAAAAACAGACTCTTACTATATGGACAGATTATTTATGACAAAGGATACACAATAGACCAATGGGACTGGAAGAAGTAATCCTTTAAATCAATGGTGCAGGTTCAGTTGGATATTGAGGGCAGAGAAGGGGGAGAAAAAAAGGCAAACAAAAAAATCAATTTAAGGTAGATTATGGATTTAAATATAAAGTTAAAACAGTAAAATTACTAGAAAATAATATAGAGAATATCTTTACGACTTTGGATAGGGAATGACTTCTTGAAAAAAGTACCAATAATGAAGAAGAATGAAAGACTGGACTACATTAAAATGAAAAATTTCTGCCATTAACAGAGTGAAAAGCGTAGTTGCTAAATGGAAAAAGATATTTGTAACACATTTAACAAAGGACCAGTATCCAGAATATGTTAAGAACTCCTACCAATAAATCAGAAAAAAACAACAATAACAAAAAGCCCATTAGAAATATGGGAAAGAAATATAACAGGCACTCCTCAGCCTTATTATAAATCAGGGTAATAGAAATAAAAATCCCAGTGAGACATCATAGCATACACATATGAGTGGTTCAAATTAAAAAGACTGATGATTCCAAGTGTTGGCAGGAATTGGAACAACAGGAACTCATATACTACTGGTGGAAATATAATTAGGAATTCTGAAAAATAATTTGACATAATCCAGACTTTTAAACATATGAACCAACAATTCAACTCCTAGTTCTGTACCTATAGAAAACTGTGTACCAAGAGTTATTTACAAGAATGTTTGTAAGAGTATTGGTAATAACAACTCCCAACTCGGAACAATGCAAATTCCCACTGACAATAGAATGCACAAACTAGTATACTCATTCAATGACATACTATGTGAAAAAGAAAGTGAACTATGTTCACACAATAACATGGGTGAATCTCAAATAGAACGTTGAGTTTAAGAGCTACACAGAAAAGAATATATACTATATGATTTCATTTATATAAAGTACAACTACATGGACACTAAATTATAGTGTTAGAAGCTAGTATAGTGGTTACCTGTGGAGAGGAGGGAGAGAAGTGATTAGGAGAGAGCATAAGGCCACTTCTGGGGTACTATCTGAGTGATGGTTACATGAATATTCACTTTTTAATCATTCAAGGAACTTTACATTCATAAATTTTATACTTCTCTATATGTGAGTTATACTTTAATAAAAAATTTAACAATTCAAAGATGGAGAAATTCATTCCAAATAGGGCACACACAACAAAGGAAGAAAATATTAATATCTGACAAAGTAGAATTCAAGATAGATAAGGATTAAAATGAGTGAGAAGGATATACTGGGCGTAGAAATTACTTAAAAATAAAAGCAAAAAAAAAAAAAAGAATAGCAGTAGATGTGTCATTATCTAGATGATAAGGGTGCCAGAGGAGGGCCTGGGTGACTCAGTTGGTTAAATGGCAGGCTTTCAGCTCAGGTTATGGTCTCAGTGGCCTATGATTGAGCTGCGTAGGGCTCCATGCTCAGTGGGGAGTCTGTTTTAGGATTTTTTCTCCCTCTGCCCCTCCCCCTACTTGCTCACTCTCTCTCTAAAATAAATAAATAAATCTTAAAAAAAAGAGTGCCAGAAAGATAAATATATTAAATTAGAGAAGACAGTATACTCAAAAAAAATAGTGAAAATAAATTTCCCTTAAATAAACACAAAAGATCTTAAATCTAAATAAAGGGTCACACAGACAATGGCACAATCCATACCTAAATAATTTACAGTAATATTTAGGAAAACCAAAGACAGAAAAGTCTAAAAACATCCAGACAGAGGATCGCCTACAAAAGAATAAGAAGTAGATTGATATCAGACTTTTCAATAGCAAGGAGATGAAAGGAAAACACAGAACAGTTTCAAAAAGTTTAAGGAAAAAAAATGACCCTGAAATCCCTGTATGGAGTCCCACATCAGACTCCCTGATCGGCAGGGAGTCTGCTTCTCTCTCTGACCCTCTCCCTTCTCGTGCTTTCTCTCCCTCTCTCAAATAAAAAGAAAAAAAAAAAAGAGGCAAACTCTTGACAGACAAGAAATACAGGAAACTTTCCTTAACCTAATAAAGAGCATCTACTACTACCCTATAGTAAACATCATATTGATGACAAAGTATTAGAAGAATTCTCATTAAAATTATTGAAAAAAATAGAGACATCTCTTTTTTTCATTACTAGTATTCACATTGATGTGATATTCAGTTGAACACAATAAAATAGAAATAGCAGCACAAACACTGGTAAAGGAAGTGACAGAAGTTTAATTATTTGAAGACAGGATATTCATTAAAAAACTAATAAAAATACTGATACGAACATTCAGCAAGGTGGTCATATATAAAACCAACCTTTAAAAATAAGAAGTAAACATCTCTTTACTGTAAAAGAATATAGGTTCTGCAATTACCCACCTACTGAAAGGACCTAGAAAATCAAAAATTAACAACTACTTTCAGACATTGGACAACAGAGTACAGGAGTGTTACAAATGAGAAAAGGGAAATGAATTAAACCTCACCATTGCCCAGATTTTCTGCTTGGGAGCAATTTCAAGGCTGTGGTAGAGGAAAACCAAACAAAGCCCAACAAACTTGCTGAGTTCAGGAGAAAAGAGTCTGGGAAAGCCAGGGCAGCTAAAATTTTCAGAGCAGAGCACCTGAGGGAGGGAAAGACAAAGTTTCCAGAAATTTGCATGAAGGACTCCCTGTGTCTTTGGTTGAATACCAGTAAGGAAGGGCATAGAGTAAAACACCACAAATCTGGACAAGTACAACACCTAAAGAAAGATCACTGAGAAGCAGTAAGATAAATAATTTCCACAGCTCACAGAAGGCTGGGAAAACCTTTGGGTTCCCACCAACTAGAGTGGAGATACCTCATCAAACCCATAACGCATTCAGTAGAAACTTGGAAGTGCCACACCTTAGAAGGAAACTCAATTATCTCTACAGTAAGGCTACTCTAGATAATCCCCAAAAGATCTTAAAAATGAGACTTGAAAGGATCAACGAATTCACACATAATTTAAAACTGCCTTCTGGGACAAAGTGCAACACTTTAAAGAAAAATAACGACAATGTAAAACTTACAAAATCCAGCATTTGATCACTAGACGTATGAAGGGGTGGATAATGTAACCTATACCTGGGGGAAAAATCAGTTAGTAAAACACAGATCCACAAATGAGAACAATGAGGGAAATGACAGATCAATATGTTAATACAGCTCTTATAAATATGTTACATACGGAACATATAAAAAATCTAAAGAATCTAAGAATATAAAGGAAAATATGAACATAATGGGGAAAAAAGTGAAAGACAGAATAAGGAACCAAGAAAACTTTTTGAACTAAAAAAGGCAGTATCTGATGGAAACAACCTAAGTTTCTGCCAATGGCTGAGTAGATAAAGACATTGTGGGGTGTGTGTGTGTGTGTGTGTGTGTGTGTGTGTGTGTGTGTGTGTATGTGTATGTGTGTGTGTGTGTATATCACATATGCAATGGAATGAATATTCAGCCATGAGAAAGAAAGAAATACTGCCATTTGCAACAACATGGATGGACCTTGAGGGCATTATGCTAAGTGAAATAAGTCAGACAGAGAAAGACAAACACTGTATAATCTCACTTATGTGTAGAATCTAAAAAAGCTGAACTCAGAAATAGAGTAAAATGGTGGTTACTGGGGCCTGTGGGGTGGGAGAAATGGGGAAATGTTGGTCAGTAGAGTATAAACTTCCAGTTACAAGATCAGTAATTTTAGGAGATCTAATGTGCAGCATGGTGATTATAGTTAATGGTACTGTATGATATACTTGAAAGTTGCTAAGGGAGATGGTCTTAAATGTTCTCACCACACACACACACACACACACACACACACACACACACACAAGGGTAATTATGTGACAAGATGGAGGCATTAATTAATGTTGCATTGGTAATCATTTGCAATATATGAGTGTACCAATTCAACACATTGTATATCTTAAACTTACAAAATGTTATATGTGAATTATATCTCAATAAAGTTGGAAAGAAGTATATGATGACTTATGAGAAAAAAAAGCAGTATCTGAATTTTAAAAAATTCACCAGATAGGATTGAGAGAAGGTTGAACACTACAGAAGAAAAGATCAATGAACTTGAATACATAGCAATAAAATATGTCCAAGATGAAGGGCAAGCAGTCCAGATGTCCATCAATAGGTGAATGGATAAAGAAGATGTGGGGTGTGCGTGTGTGTGTAAAAAAGAAGATACTGTTTTTGTAAAGGCAAAATAGCAAAAACCTTAGAATAGTGACATATAAGTAGACAAAATAGATTGGAAGAAAATAGAACAAATAGAAAATAGAACAAATTTGTTACATGATAAAATCAACATTTCCAATCAATGACAAGAAAGTTTTCTATAAGTGGTGTTGAGACAACTACCTATTTATGTGGAAAAGAATATAGCTAGATCCTCACATGTAATAAACTCCAGTTACTTTAAAAGAATTTTTAAAAATTAACTTAAAAGTAATGAGAATAAAATATAAAATACATTTGTGATCATATGTTAAAAAGGACATTTGAATGCCACATAGAAAGGCATTAAACAGAAAAAGAAATATTGATAAATTTGATTACAGTAATAAAAGCCTTTGGTATAGCAAAAGAAGTTACACTTCCCCATGCCCTCGTTTTTCTTTTTGATTTTCAAAATCAAGGAATGGTTTTATGTATTTGCTCTTCTATCTGTTGGAAATAATAAAATACCCTTTTTAGATAAAAAGAAAGTCACCATAAGCAAAGTTAAATATCTAGTGTTGTACTAGGACAAGACATTTGCAATACTTGTAACAAAACATTGAAATAATAAGAAAGAAAAGAATAATTCAACAGAAAAATAGAAAAAGGGTATGAAGAGGCTAGTATAAAAATACTCAAGCTCATTAATAAACACATAAATGCATATTAAAACAACATGGAAATATCATTTTTCATTCACCAGATTGGAAGAAATCATAAAAGTTTGGTAACATCAAGAATTCGTAAGGATGTGAAAGAATAGCAGTTATTTTCATATCCTGCTGGTGATAGGGCAAACTGGTATGTGCTGAAGGCATTTTGATAGTATCCATCAAAACTGAAAATTCACATAACCTAAGTAACTATTCTAGAAAAACTCAGATTTGTACAAAATGAGACAAGTAAAATGTATTTGTTGTAACGCTGTAAATAAAATCTGGTCTTATGCAATGTAACACTATATGACAATTAAACAAATGAACTACATTTTTAAATGTGTATAATCTCAAAAATACTGTTGAGTAAAAAAGAAAATTGCAAAGAAAATGATACATTCTTTGATATGATTTATATAATACTTATGTATATAGTACATATATCTCTGGAAAACAGGATTATTTCATGCATTTTCATATAAATTATACGGAATGTTAATTTTATATGTCTAGAATGACAGACCTTTTATGAGTTTTATGTAAAACTCATAAAAGATGTTACTTTGGGTAGGGGTATGGGCACTAGGATTTGAAGGAATGGTTAAAAGGCTTTTTGCTTTTGTCCGTAAAGTTTTTTTTTTTTTAATGCACTTGGGTATACTTTTGTAATAAAAATTAATTTTAAAGAATCCACTGCATTTGGCAGTAAGTATGTAATGGGTAAACTTTACTATATATTCAAATGGATAAGTAGAGGCAAAAGGTAAATGCATTGAATGAAAATGAGTTCAGGATCTAGAGAGAGTGACTATAGACTATTCTGAGGAACTGGAACATGAAGAGAAATGGATAGTGGGTAAAAATACATGGGACACTGGATATAGGGAAGAGTGTTTTTGTTATAATATCTATGTCTATACAAAATCTTTCTCGTGTGTGTATAATGTATACACACAATGTATAAGGAAAAGGCCACTGGATAGGTTAAAAAGTAGAAATAGATTATAGTATAGGAGAGAAGGAATAAATTGATGAAGTGAATTATCTTGCCCTAAACATTTAGGGACTGTGCATATTTGTTAAGGATATGGTAGATTTAGAACATGGCTCTGCTTCTGACCCACGAACTTCCAAGGTTTTCTACCACTGTGAAAAGAATTTTAATGAAAAATTTGTCTATAAAATATTCTGATTATTTCAATAATTTTAAATCAAGCATCCTTAACTGGATATTTCTGTAGAGAAAATGAGAAAAAGTTACCCCAACAGAAATCCCCACTGCCAGGGAAATTTCATAAGGAAGTGGGAAATAACAGCAGTCGAACACGCCTCCATGAGGCATGGACCAATAGCCAACCTTAAACAAACTTTCTTCAAATGCTTCAAAGCCTGAAATATAAAAATAATCACATTTAGACAAACATAAAATGGCCAACAAGAGAATTATTTAAGTAAATTCTGAAATATATAGTCTTTTTTGAGTAATTAGCTTTTACTAAAGTAAATCTTCAGGATTGTCCCACTGGGCTTGAAATGCTAATGCAGCTCATTTTATATGTCCATTGGATTATAAACCGTTTCACATTTTGTAAAACATTATTGTATCTAAACTATTTTCAAAGATCAATTTGTTTGTAATTAAATATTTCTGCCTTCCTTAATCTTCCTTGTAAATAATATAATGAAAGCAACCTATAGGTTTATTTCCATCAGTTAACTTTTAGAAATGACCTGTTTGATTAATTTAATAATTATAATAGAAAATACCAATGTGCCAAAAGAGAAGATCACTTAAAGACAGCATAACTTACTAAAAGGGAGAACTTTAAAATTTTTTCATTGGTTTGATTTTTCTATTGGAGAATATAATAAATTATCACTGTTTTTATGCTCTTTTTTTTAAGATTTTAAAAATTTATTAGAGAGAGAGAGAGAGAGAGAGAGAGAGAGAGACTGAGTGAGAGTGCAAAAGTAGAGGGAAATGCAGGCTCCCCGCTGAGCAGAGAGCCCAATGTAGGGCTCAGTCCCAGGACCCTGGGGACTCAGGGATCATGACCTGAGTGGAAGGCAGACGCTTGACTGAGCCACCCAGGAGCCCCTGTCTTTATGCTCTTGAGATATTTCCACTAAACTCTTATATTTGTTGTTTGCGTATGTTATACTCATGAATAGTCATCTTTTAAAAACCCACATAGGTTTGTCATTCCTAGATATTAATATTTTAAGAAATATTTAAAAAGATTAGCTTCTAGAATAATGCAAAAGTAATCAGACACATACTTCTGTATGGGGGGGTGATAACATTCACGAAACAAAAATATTACCAAAATTCTTAACCCCTCTAAAAACAAAACAAAAGAAAATCAAGAACAGTCTAGGAGTGACCTTATCCTTTATTAACTGGAAAGTAAATAGTTCTCCATAGAAAAGCTGCAGCTCCCAAACAACACAAATGCTGTACAAGGGACATGTATCTCTATGCAAATAATTAAAGATGAGCTCTAATAGAGATCTCACATCATAATAATTCTCTTCATATCAGTAATAATGGTGACCAGAAGTAGAAATTATAAGATTCCAATATTTCTGCAAAACCCTTTTCTCTTAGTTTTCCTTCAGGCTTCACTTGGAATAGCTATAACAAAAATTCTGCCTCTTTTTCTTTTCTATCAGTCTCTAATATTTAAAATATTTTTTCAAGATATAATTAGAAATCTACCTGTGGATCGAGTCCAAGCCCAGCTTGTATTAGGATAACAGTAAGGGCACAGTTTCTTAAAGTTGAAGACCACCTGTTATTAACATGGATGTAAGTACTGAAGAATGGAACATTTCTGACAGTAAAACCAGCCAGTAACATCCCTTAAAAGAAAGAAAATAAAGCATGTCTCATTCATTTCATTTTTCTAAGTTAGAAGAGAGAAATGTTTAGTTTCCCTTCTTCAAACACACTATGTCTCACTGCTTTGGTGAAGGGCAGCTTACATAAAAATAGAGGAGGCAACATAAAAAATGACATATCTTAAAAGGTTACAACAAGTAATTCAGTGTTGTTGGAACATAAAGGGCAAGGAAGGGAGTGGGAGAATGGGCAGGAGGGGCCAGATAATATAAAGCTACCCCCCCTGCAGCCTCCATTCCCACTGCTTTGGCAGAGTAATGCACCATAGGAAAGTTTTAGGAGGAAGTGACATAATGAGTCTTGTATTTTCCATGTGATGGTCTTGATGAATCAGATAGACATAAAACTGGAGGAGAGAACAATTAGAAGGCTCTGCCATAGTCCATGGAAGAGTTGGAAAACAAATAGCCTAAGCTAGAAAAAGAGCGGAAGTTCTGGAGAAAAAAAAAATTCAATAAATACTTAGCAAGTGCTGACAGGGTGTTGTCGACATAGAAAGGGTATTAGCAATAGGATGGAGTGATTATCTCTAATGAAAATGTACTGAATATTTGGGTGTATTGAATACTTAAAAGATATGAGACACCACTAATAGACGTTCTTCCATTAATTTTCCTCTGTCTGGATGGAGAGTTATATAATAATGGTAATGAAGCAATAGGATATAATACTAGTTAGGCAGATGATGCATCCATGAATGTACATAGTGGAGATGCCCAAACAGCTCACTCAAAAACCATAAAACCTTCTTATGCCCTAATCACTACAGTATTTGAATCTTACAATTGTTTTTGAGTTAGGTTATCTACAGAAAAATTCAGTCTTTTCCAAATGTTTCCTTTTCTACAATATATTTAAAACTAACTAAAAAATGTCCTATTAAACAATAAAGCAACAGGAATTATATATTGGATATACTTATGTTATTTCAAAAATATATTTCAGGAAAATATCTGTGTGCTCATGTGTAGAAAGAATAGTTCTATAAATGAGCTATATGCATACATATACAGTAAATACATACATAAAGATCATATTACATTGAAATATTCTAAATTATATCTATTCTGACTAGAGTATGTTCACAATTTACATATAGTTAAAACAAAGAAATACGAACTAACTGTACACTTACCAAGAAGAGGTGGAAGTTGAGGTACTGAAGGTATTCTAATGCATTCCAAAAGTTTCCCCCCAATAACAGCACTATAAAAGATAATTAATAGTCCAAATAAGTTTCCACCAGGGAGAACTTCAGGGCCTGACAGTGACCAGACTACACACCATGCCATAAAAAATCCAACTCCTGAAATATAAAAAGAAGCATATATTCATGTATGTACATAGACATAGATATATACATACAAAAGATGAATTCTATTTTATCAAATATCATATTAATAGTACTATATAATGAATGATACATAGCATAGACTAATGTTGCTTGCTAGTATTGAAGACATATCTGTTTAACATATATTCTAAAGTTCCTATCAATTTATGGGATAAGTTTTATTATTATTTTCTTTTTGAGAATACTTGAAATATATTTAATAATAAAAGACAACCAACATTCTCTTTGTATTTTTATTTGCATTTATTCTGTGCAGAATGTACTCTCGGGCCATAACTTTTTGTTTCTTCAGTTTCTTCTGGGATATCTTTTTCTTCTGTGCAAACCCCTCTTCTGGTTTAGGACAAATTAGCTCTTTTTCAGTAAGGATCATCTCCGTGTGGCAAGGAGAGCTCATGTATGGGTTAATCCGGTCATGAGCCCTGTAAATTCTGTGCTGCATCTTGGGGGCTTTTTTTCACCCAGATGTGCTCAATGACCAGAGAATCGACATCTAAACCCTTAAGTTCAGCATTACTCTCTGAATTTTTAAGCATGTGCAGGAAAAATTCAGCACTCTTCTTGGGCCACCGACCCTGTCTCCAGCCCCACTGTTCGACCTGGGCACATCTATCAAATCCACCATGATAGCGACGGAATGGCATTCACTGCTTCTGCAAAGTGACGTCTTTCAGATACTAGTTGGCTTTTCAGATATGCATAACCTTGTTGGCCTGGGCAGTTTCATGTGTGTTCCTAAAGTGAGTACACAGATCTGAACCTCTAGATTTGCATAATTTTGTAGGGTTTTTTGGGTCAAGCAAATAGTTAACCATTTTTTGAGGTCACCTCAGGCCTCTTCGGGGAAAAGCCAAAGTATTATTATTTTAAAAAATATTTTTAAAGTATATGCAAGTACTTTAAAGTGCTAAACTATCCTCAAAATATATAACATTTTAAAAATGTTATGGTAATATTATGAGCTTTACTTCATTTTATATCTTAGAGTAGCTTTTGTTTCTTAAATTCCACATATGAGTAAAATCATATGGTATTTGTCTTTATTTTGCTTAGCGTAATACACTTTAGCTCCAATCATGTCATTGCAAATGGCAAGATTTCATTATTTTTGATGGCTGAGTAATATTCAAATATATATATCTCACATCTTATCCATTCATCAGTTGATGAACATTGGGCTTTCTCCATAGTTTGGCTATTGTTGATAATGCTGCTGTAAACATCAGGGTGCATGAACCCCTTTGAATCTGTATTTTTGTATTCTTTGGGTAAACATCTAATAGTGTAATTGCTGGATCATAGGATTGTTCTATTTTTAACTTTTTGAGGAACCTCCATACTGTTTTCCAGAGTGGCTGCACCAGTTTACATTCCCATCAACAGTGCAAGAGGGTTCTCCTTTTTCTGCCTCCTCTTCAACACCTGTTGTTTCTTGTGTTGTTAATTTTAGCTATTCTGACAGGTGTGAGGTAGTATCTCATTGCAGTTTTGATTTGTACTTCTCTGAGAGAAGAATTTACTCCTAAAAAAAAAGCCAGGGTTTTGGGTAGGACTGGTGAGAGTCAGGCCTTCCTGCCTGGGATTGCTATCATTCCTCCCCTTTCCCCTCATTTTCCCTCACTTACTTCATTTGGAAAAAACTTCAGTTTTACCAGTATGGAGCTAGATCAAAAACCAGCTGCTTTGTTGTCAGAAGAGGTGGAGCAGATCTGATATGGAGTGGAGGGAGAAAATCCATGACTTTGCTGGCTAAATATGGCAGATCATTTTCAGAATCGGCAGAAAAAACATGCAGTGGTGCTAGTTTGAGGTTGCAGTTCAATTTGATATGAATAGTAGACAAGCTGTGAGATCTTAATACAAAGTCAGAAATGTTGAGGTAAGTTCTCCATATATCTATGGCTGACTGGGAAAGTATGCAAGTGCAGAGAAGACTCCAGAGATTATAGCAAGAAGTAAAAAAAAAAAAAAAAAGATGTGAGATTTGATTACCAGCAGCAACTTTGAATGCCTTCTTCGACACATCTACAGATCACTTGGTGGAACGTAGAAGCCTTACTGGCTTGAACATAATGTCTCCCCTAAATCATTAGGTGACTATTAAGCTATGCAGACAATAGAGAAACCCCTAGGAAGACAGGGTAAAAACAAATAAACAAAAACTAAGAGATATCAGCTGCTGCAAACCATAGGGAACAATGATTCCACTAATTTAAGTACATGCAAATTATCCAAACAACAACAACAACAACAACCACCACCACCACCGCCACCACCTTAAGAAACTAAAACTGAATTCAAAGTTGCCATAATGTGTAACTAAATGTTTCATTTTTCAACCTGTATTTACTAGACATGCAAAGAAATGGGAAAACACAACCCATATTCAGAAAAAAAAAAGCATCAATAGACAATGAGTAAATGAATCCAGGTGTTGGATTTACAAAGTTTTCAAAACAGCCATTTTAAATATGTTCAAATAATGAAAATGTAACAATGTCTCATTTAATAAAGAATATCAATTAAGAGATAAATTTTATTTAAAAATGGAAATCTGGAATTGAAACCTACAACAACTGAAAAGTTGACTAGAGAGGCTCAACAGCATTTTTGAGTTTGTGAAAGAAAATATCAGTGAACTTGAATATAGATCAACAGCAATTAATTAATGAATCTGAAAAACTAAAGGAATAAAGAAAAATGAACAGAGCCTCAGACACCTATAGGATACCATCAAGAGTACTAACATATGCATAAAGGAAGTCCCAGGAGAAGAGAAACATATAAAGGGGCAGAAACATATTTGAACATATAATGTCTGAAAATCTCCCAAAGTTAATAAAAAACATAAACATATATATGTAAGAAGCTCAAAAAATCCCAAGTAGACTAAGCACAAGAATCCACACCTAGAGACATCATCATCATCAAATTGCTAACAACAAAAGACAAAAGGAAAATCTTGGAAGTAGTAAATGACTCATCATGGACAGGGGAACAATAATGCAATTAACAACAGCATTTTCATCAGGAAAAATAAAAGCTAAAAGGCAGTGGAATGACATTTCAATAGTGCAGATAAAGGGGCACCTGGGTGACTCAGTCAGGTGAGCACCCAACTCTTGATCTGAGCTCAGGTCTTGATCTCAGGGTTGTGAGTTCAGTTCCTTAATTTGGCTCCACACTGAGCATGGAGCGTACTTAAAAAAAAAAAAAGTGCAGAAAAAACCTGTCAATCAAGAATTCAGTATCTAGTAAAATTATTTTTCAAAGTGAAGCTGAAATAAAGACATTCCCAAACAAAAACAGATAAAATTCACCTCCACTAATGAAATACTAAAGAAAATGCTTTAAGTTGAAAGGAAATGACACAAGGTTGTGATTTGGACAAATAAGAAGCAATAATGGTAAATAAATATCTAAGTATGGAAGATTGTATGTATGTATACATATATAATGCATACATATATTTTTAAAAAGTTAAGATTATTAAGAGCAATAACTAAAACAAAATAAATATTTAAGTATCAAAGATTATGTGTGTATATATATACATACATTCATTTAAAAAAAGCTAAGATTATTAAGAGCAATAAATATAACAACATATTGAGTTTATAGCATATAGAGGTCTATTGGCTCAAAGCTGCTATATGCCATAGGAATTAAGTCAATATTAAGCTGAAGTAGACTGTGAAAAGTTGAATGTAATAATTATAATCCACAGAGAAATCACTAAAACTAAAACCTCTAAAATATAGCTAAAAAATCAATAGGGAAATTGAAATAGTGCACTAAGAATATTTGGTTAGCACAAAAGAAGCAGTAAAGAATGAATAGAAAAACAAAGACATGACACAGAAAATAAGTAACAAAATGGTAGACATAGTCCAAGTATATGAGTAATTATTTTTAAATGTGATTGGTCTAAATTCAAAAGGCAAAGATTATCTTACTGGATTTAAAAAAACAAGATCCAATTATTTGGTATCTATAAGAAACATACTTTGGATGAAACAGATAGGCTGAATGTAAAAAGATGAAAAAGATATATTATGCAAACAATAATCATGAGTCAAAGAATTAAACACAAGGGGACTTACAACTTATCTTAAAGCAAATAAAAATAAAAACACAGCATATCATTATTAATGGGATGCGATGTGTACAGATGGAAATGTACAGCTTAAAAATATTAGAAAAAAGAATTATCTAAAATTGACAATAAAAACGTTCACTGTAACAACTTAGAAAAAGAGAAGTAAATCAAACCAAAAGTAAGTAGAGTGTATGAAATAAAAAAGATTGAAGTGGAAAATAACTAAATAGAAAGCAAAAACATTAGAGAAAACCAATGAAATTAAAATTATCTGAGATCAATAAAATAGATGTCTCTAGATAGACTGACAAAGGAAAAGATGATACAAATGACCAAAATCAGGAATTAAAGAGGAAACATCACTTTAGATTTAGAGAAATTAAAATAACACAAAGGAAATATTCTAAACAACTTCAAGCTAAAAATAGACAACTAAATAAAATAGACAAATTCTACTTTTTAAAAAATTTTATTTATTTATTTGACAGAGAGGGAGAGAGAGCACAAGCAGGGGGAGCGGCAGGCAGAGAGAGAGAGAGGGAGAAACGTGCTCCCTGGGGATCAGGGAGCCTGACACAGGGCTTGATCCCAGGAGCTCGGGGTCATGACCTGACCCAAAGGCAATCACTTAACCAACTGAGCCACCCAGGTGCCCTGACAAGTTCTGAGAAAGATACAAACTACCAAAACTGATTCAAGAAGAAAGGAAAACAGAAGTACCATATGATCCAATAATTCTGCTTCTGAGTATTTATCCAACGAAAATAAAAACAGTAAGTCAAAAAGATATATGCACCCTCTCCATGTTCACTGCAGCATTCTTTACAATAGCCAAGATAGGGAAATAGCATTAAGTATCCATTTAAGGGTGAATGAATAAATTGTGGTATGTATATCAATCAAACATTTTACAGTCACAAAAAAGAAAAAATTTGGGGTGCCTGGCTGGCTCAGTTGGTGGATCTTGTGACTCTTGATCTCTTGGCATTGTGAGTTGGAGCCCCATGTTGGGTGTAGAGATCACTTAAAAATAAAATCTTAAAAAAAAAAAAAAGAACAGAAAGGAAAAGATAAAACTCATGCCACTTGAGACAACATGGATGGACCTTTAAGGTATTATGCTAAGTGAAATAAGTCAGACTAAGGCAAATACCGCATGCTCATGTATACATAGAATCAAAAATCAAGCTTATAGATACAGAGAACAAACTGATGGTTGCGAGAGGCAGGGATGGTGGGGTTGACAAGATAGGTGAAGGTGGTCAGTAGTTACAAACTTCCAGTTATAAAATAAATAAGTTATTGGAATGTAATGTATAGCATGGTGACTATTGTTAATGATACTGTATTATACATTTGAAACTTGCTAAGAGAGTAGATCTTAAAATTTATCATTACAAGAAAAAAAAGTTTCTGTGTATTATGATGGACATTTACTAAACTTATTATGGTGATTGTCTTGTAATATATACAAATATAGAATCATTATATTGTGCACCTAAAACTAATATAAGATTATATGTCAATTACACCTCAATTTAGAAAATTAAAAAAGAAGCCAAATTGAGACACTTTCAGACAAAAGCTGAAAGAATGCTATAAGACTTATACTACAAAAAATACTGCAAGAAATTTTTTAGACTGAAGGGAAAGAATTCCACAAGAAAATTCAGATTGCCAGAAAGAAATGGAGAGAACCAGAGAATGTAAATATGTGAACAAATATGAGACTTTTTTTAACTTAAAAAAAAAAGACTTGGCTTTTTAAAGCAAATGTAGAAGTAAGAATATATGTCTGTATATATATATATATACACACACACATATATATATATATAAATGTAGAAGTAAAAATAAGAATGTAGAAGTAAAAATATATATAAATCTAGCACAGAGGGCAGAGGAGGGATAAATAAGGTCGTATTGGTGTAAGGCTTTTCTATACTGATGTGAGTGATAACCACAGGATATGTAGGTTTATAGTAAGTCTTGTAGTTGGGTAGTGTTAGTTCTCTTTTAATTTTTCTCCTTTGACACTATGTTGGCTCTTCTCAGTCTTTTGCCTCTTTATATAAATCTCAGAATGAGTTTGTGGGCATCCACAAAGTAATTTGTTGGGGTTTTAAGGTTGTATTGAATCTATGGATCAAATTGGAAAGAACTGACATCTTGACAATATTGAGTTTTCCATGAACAAGGAAAATCTGTGCATTGATTTAGTTCTTTTTTGATTTCTTGCACTAGAGTTTTGCAGTTTTCCTTGTGTAGATCTTGTACATATTTTGTTAGATTTATACCTAGGTATTTTATTTTTAGGGATACTAATGTAAATAGTAATGTATTTTTAATTTCAAATTCCATTTGTTCATTGTTGGTACATATGAAGACAATAACTGACTTCTGTGTTATTAACCTTTTATCCTGCAATCTTGTTATACTTGCTTATTCATTGTCTCTGGAGTTTTCTTCTTGATTCTTTTAATTTTCTACTCAATCATGTCATTTGTGAACAAGGGCAGTTTTATTTCTTTATATACTTTGTTTTTGCTTTTCTTATTGTATGAGCTAGGACTTCTAGCATGATATTGAAAAGGAGTAGTGAGAGAGGGGATCCTTGTCTTATTCCTGATCTTGGTGGGAAACCTTTTAGTTTCACACCATTTACTATGATGGTGGCTGTAGATTTGTAGTTGATTTTTTTTAATCAATTTGAGGAAGTTTCCCTCTATCTGTAAATTATGACAGATGTTGGATTTTGTCAAATGTTTTTTCTGCACCTATTATTATGATCATATCATTTCTCTTTAGCCTGTTCATGTTATGGATTACAATCATTTGTTTTCAAATATGAACCAACCTTGCATACCTAGAGTAAATCTCATATGGTTGCATGATGTAGAATTCTTCTTATACATTGTTAAGTTGATTTATTAATATTTTGTTGAGGATATCTGCTTCTGTGTTTATCATATTGGCCTATGCCTTTCTTTTCTTGTAGTGTCTTTGATTTGGGTATGAGGCAAATGCTGACCTCATAGAATGATTTGGGAACTATCCCTCTGCTTCTACCTTTGGGAAGAGATTGTAGAAAATTGGAATAATTCCTTTCTTAAATGTTTGGGAAGATTCTCCAGTGAAACCATTTAGGTCTGTTGCTTTTTGTTTTGGGAGGTTATTAATTATTGATTCAATTTATTTAATAGATATATTCCTATTCAGATTGTCTATTCTTGTGTATATTTTGGTAGATTGTGTTTTTCAAGGAATTGTTCCATTTCTTCTTGACTATCAAATTTGTGGGCTAAGAGATCACAGTATTCCTTTATTTTCTTTCTAAGGTCCATGGGATCTGTAGTGATGTCCTTTCTTTAATTTCCGATATTAGTGGATTATGTCTTTGTGTTTTTCTTAGCTTAGCTAGAGGCCTATTGAGGGTATCAATCTTATAAAAGAACCAGTTTCTGGTTTCTATTTTTTTGCTATTTTTTAAAAAATATTTTATTTATTTATTTGACAGAGACACAGTGTGAGAGGGAACACAACAAGCAGGGGGAGTTGGAGGGGGAGAAGCAGGCTTCCTGCAGAGCAGGGAGTCCAATGCAGGGCTTGATCCCAGGACCCTGGGATTGTGACCTGAGCTGAGGGCAGACACTTAACGACTGAGCCACCCAGGCACCCAGATTTTTTGCTATTGTTTTAAATTTCAATGATATCTGCTTTAATTTTTGCTATTTCTTTTCTTCTGTTTACTTTGGGCTTAATCTGCTCCTTCTTCAGGCTTCCTAATGTGGAAGCTTAGAAGATTGATTTTAGATCCTTTTCTAAAATGTGCATTCAATGTTATAAATTTTCTTTTTTTCTTTTAAGATTTTATTTTATTTTTATTTTTAAAAAAGATTTTATTTATTTATTTGACACAGAGAGAGAGATCACAAGTAGGCAGAGAGGCAGGCAGAGAGAGAGGGGGAAGCAGGCTCACTGCTGAGCAGAGAGCCCGATGTGGGACTCGATCTCAGGGTCCTGACTTGAGCTGAAGGCAGAGGCTCAAACCCATTGAGACACCCAGGCACCCCTTTTAAGATTTTATTTATTGATTTGAGAGAGAGGGAGAGGAGAGAGAGAGCACAAGCAGGGAGAGGGGCGAGAGAAGCAGACTCTCCACTGAGCAGGAAGCCAGATGTGAGGGGCTGGATCCTGGGACTCCAGGATCATGACCTGAGCTGAAGGCAGCTGCTTCACCAACAGAACCACCCAGACATTCTTAGATTTATAAATTTTCCTCTAAGCACTGCTTTCACTACATCCCACAAATTTTCATAAGTTGTATTTTCATTTTCATTTAGTTCCAACTATTTTAAAATATCACTTGAGGTTCCCATGTATTATTTAGAAATGTACTGTTTAATCTCCAAGTATTTTAGGATTTTCCAACTGCCTTTCTTTTGAATTTTAGTTTAAGTGATTTATGGTTTGAGGGTGTACACTGTATGATTTTTATTCTTTTAGATTAATAATTAAGGTGTTTTATATGCGTATGAGAGAATGTGGTCCATCTTAGTGAATGTTCCATGTGAGCTTGAGAATAATGCATACTATGCTATTGTTAAAGTAGTCTAAAAGTGTTCATTATATCCTGTTGATTGATAGTGTTGTTGAGTTCAGCTATATCCTTACTGATTTTCTGCCTGCTGTATCTGTCCTTTTCTGAGAGACTGCTGAGGTCTCTAACCATTATTGTGGATTCACATATTCTTGCTGTTCTTTCAGTTTCTGCTTCATGTAAATTGTCACACAGGAACATATCTGTTGTCAGACACATGTACACATTAAGGATTATCATGTCTTCTTGGGAACTGATCCCTTTATCATTATGTAATACCTCTCTTTATCCCTGGTATCCTTACTCTGAAGTCTGCTTTCTGAAATTAGTATTTCATCTTTCTTTTACTTAGTGTTTATATAGTATATCGTTCTTCATCCCTCTACTTTTATGTATCTTTATATTTAAAGTGGTTTCTTATAGACAACATGTACCTGGATCTAGGGTTTTTTTAAATATTTATTTATTTTTAGGATTTTTAAAAAAGTTACGTTCAATTAGACAGCATATAGTACATCATTAGTTTTTGATGAAGTGTTCAATGATTCATTAGTTGCGTCTAACACCCAGTGCTCATCACAGCACTTGCCCTCTTAATACCCATCACCCAGTTACCCATCCCCCAAACATCCTCCCTTCTGTAACCCTCAGTTTGGTTCCCAGAGTCCAGAGTCTCTCACAGTTTGTCTAGGTTTTTTGGTACGCTCTGACAATCTTTTACTGGTGTAGACCATTGACATTTAAAACTATTATTAATATAGTTAGATTAACATCCACCATGTTTGTTACTGTTCGCTATTTATTGCCCCTATTCTTTGTTTCTATTTTTTGTCTTCCATTCTTTTTTACCTTTTGTGGCAATTAACGGATCATTTTATATACTTCCGTTTTCTCTCCTTTCTTAGCATATGAGTTATACTTATTTTTTTATTTTCTTTTTAGGGGTTGCCCTAGAGTTTGTAATATACATTTACAACTAATCCAAAGTCCACCTTCAAATAACATTACCACTTCACAGCTAGTGCAAGTGTTCCCTGGCTTCTTTCAAGACTTTTAAAAATCTTTGATTTCCTGTAGATTCAATATGATATACCCAGGTGTAGTATTTTTGTTTGTTTGTTTGTTTTTTGGTATTTATCCTGTTTGGAATTCTCTGAGCTTCCTGGATCTGTGGTTTTCTATCTGGTGTTAATTTGGGGGAAAATCTCAGTTATTATTGCTTCAAATATTTTTCTTTCTTTCTTTTTTTTTTTTAATTTTATTTTTATTATTTGCCCAAGGGGTACAGGTCTGTGAATCATCAGGCTTACATCTTTCACAGCATTCACCAAAGCACAAACCCTCCCCAATGTCCATAACACTTTCTTTCTTTCTTTCTTTCTTTCTTTCTTTCTTTCTTTCTTTCTTTCTTTCTTTCTTTCTTTCTTTCTTTCTTTCTTTCAGATTTTATTTGACAAAGAGATCGAGAGATTACAAGCAGGCAGAGAGGCAGGCAGAGAGAGAGAGAGAAGGAAGCAGGCTCTCCTCGGAGCAGAGAGCCCGATGTGGGACTCAATCCCAGGACCCTGAGATCATGACCTGAGCTGAAGGCAGAGGCTTTAACCCTCTGAGCCACCCAGGCGCCCGCTTCAAATATTTCTTCTGCTACTTTTTCTCTTCTGTTCTGCTATTCCCATTGTGTTTTTTAGTCATCCCACAATTCTTGTATATTCTTTTCCTTTTTTTCAATCTTTTTTTCCTCTTTACTTTTCAGCATTGGAATTTCCTAATGACAGACCCACAAGCTCAGAGATTCTTTCATCAACTGTGTACAATTTATTAACGAATCCGTCAAAGACATTCGTTTCCTTAGTGTTTTTAATTTCTAGCATTTCTTTTTGGTTCTTCCTTAGAACTTCCATCTCTCTGCTTACATTATCCTTCCATTCTTACATGTTTACTTTTCCATTGGAGCCCTAAGTATATTAGTCATAGTTGTTTTAAATTCACAGTCTGAATATATTGCAGCAATATCTGGGTCTAGTGATCCTTTGTCTCTTCAAATTGTGGTTTTTTGTTTGTTTGTTTGTTTGTTTGTTTTTTGGTCTTTAAATATATCTTATATATTTTTCTTAAAAGTGAATATATTGTCCTGGGTAAAAAGACCTTTGGTTATATAGTGGTAAGTTGTGTGGGAAGGGGAAGACGTCTATAGAGTTGAACCAGTCTCTAGTGAGCCTTTGCTCCTGGGCTATGTACCTCACAAGTGCCTCTCAGTTTTGTTTTGTTTTTTCCTATCTCATTAGGTTTTATAGGATGTCTAGTGGGGGTTGCATAGAGGGGGCAAGTTTTGGTTATTACTCTTTTCCCTGGTCAGTTCGGTTCTGATAAAATCCCCATAGGTTAGGTTCTGATAAAACAGTTTCTCTTGAGGGAAGGTATTCTTAAGAGCAGAAAGCTCTGGTATACTGCATATGATTACTCTCCCCCTCCCCCTGCCAGATGGCTCCTGGAGGTAAAACTCATAAAAGTGTGTTTCATGCACCATGACTGGCTTACCCCCCTCAGACTTGTCCACACTGAGTCTCTAGCCAATTTGTCAATTATAATTTAGGTTTACCTACCCTAGTATTGTTTCCTTCAGAGGTTTCTGCTCTGATAAATTGTGATTCTTTGTATCCACATGGTGTCTCCAATTTGGGGGGCAGTTATTTGCCCTCTAACCTTACTTCTTTGGTGGAACTAAGAAGAGTTGTTAATTTTTCAGTTTGTTCAGCTTTTTATATGTTAAGATGGAGGGATGATGCTGGACCAGAAATTGGAAGTGTCTGGGATATTGTTTTTGAGCTCTAAACTTTCAAGACTGCTTACTTCATAACACTGATGATAAGATTTTAATGGAGAAATTCTGGCCCTAAGACTATTTGAAAATCATAGTTGGATGTATAATAAAGCTTTCCTTTCATTTATTTAAAGGAAAAACAACTTTATGAAAATAGTTATAAAGTACCTTTTATTAAAAATAAAGTATTGTTATTGAAAGCAAACTTAAAAGAAACAAAAAAGGAATAATAGCCTAAAACCTAAACCTATTCCTTTAGAATATCCATTTCTTTGGTACTAGGCAAGCTACCACCCGAATGAAAGACATAAATAGTATGATTAAAAGTGATGAGACTGATTTCTACATGTGGTCGAGAGTTTAGATTTCTTACTAAATTAACTTAAGCCACATGATAGGAATGGTGAATTAAATATGATTTATAGAGAAACTGCAGCTCTATCTCTATTATCTAGAATATAGGCTATTATCTAGAAAATATGTTTTAAGAGTTTCTTTAGTGAATATAGGGTGTACAGTTTTGTGTGTGAGAGAGAAGACACAGATGGAGAGAGACAGAGACAGAAAGAGAATACAAGAATATACACCCTCCAAGATAGAAACGTGGAAGATCCTTTTCCTATAAATTTCTCTAAATTTGAAAAATCAAAAATGAAAGAAAACAAAGGGGAAAACCAGTTAGAAACCTAAGTATGTTGGTAGTTTCAACAGTGGTGTTATAAAACTCCTAAGTTAGTTCCTGAGCAAACTGCAGCTCTCAATCTCAGTGGATAATCTTTGGTGACCAATACATTTTCCTCTCTTCACAGGATCTGACCCTACTCCTAACAATTGCTGTATAGACAATGCCCACTATATAGAGTATAGGGTCATGGGAATGTGCATGTAATATCTATGTGAAGAAATTATATTTACAAAGGAGTCCAATCACTTTACACTGTCAGATATTCAAGTTCAGCTTTAGAACCCTTAAAAATATTGATGTTAATTAAAAAGTAACTTTTACTAAAGGAAAAATCAATTAACAAAATTTGGTTTCAAAAGCTTAAAGTTAGCAAGCAACAAATAAAGTAAAATTTTAGGGGTGCCTGAGGGCTCAGTTGGTTACAAGTGTCCGACTCTTGGTTTCTGCTCAGGTTGTGATCTCAGGGTCACGAGATCAAGTCCTGTGTCAGGCTTGGCACTCAGCGCAGAGTCAGCTTGAGATTTTCTCCCTCCTTTTCCCTCTTCCCCTCCCTCAGCTTGTGCACATGCAAGCTCTCTCTCCCTCTCAATAAATAAAATCTTAAAAAAATAAAATAAAATTTAAAACTTCAGTTACTTATCCTTCATCATATTTTAAACTAATTTTTGTTCTCTACAGGCTCTATACTTATGGAGGCCAAAATCATATAGACTATCTAGAAAAAAATCAAGAAAATCTTTTATTAATATTAGGTGACAACATATAAATATATGACAGTGAGATACTTTAAAATTTTAATGGTAAAGCAAATTTATACAATCCTTACAAGGCAGCAGCTCTTTAAAAATCTGGGTCCTAATTTTATTAAGAACCTTAATATTGGTGGGAGTATATTGTTCATTCCAGCTAACTTAAAACTAAATATCAGGGAGGTCTGCATGGCTCAGTTGGTTAAGTGTCCAACTGGTGATTTTGGCTCAAGTCATGATCTCGCGAGTTGTCAGACTGAGCCCCACACTGGGCTTTGGGGTCTGCTTGAGATTTGAGAATCTCTGCTTGAGATTCTCTCCCTCTGCTTCTCTCCCCACTCACACTCACGCTCTCTCTCTCTCAAAAAATAAATCTTTGAAAAACTAAATATCAAAAGTAGGCTTTAAATAAAAATCTTTAATCAATGCCCATTCTTTCTTTTCCTTCCTTCCTTCTCTTCCTCCCTCCCTTCCTTCCTTTCCTCCCTGCCTCCCTCTTTCCCTCCTTCTCTCCCTCCCTCCCTCCAGGCTCCACACCCAATGTGGGGCTTGAACTCACAACACTGAGATCAAGAGTCAGAGGCTTGACTGAGCAAATCAGCCAGGCATCCCTTAATCAATGCTATTTCTAATCCCCAAGATTTAATAGATGATATAATGAAAAACATTAAAATATGTATCTGTTAGGCAATTAGTATTAGTTTTTGACAGTTAAGGAAATATTTCCTCTTTGTCCACCTATTGCTTGTAATAAGAGCTGAAGTATATAGCTAAAGTATATAGTAAATATATAGACTTAACAGTGGCTTTTTTGGTTTACATTTTAATATTTATCAAATACAGGGTGCCTGAGTGGCTCAGTCAGTTAAGTGTCTGCCTTCAGCTTGGGTTATGATCCCAGGGTTCTGGGACTGAACCCCACATTGGGCTCCTTGTTTAGCAGGGAGCCTGCTTCTTCCTCTCCCTCTGCTGCTCCCCCTGCTTGTGCACTATCTCTGTCAAATAAATAAAATCTTTAAAAATATATATGTCAAATACATCTCTCATTTTCTCTTCACTTACATTTCTTATTTCACATACCATTTGTAATAAATTTATTCAGTTTTCCTTGTGGAGGACAAGAACACTTCTTTTCCATCTGTGGTTTTGTTTCCTCTGTTTGTGACAAGACAGTTTCCTTAGTTTCTTCATGTTCACTAATACTACTATCTTTGAGGATCTGAAGTAAAGCAAGGAAATCTTTTAAGAAATATACTTTTCATACAATTTTATGAATGTACAAAACCACCAAATCTCATAATTAAATTTGTGTTATTACTGTCACCATGGAGAATTACACATATAAAAGAATATTCATGCACTGATCATTAGGTATTTGAGGATGTCACAGGAGTGCACTTTGTAGAGCACCTTGATTTAGTTTTAATAGAGGAGTCCCTGCTATTTTTCATTTGTGATTTATGCATACTGAATAAGTGAGCCTATAGTGTAGGCAGAATAATTAAAAGTGTTCCTTACTTACAAAGATTATTCAATAAAACTTTTGTAGAACAAAAATACAACTAAGTTGGAAAGGATGTGAAATGTAATTTTACTTGGACTCATTTCATTTGAAAAATTATACAACTGGAAAAAATGAGAAAAACAGATCAAGCTTTCAGAAATTTAAGGTCCATGCTCCCACCATTAATTATAGATAACATCCTTAGGTAGTTCATGGGTTTAGCTGCATCTTCCAGACTTTTAATGGTACTTAGTCTAATTATGAAACTGCTGATGTTCCCACTATTAATTATAGATAACATCCTTAGGTAGTTCGTGGGTTTAGCTGCATCTTCCAGGCTTTTAATAGTATACAGTTTCTAATTATGAAACTGCTGATTTAGAAAAAAAAGACATCTTAGTTGGTGAGAATATTGAGAGGTTTCTCCCAAGGTAAACAAAACAAAACAAAAAAATAAAAAAACAAAACAGAGTAGCATTAACTCTGAAATAGAAATCGTCAATTTTGCCTTATTGTCATCATGGTGTGTGTGTGTGTGTGTGTGTGTGTGTGTGTGTGTGCATGCACATGTATGCCTGTGTACACACAGGCCAACACTTTGAGTGCATTGATAATACTTTGAGTGCAGTAGAGAGAGAACATTGCATTGTCACAAAAAATGGTAACAAAGGCTAGAGGCATGGACAGATTAAGTGAAGAGGAAACATTTAATGACTAGGGAGGCAAAGCCACCACAGCAGCCGATGTAAATGAATTATATAGCTCTTTTAATATATCAAAGTTCTTTAAATCTGATCATGATTAATTTGTTGGAGTTCTGGTATAGAGTCTTTTGTGGGAAGTCTGTCACTATACAAAAGGGCCAAGGTAAAGACACAAATATGAATTTTGATTAGTGTGGGTAAAATGTCATATGAGGTTAAGACCCATATTATTTTAAGTTTTATTATTTCAGAATTTATAATAAATTTCAGAAATTATAATAAATTGACATAGACTAGGATAAAGTCTTTATAGACAAATAATTTGAATCAATGGTGAATATTTTAAATATTTAAAAGAAGAACTTTTGGGCCCTTGAGAGCTATAGGAACCTCTATTTTAAAAAAGTAAACAAAATTTTAAAAAGAAAATAATTTATAATTCTAATTACGAGCAATTATTATGCAGTAAAATAGACCAACAGAAGGTCTATGACTTACTCTATACTCTTGGAAAAATAAAAACTTGGTTCTTTTCAAATACACAGCACAACATTTTAATTAATTTCTCTTTACCTCTTATAGTCTACATTACTGAGCTTTTCCTAGATATGGTGAGAAATAATAAGCCATATTTCCATTATTCCTGAAATCTGTCCTCTTTACTCCAAAATAATCTTTAGTCATCCCTTTCCATCTTTTCATTCCTTTTGCTCATTTCTTAGGACTTATTTAAATTAGTTATTTTTAAATGACCCCTTCTCATTTTTAAACCAGACATATAATAGAAACCTAATTGGTAAACTTGAAAAATAAATTATAAGATCAGATTGATTTTTATGTCATACGTTACAAAACAGTTTTAGGTTTTTACCTGAGGAGTTGTAGCTGATGGGGTGTTTTTATCCTCCAGATGTTCATTTTGTGATTCTGTGGTGTACATGCTAATATTTAAAAGAAAAATAATTTAAATAAAATAGTACTATGCATCCATCTGAAACAAATATGGTTAAGTGGGATTGATTTTTTTAATGATTTTTTATCATAAAGTTGTATCACAGTCAAGCCAGATATCTTTATATATAGTTAAGATAGCTCCAAATATTCATTGTAAAGTTATGAAGCAAAATGATGTACATATGCTTTAAAAACCATTATCACACAGAAATTTAATACTTCTTAGTAGTTCACAATGGTGGGTCATATCTTAAAAGCATGTATCAGAAAACTCAGTTCTTTACTTTATGCACTGAAATAATTTCCAGCATTGACTTATTCTATCTTCAATCACATTCCTGTCAGAAGAGAGTCCAAAAATTTTTTAAATTAAATATGATCAACTACATTAATACCTACATCTGTAAGTTACTGATACACATTGTCTTTACATGTAGTCCATTTGAAAGATCCATAGGTCCAACATTTAAACAAAATAAAATAAATTTTACTTTGAATAACAATGAACTAGAAAAAAAAAGAGAATAAAATAGGACCACAACAGGAGAAGAATTAGGTCTGGAAACTTATTTTAAAATATCTATTGTTTCTACCTTCTCTGTGATTTTTGCTGCCTTTGAGTGTAGGAAGAGTATCTGCCATAAAAATATCTTTCAATTCTTGAGTTACTGTTGAGGACAAAATTAAAAACTTAAAGTCTGAATTTTTAGGTACCTGATAAGATCAAAACCCCACAGTATTTCAAGTATCTATACTTTTTCAAAATGGCAAGCAATTTTAATAATGAAAATTTTTAAAGAAAAGAATCATTAACTTTTGAGTACCTACCACATATGCTAGGTGCTTTACATATATTGCCTCATTTTAATGAAGTAAAATGTTAGTGTGTAAAATCCTATAAGGAATCATAACTAATTTATGACATTAAAACAGAAAATAACCTTTATTTTTAAGATGGGATGAAAAAATAGGCCTCTAAGTCCCTTTAAAGTAAAATTCCATTTTAATGAAAGGGAATATAAAAACTATTTGGTCATTAGAATGACAGTCTGTCATTAACTGTTAGACTAGAAGTTAAAAGTGAGTAAGCTCTATGAACAAGGAGAGTAAGTGAAATTACTTAAGCTGTGTCAAGTTCGGAAAGGATAGGCTGAGGGCTAGAAACATTAAAAAATTTGAACTGGAGTGCACAAGAGTTGTGAGGTCAGGACACAAAGTCCATCCATACAATAATTATTGAATGTCTCTTCTTCTGTGCTCTGAAGATAAAACAGCAAAACAAAATAAAACAAATGTAGGTTTCTGCTCTCATGGAGCTTATATTCTTGTTGGGAGGAAGAGAAAGACAATAAACAGTATTTTCAGGTTGTGATTAAGTACCGGAGAAAATAAACTTGGAAAATGTTACAGTGATCAAGGTGACATCTGAGCTGTGACCTATCTAAGGAGAAACTGTGAGTCATAAATAGGCAGATAGACAGGAACAGGCAAACATAACACCAAGAATCATATAAGACACCAGGCAGCATATTTTAAAATCTATAGCTATGTTGGGACACCTGGATGACTCAGTCGGTGGAACCTCCAACTCTTGGTATTGGCTCAGGTTGTGATCTCATGTTTGTGAAATTGAGCCCCGAGTCTGGCCCTGTGCTCAGCACAGAGTATGCTTAAGATGTTCTCTTTCTCTGCCCTCCCCCTGCCCCCACTCTCTCTTTCTTTCTCTAAAACTAACTAACTAACTAACTAACTAACTAACTAACTAACTAACTAACTAAAAATCTATAGCTAGGTCATGGTTAGGATAGCAGGACTTGGAATCCAGGCAAGCAGACCATGCAAAAGAACTTCAAAACCTAGATAAGGAGTCTGAACAATAAATGTACATGTTAGCAGCTACAAGAGAAGTTTGATACTATGTCAAGTAACATTTATACCTGGCATCTACTCAATACTCTCTTTACATATCTGCCAAGAGAGGAATTGTAGGTAGCATGCATAGCAACTAAAAGTAAGGCTTTGGAGCTGAGATAAAATGTATTTCATTCTCCCCTTTATCTTTTAATAACTGTGAGGAGTGATTTACCTCCATAGGCCTCAATTTCCTTAACTGTATTGATATATTGCTAAATTTATTGGTTATTATGAGGATTAAATGATAAAATAGCTGATATAAATTGGATTATGTTAAGCACTTAATATGAATAATTTCCACAACACTATGAGTTATTTGTTTTTTTTTTTAAATTAACATATAATGTATTATTTACTTCAGGGATACAGGTATGTGAATCATCAGTCTTACACCTTTCACAGCACTCACCATAGCACATACCCTCCCCGATGTCCATAACCCAGCCACATTATCCCTCCCCACTCCCCCACCCCCCAGCAACCCTAAGTTTGTTTCCTAACATTAACAGTCTCTTATGGTTTGCCTCCCTCTCTGGTTTCATCTTGTTTCATTTTGTCCCCTCCCTACCCGCTATGACCTCCCACCCTGCCTCTCAAATTCCTCATATCAGAGAGATCATATGATAACTGTCTTTCTCTGACTTATTTTGTGTAGCATAATATGAGTTGTTATTCTCATTTTATAGCTGTTGAAACTGAGACCCACGAAGGGTAAGTGGTTTTCCCAAAGTCACAAAGCTAGCAAATGGCATAGCTGGAATTTGAACCAAATACTCTTTAGCACTATTTAAATCCTTGTTAACCTTGGTAACATCTTTTTTCCTTTCAGTTATTCTGGAGCTGTTGCACTGTGGAGTTAAGTTGTATTTTCATGGTGACTAACATTATTTTCACATATTTATTGGCCATTTGAATATTTTCTGTAGTAAAGTGTTCAAATCTCTTGCTCATTTAAAAAAATGTATTGGCAGACGTTTACTGATTTTTTTGAGTTCTTTATGTATTCCAGAATCAAATCTTTTATTAGATATATAAATAGCCAATGTTGTCTCCTACTCTGTGGCTTGCCTTTTCACACTGATGATGTCTTTGAATAAAGAGAAATTTTTATTTTAATTTAGTCTAATTTATCTTTTTTTCTTTATAATTAGAGCTTTATTATTTTATAAGTCTTTGGCAATCTTGGAATTATAAGGGTATTCTCCTATATATTTTTCTAGAAGCATTACTGTTTTGCCTTTCACATTTAAGTCTATGATCCATCTAGAATTGATTTTAATGTATGCTGTGAGAAAAAATAAAATTCATTTTTTCTTATATCGATATCGAATTGACTCAGCATCATTTATTAAAAAGATCATCTATGGGGCGCTTAGGTGGCTCAGTCGTTAAGTGTTTGCCTTTGGCTCAGGTCATGATCCCAGGGCCCAGGGTCCTGGGGTGGAGCCCCAAGTTGGGCTCCCTGCTCGGCAGGGAGCCTGCTTCTTCCTCTCCCACTCCCCCTGCTTGTGTTCCCTCTCTTGTTGTCTCTCTGTCAAATAAATAAATAAATAAAATCTTAAAAAAAATAAAGATCATCCTTCACTGATTGCATTCCAGTGTCACCTTTGTTGTAAATCAGGTGACCACATATATGTGAATTTATTTTTGGATTTTCTTCTGTTCCACTGGCTATTTGTCTATCCTATGCCAACATTACATTAGTACTTGTATAATAGGAATTCTTACCTACTGTTGTAAGCTCTCCAGTTTTGTTCTCCTTCAGTGTAGGACTGGCTCTTTATCTCTGTATTTCCACATAAATTTTAGAATAAGGTTGTTTATTTATACACACACTCTTTCTCACCTTCTCTCTCTGGTGGAATTTTGACTAAAATTGCATTGAATCTGTAGGTCAATTTGGGGAGAACTGATATCTTAACAGTATTGTGTCTTTTAATCCTTGAACATTGTATCTCTTCATACTTAGATTTTCTTTAGTTTATCTTAGTAATGTTTATAGTTTTCAGTGTAGAGGTCTTATATCTTTTATTAGACCTATTTCTAGGTATTGATGTTTTGGGGGATGTACCAAATGGTACCATTTAAAAAAATTTATTAGTTGTTTTTTGCTGGTATGCAGAAATACAAGTAATTTTTATTTATTTACTTCATATCTAAGCCTTGATAAATTCACTTTATTCTAATGATTCTCTTAGATTTTCTAAGTACACAAGCACATAGTCAGCAAATAATGTTTTATTTCTTCCTTTCTAAATTTTATATTTTTTATCTTTTTCTTTCTTTATTGCACTAATTGTAACCTGTCTTTACAGTTTTATATCCTTGTTGACCTTGGTATTGTCTGTCCTCAGTATTTGTTTTAATATAGATCTGTTGGCAATACATTCCTTATTTGTTTGCCTTAAATGTCTTTATTTCACCTTCACTTTTGAAAGGGATTCTCACTGAATACAGAATTCCATAATAGAAGTTACCTTCTTTAAGAATTTTAAAGATGTTCCACTGTATTCTGGCTCCCATGATTTCCATTGAGACTTTAACTATTATTATTACCATGGCTCCTTTGAAGATAATATGTCTTTGATATTAATTACAGTCATTAAAAAATCTTTATTCATTGTGGTAAAATATATATAACAAAACACCATTTTAAAGTATACAGTTCACTGGCATCAAGTACATTCATATTATTAAGCAACCATCACTGCTATCATTTCTAGAACTTTATTATCCCAAACTGAGACTCTGTATCCAACTTCCTATTAAACAACTCCCCATTCTCTCTTCTCCTAACTCCCTGGCAACCACATTCTACTTTTCATCTTTATGAATTAAAGTACCTTAAGTACCTCAGATACGTGGAATCTACAATATTTGTCCTTTTGCATCTGGTTTATTTCACTTAATATAATGTCTTCAAAATTCATTCATGTTGTAACATGTATCAGAATTTCCTTCTCTGTTAAGGATAAATAACATCCCATTGTATGTATATACCACATTTTGTTTATCCATTCATTCATTGATGGATATTTCTGCTCTTTCCACTTTTTGTCTATTGTGAATAATGCTGCTAAGAACATGGATGTACAGATATCTGTTCAAGTAACTGCCTTCAATTATATTGGGTATATACACAGAATGAACTCTGCTGGATCATATGGAAATTGTCTCATTTTTAGGGGAATCGCCATACTGTTTTCCATAGTGACTACTGCTATACCATCTTGTATTCATACCAGCAATGCACGAGGGTTCCGATTTCTCTACCTACTTGGCAGTGCCTGTTACTTTGTTTTTCATAGTAGCCAACCTAATGGGTATGAAATGGTATCTCATTGTGTTTTTCATTTCCATTTTCCAATGATTATTGAGCATCTTTGAGCCCTTATCGGCAATTTGTATAACTTCTTTAGAAAAATATCTATTTTAGTCCTTTGACCAGTTTTTTTTTTAAGATTTTATTTATTTATTTGAGAGCAAGATCACAGAGGGAGAGGGGGAGGGATGGGGAGAAGCAGACTTACTGCTGAGCAGGGAGCCTGACACGGGGCTCCATCTCAGGAACCTGAGATCATAACCCCAGCCAAAGACAGACGCTTAACTGATTGAGCCACCCAGGCACCCCTTTGCTGAGTCTTTAATTGGGTTATTTACTTTTGTTTTCAAGATTTAAGAGTTCTTCATACATTCGGGATATTAATCACTTACCTGATTCATTATTTGCAAATATCTTCTCATTCTGTGGGTTGTCTTGTCTCTCTGTTGATGGTGTTTTTCAACGCACAAACATTTTTAATTTTGATGTAGTCCAATGTATCTATATCTTTTATTGCCTGTGCTTTGGCTACCTAATCAAAGAAATCACTGCCAAATCAAATATCATGAAGCTTTCCCCTACATTTTCTCCTAAGGGTTTCATAGTTTTAGTTCTTATAGTCATAGTCATTTTGATATCTTTTTCTGCTAACTGCTAACTAAAAATTCTGGGGCTCCTTTGAGTTTTTTCCTATTTTCAATGTTCTGTCTTGGCTTGTAGTCATATAATATTGTCTAATAGCTAGCACAGCTAATAATTTTTATTGAAAGCTTGACATTGTACATAAAAATTTATAGCCTCTAGATGATAACTTTCTCCAGAGAAATATTGGAGTGAGGGGGAGAATGTTAATCACTAAGCAAATCAGAGACTGAGCTTAGCTGAGACAGCTTTACAACACTCATTTTACCTCAATTTGTCCCAACTCCTAGGGAATAGTTTTATAATTATGCCTTGGATGATACTCACCACCCCCCCCACACACACACCAGTTACAGGGGCCTCACTTGTTTTTCACAGATTAGGAAGATTAGGAAGGTTCACTTCCTCTTGGTTCATTCCTTTTGTCCATGATTTACTATTCTAGAATAGCTGAATTAATTTAAATTTAAATTAATTTACTTCACCATGTGACATAGCTATAAATATAGGAGTTGGGTGGGGCCAGAATCAGGCAGTCTGGTTCCAGAGCCTACACTCTTAAAACTAAAGTGCCTATAATATGCCAGACACTGTACCACACATACACCAAATCTTATACAATGGTTTAGATGCTAACATTAGGAAGTGGCCATAATAAATTTATGTTGAAGAAGAAAGAAGAAAAATCTATCACATATCTAACTTTTCACTTTTCCATTTTAGAAAAGAAACTATCAAAAACAAGGGCCTAAGAACTTCAAAATGAAGTATAAATAATGAGGGGCACCTGGGTGGCTCAGTTGGTTAAGCATCTGACTCTTGATTTTGGCTCAGGTCATGATCTCAGAGTCCTGGGATCAGCCCTGTGTCAGGCTCTGCCCTCAGTGTGGAGTTTGCTTGAGGGTTCTCTCTTCCTCTTTCTCTGCCCCTCCCCCTGCTGACATTCTTTCTCTTTTAAATAAGTAAATATTTAAAAAAAATAAAGCATAAATAATGAGTAAGTTATAGAAGACTAACATAATTTAGAAGTAGCTCATTGGAAGTCAATTATAAAAGTGTTAAGATCCCTAGCCATCATTTCATTGTCTGTGATCCAGCCTTCTACATGTCCCTCACCTCCCAACCCCTTTCACTGAGTACTCCAGAACTTCCGCTAGACTATTATCAAACTCTCAGCCTCTAATATTCTCCACCTATTTTCAGAACATTCTCTCAAATCCTATGTACTATCTGAAACCAAGTCCTTCCCTTAAGGACACTGCTTCCCCTATAGTTCGTACATACTAGCTGTTTATTTGCTAGGACTCCTTCTGACACCCTACTGTTATTTCTAAACATTATTTTAAAAAACCTTGCTTGAGCTTATATAACTTGACAATACCACCTTCTCCCTCTTCTAGTCACTGTCTTACTGACCTCATCTTGGTCCCTTTCCATTATTCACCAAAGGCATGATGAGCACCTGACCCCAAATTTGTAATGCTTGTGAGTCTTAAACATAAACCTGGATAATTCATCTACTACTTGGTTCCTCATTTCTTTACTTCCTTTCCAAAAAAGGAAAGGCCATGCTAGATCCTTCCACCATGTGAAATGTTTTATAATCAATAATTACTAATTCAAACATCTACCTTTAAATATACTACTTTATCTTCCTTCAGTTTGCTTACTCAATTAGATTTGCTTCATCCCTTCAATTCTTCAACCTCATCAGGATGTATAGTGGAAAGACACCTTTAGTTCAGGCTTTTAGCCCTTACCCTCATTATTTCCTTTTGTATTCAATTTGTGATCTAACATTTCTAAAATATTATCAATATCCTATACTCTCTTAAAATATGGTAATTGTTGTTGCACTTTTCTAGAAAAACCTTGATCCTGCACCAACTCTATTATCCTATTTTTTCATTCACTTAACTGAGCAAATGAATACTGCCATAGAAATCTACACTAGAGTAACCTGGCATTACTATAAATTCATAAGCAACAGCCTCAGTGGGCCTTTAAAATGTACCAATCCTAACAAATACGTTCTCTATCAATTCACTTTCCCCCACAACTATTCCAACCTTTTTCCACTCTTCTCAAACCACAGATCCTTCACTTATTACCCTTCATTTTCAGTAGATAAACTTTCCTCCCTTTCCACATACAAATCTATCTTCCTCTCTTTCTTCTCTCTTACATTAAAGGAAGTGTTCTTCCTCCTATCTAAGGCAAACAGAACACTTGTATTTTGGATTATGTTCCTTCCTATATTCTCAAGAATTTTATGCCATAAATGATCCTTCTCTTCCTATATCAACTATCTCTCCCCTCATGCTTCCTTTTAATTAGATACTTCCAAATGACTTTTAAATGAGTTCATCTTAAAAATTTCCCAGAAACCCACATGCCCACTCAGTTACTGTCTCTGTTCCTTTACCAATAAACTTTTCAGAGAGTTGGCAATTCTCATATTCTCTTTTTTCCCCCACAAAATACTTATCCCTCATTGTTCTCTAGTTGAAGATTCTACTACTACTTCTACTCCAAAAAATAGTTCTAGCAAAGGTCATAAGTAATCTCCAAGTGATCATATGGCATGATGAAATATTCTTCTTTTGGATCTTGTTAAACCACTCTCTCAAACCCCCTCCTCCCCATTTTTCTTCTTTTTCCTTCCCTCCTTTACAGGCTCAAACTTCTCAACTGCTAAACGCTGGGGATCCTGAAGTTTCCATCTTTCAATCCTCCACCAGTTTACTGGTTGAGTGTCCTAATAATCCTCATTGGCTTTGGGATAAAGTCAAAAATATTTAACATGACTGTCTTAGTTCAGATTACCATAACAAAGTATCACAGAATGGGTGGCTTATAAATAGAATTCCTCACAAATCTAAAACCAGGGTCCCAGCAAGTAGGGTTCAAAGTCTTCTTCTGGGTTACAGACTGCCAACTTCTTGTATCCTCACATGGCAAAAAGAGAGGTTGAGAACTCTCTGGGATTGCTTTTAAAGGGTACTAATCCCTTTGAAAGGGACCTACCCTCATGGACCTTCCAAAGGTCTCACCTCCTAATACCATCACACTGGGGGTTAAGATTTCAATATACGAATTTAGGGGGGTGTGCACATTCAGCCCATTGCAATGACCTACAGGATTCTGCACGATGTGGCCCCTGGCTCCCTCTCTAGCCTAATTTCATACCATTCCCCATCTTTCCCCTCCCCCCTCCCCCCTCTTAGCTACTCTGATGTTCTTTCAGTTCCTTGAAATTGCCAGGGTCCTTCTGCAGGGCTTAACACTTGCTTTTCTCTCTAATTTGAAACACCTTCAACCACCACTCTCCCCTATATTTGGTTAACTCCTCTTCATCCCTCAGCTCAAGGGCCATATGCTCAGAGAAATATTTATGACATCACCTCTGCCCCTACGTTAACTCAGGTCTAGTTTTTATACATGGTTATAGAAACTTGACCATTTTCTTCAAGAACATTTATCTGTTTGTAATTATGTATCCATGAGAGTGATTGTTCAGTGTTCTGAATTAGGCTGTAGACTCCATAATAGTGTCCCACAGGTTCTTGACGCTATGTTCATTTTACTCTTCAATCTTTTTTTTATTCTGTTCTTCATATCAGACAATTCCTATTTATCTATCAAGTTCACTGATTCTTTTGTCATTCATTTCCATTCTGCTGATGAGTCTATCTGGTGCATTTTTATTTCAGACATTATAATTTTTATTTATTTATTTATTTTTAAATTTATTTTATTTTAAAAAGATTTTATTTATTTATTTGACACAGAGAGAGGGATTACAAGTAGGCAGAGAGGCAGGCAGAGAGAGAGGAGAGAGGAGGAAGCAGGCTCCCTGCCAAGCAGAGAGCACGATGCGGGCCTTGATCCCAGGACCCTGGGATCATGACCTGAGCCGAAGGCAAAGGCTTTAACCCACTGAGCCACCCAGGTACCCCATTATAATTTTTAGTTCAAAATTTTTTACTTCTTTACTGTTTCTATTTTCCTGCTATGAATGTGTATCTTCCCATTCATTATAATTACACTTCTCTTTACCACACGGAACAGTTATAATAGCTGCTTTAATATCTGTGTTTGCTAATTCCAATATCTGTGCCATTTTGGGTTGGCATCTGTTGATTTTCTTTTCTTATAAGACATTCATTTCCTGGTTCTTTATATGTCAAGTACTTTCGGAGTACATCCTTGACATTTTGCTTTGTAGACTCTGGGTCTTGTTAAAATCCTCTGAAGAATATTTAATTTTTTTGTTTATTTCAGTAGGTAATCCACTTGGTTAGGTGCAGAGCATAATCTCTTAGTTTCTGAGGGTACTGGTTCCAATAGCCATTGTTCTCAGAGCCTTTGCTATGCTGTCTTTGGTCTGTCTCATACATGAGCCACTCAGGGGTTAGTCTGTGATTTGGGCAGTGTTTTTCCCCCCATTTATTTTTAAAATTTCTAGCTTACTTTAGTTCTTCAAGCCATTGCTATGCTGCCTTAGGCCTGTCTCATGCATGCACAATTGGAGATGACCCAAAGCCCCTGAATGGGCTCATATGCAGAACTAAGGAACCTCATTCTCTAGGTTTTTTCCTCTCCTAAATCGGTACCCTGTGATATCTCTCAGGGTCTTTTTTCCTGGTTTCTCTGGTCTGAAGATGGGGTTTTCTCTGAGTTGTAGTAGCCCATAATGTCATTAATAGGACTTGCCCTTGGGGAAAAACCACAAAAGGAAAACAACATCAATAACAAGGATTCCTCATGCTCTCTTTATTTTTTTTTAAGATTTTATTTATTTATTTATTTGACACAGAGAGAGAGAGAGATCACAAGGAGGCAGAGAGGCAGGCAGAGAGAGAGGAGGAAGCAGGCTCCCTGCCGAGCAGAGAGCCCGATGTGGGCCTCGATCCCAGGACCCTGAGATCACGACCTGAGCCGAAGGCAAGGCAGAGGCTTTAACCCACTGAGCCACCCAGGCGCCCCCTCATGCTCTCTTTAAACTATAGAGTCCATTTCCCCACATCTTCAGGCCATAAAAATAGGTTTTCTATTGTAGTTTTGGCCTCCTGTGCTATCACTGCATTAGTTTTATGACTGGAGCCCATCTTCAGGTCAAAGCTACAAAAGAAATTCAGTCTTGTAGTTTTGACTCTTCTTCACAATCCACTTGCTTTTTTTACTTTTCCATCTTCAGGTAGTTGCTCTTCACGTTTTGTCTAGAGTTTTTTACTGTGAGCAGTAAAAAAAGAGGTTGCAGTGGACCTATTACATCTTGGAGGGAACGGGAGGGTTGTGTGCTCCACAAGAGGAGGGACAATATACCGTTTTACCCTTGATCTACACGTGGTAAACACTCAATAAATATTTGTGAAATAAATATGGAGTGAACTGAGAATATTAAAATGCCAGATACTCAAGATGACAACAAAACCAAAAACACCTCTGTATGTTAAGAAGAAAGGAAGGTGTGAAGAATTAGGATGCTGGCTAAGGTAAGATTTAAGATTTTTAAAGATTTTTAAAAAGATTTTTGGTACAAAAGTGGAGGAAGATAAAGAGAAAATCCAGATACCTGAGTAATTTAGGGATCAGAAGCAGGCTAGGCAGGATATATGAGCTGTAGCTCTCTCTCCCCATTACCCCCTTCTTTCTTTTTAAATACTGTGCCTATCTGCTTTCCTCTTTGCTCTGGATATCTCCTATTTTCCTTTGGACTTCTCGCTTCCCCTGGAGATGTCTTTTTCTTATACAGTCAATTTTTCAAATGCCAATTTCCTGAATACATTACAAATTTTGTAATTTAAAATGTAGATAAATTCATAAAATTTATCTTTCTTTTAATAAATTTTTAGGAGTCAGTTTCTTGACAGAATAAATCTTGTCAACAACTCTGAGCAATTATTTAAAATAAATTTGATGTAAACAAAAGCCTACCTGTAGAAATCAGAATTGTGGTAATCCAGGTGTCTAGGGATTACAGTGACTGTATCCTGTTAGGAGTCCTCTCATTATATGTCTGGATAGCTGGCATAATGGAAAGAATGAGGGCTTTGAAATCAGAAATACACTAGTTGCATGACCTTGGAGGAAATTATAGTATCCGGTCCTTTTTCATGAGCATAACACTATCTACTTTTTTTACTTTGTGCTCACAGCTAGAGAAAGCAGAACAAAATTGGAGACTAGCCAATCAAATTTGATTTTACTAGACATTAGGGCATGATTTTCATGTACTATCAAAAAGAAGACTTCATAGTAGAGTTCATATAAGACTTTATATTCTAGTATCTTTTATTTATGATCACTTCAGTTTCATTTTTATGATATATTTATTTCAGGAAGCTGCCTTTAAAAACATATTTATTTATTTATTTAATTTATTTATTTGAGAGAGAGAGGAAGAGAGTTGGCGGGGAGGGGCAGAGAATCCCAAGCAGACTCCATGCTGAGTGTGGAGCACAATGAGGGTCTCAAACTCACTACCCTGAGATCACAACCTGAACCCAAACCAAGAGTGGGATGCTTAGTGGACTGTGCCATCCAGGTGCCCCTCAATAAATTTCTTAAGAATCCTTTTTGGAATAAGACAGAAATAAATACATACGCTATATATCTTGCTATTATGGGGATAAAGTAAGATGTTTGTACAGTTCATAGAAAAAGCTGTGGTATTCAACTGATAATTTGGTATCAGAAATGGGAGATGTTATCATATTGTTAGACTTTGCTTTTAAAGCGGTAGAAAGTTTTGATGGATTTAAGAGGTTCTAGTTTTATTAGAATGTCTCTTTGATTGTAAATGTTAATGGACACAGTATGGTATCATAAAGTTGGGAAATCTAAGCTTTCTGCTTTTAATCTGCTACATAGTATTGAGTCAATTTCTTGTCACTTCACTTCCTTGTACCTCAATTACAAACTTCTAAAATGAGGTAGAGAGGGCGGAGGTTAGATGATCTAAGGTTTTTGTCAGTTTTAAGTCTATGCTCCTTTCTATTCAGTTATGGACCTTCTAAGAAACAGCATGAGAGAATTCCAACACATGTTGCTTGGGAACTACCTACACATCTTATATAAATATGTATATATGTGTATATGTATGTATATCATATAATAGAAACAACTGTCTTTCCTTGGTGTGTGTTCTTGTACTATATACAGTACTTTGGGTTTATCATTTTGAAGCAATGTTGTGCAACAGTGACATCTAGTGACTATATCCCTACCATTCAGCAAAATTTATGGCCAATTCTTAGTTTTCTAAATATGGATGATTCACTCTGCTGTTTAGCCAAATACTTTAAAGTCATTCCTTATTTCTCTCCCCTGTAGATTTAAAAATATCAAATAAGTTCTATAGCAGCATTAATAATGGGATACATAATAACTGAAACTTCTTTAAAAAAATCATAATACTTAGAATTAAGTATAAACTATTCTAAGTGAGACTGCAACTTTTTCCTTCCATTGAAAGCAGAACTGGGATTTGAAATTGGGTGTGTTTCAGTATGTAGCCCATGCCCAGAGCCACTATGCATTACTGATGTATAATGCTCATTTAACATATATTTATTAAATGAATGTTATGTAAAGCATATGCATCAACATGTATTCATATGTATTGTTTTAGGATGTTTGGAGGTATTGTTATCTTTCATACAAAGAAGTCTCTTTGAGTGTACGTCAAAGATCATCAGGTAAGAACAGCATAAGCCTTTCTGAACAAACGAATTTGAGAGCTACATCTACAAAGAGAATATTTTTTATACAGAGCATTCAAATTAGAACATAACTTTTTGTTTTGTTTAGTTTTTAAGGTAATGACTAGTTGGCATTATTATTTAATCAGGACAATTCAAATCTGGACTAAACTAGTACTCCAATTCAAATCGACTTTGCCACTGTTAAAATTCCTATAGTATTAAGTGCTTGTTCTCATTAATCAGATATTATCTTGAATTTTTATTCTTTCCAGGTGCTGAGATCTTGTTTCCACAATAAAATGGTAAGGTATTCCAGGGTTCAGAGAATGTTTCATATCCTCGTCTTTCCCTTAGCCCTAACCACAACGGTTTTTCTAACCAAATAATAAAGCTACCAACAACTTACCCAGAATCCGTGGTTTTTCACGATAAGGCACAAAACTATCAAGGCTTGCTCTCTAGTTCTCTTGATTCTACATTTCAGTCATTTTAAACTGTTAATTGTTCTCCCATGCATTTCTGTTTTCTTTACTTGTAATACTTTATCATTCCATCTCCTCTTTGTAACTGAAATGTACTGCTTAAGGGTCTTTCAAATAGAACTTCCTGTAAGGCATAGCACAAAACTAGAAGTCGGCTTCCATTTTTGAAGTCTCACATCACTTTATCACTTGTTCTACCTTCATTCAACCTCTCTGGCTGTCCTTTCTTGGTCTTCTTTTTCTCTATCCATTCTTTGAATGTTGGGGTTGGTTCCTCAACATTCTTCCCTATGCCCTCTTCTCTTCTTATTCTACATACATTTCTTAAGAAATTTATTTTATTCTCATGGCTCCAGTTATGACCAATATGCTGATGAGTCTGGCCTACAGAAGCTCTGTTAAGTTTTTAAATAGTGTATTTAAGCACTTCCTGGATATCTCTACTTCATTGTCTTTATAAGCATCTTAAGGTCAACATATGCACAACTGAACTCAAAACCTTCCCCCACTAAGTCTATTCCTTCTTCAGAGAATTTCTATTTCAGAGAATGAAGCCACCATCTACCTGTTGCTAAAATTAGAAACAAAGGAGTCATTCCTTCTCCTTCCCCGCTGATATCCAGTGAGTTACTAAATCATGTTAATACAAGCTCCTAAGTAATTGAAATTTTTGTCTACTGCTTTCATTATAAATTGCCACTGCTCCAGTCCAGGCCATAGGCACCTTTTCTCATAAGCTCTGTAATGACCTTCCAACTGGTCTCCCTAACTCCAGTCCTGGGCCTCCTCTTGTAATGTCCTCAGTGTAGCATAATCTAAAATGTAGCATGATTATGGTAACTTCCTGCCTAATATTCCTCAATGGCTTCCCATAGAAGAAAAATGTCCAAACTCAAACTCAGCTATGGAACTCACTTTAATAAGGGCTAAACTTGTCCTTACCTATATCATTTTTTACTTGGCATTTTAAACTTCAGGTATATTTTAGTTCTTTAAACTTGCCAAGCGTCATATCTCTGAGACTTTATATATTCTGTATAGTGTCTTCCAAGCCTATACCCCTGTTTTTTTGTACAATTCACTCTATATCAGTTTAGAGGTCTTCCCTTTAGAAGTTCCCGTTAGGATGCCTCCTTATCATAGCATCCATCCCTTACCACAGCATTCATCTCACTATTACAGTTGCTTGTTTAACTATCATCATTCTATTATTTGACAGATATTCAGTGACAGCCCACTATTAACTGATACTGAATTTATTCTCCTTTGTACATAGAGTTTAGTCAGTATAGGGTATTGTGAAGCACATATAGTATGTGCTTGGGAGAGGGCCCAAGAAATGCTATTTAGTGACTTGCATTTCCCTACTAGATCAAATCAGTGATTTCATAATAATTTCTGAGTTCTCTGAATTACCTAACACAGATGGTAAGTAATTATCTAATCTCATTAGCTGTTGAGTTTTAAGCATATAATAAAAGTTTTTAAAATGTAAAAGGCCTCTAGCCAGACATTACTTTCTACCTAGCAGTTTTCTTTGATATCATTTTGGATATAATAGAGTATAAAAAGCAAAGAGACAAACTACTACAGTAAAAAATATGGGACTTATTGTCAGAACACTGTGGTTAATAATTCTGCCACTTACTAGGTATGTGTCCTTGGTCAAGACCCTTAACCTCTCTGAGTCTCAGTTTCCTCATCTGAAAAAGGTAGTTATAAAATCAAGTGAGATAAGAGAAAATAAAATCATATTATAAAATACAAAAGGCTATCCCAATGCTGTCTTTTTTTATTATATATTATTCTTATTAGAGTAAATACAGACTAGGTCTCCCTATTACTGGTCATCCCAGCTCTACAGGCAACAGGATTTCCAAATTTCATCCTTTATCCTCACTTTACTATTTAAGAGTTAGGCTTTTGCAATTTAATAAACATATATTGATGGAAGTGGTTAAAAAAAAAAAGCCCCCACACACCAAAAAACAAACCTAAAATTTAACAAGTAAATATTAAGGAGATAAGAGAGAAAAAATCAGCATCCTATGAAAATCTAGAATTTGGAAATATGGATCAAAGAAAAATCAAGTCATTTTTAAAAAAAATGTTAACTGGAAGGGTAGGTGGCACAAAAGAGTAATGCTGTTAGCCATTTATCAGTAAAATGGTAACCTATGAGCTGGGAAGTCAGGATATCTGGGTTCAAGAACTCGCTTAGTCACTAACTTATCACTAGTAACCAGGTAGCCAACCCTCCCAACAGTCTGGTCTCATAACTCCTTGGCTACTATGATCTTTTTCTCCACCCTATCTCAGCTACCCACTCACAAGGCCACAAATCTCAAATGGGCATTTGCTCCTGCCCAGCTATAGTACCATGCTTCTCTAGTATTGCTATTGACTGAGTATTTGTGTCCCCTCAAAATTCATAGGTTCAAATCCTAACCCCTAATGTGATGGCATTAGGAGATGGGGGTCTTTGGTATATGATTAGGTCATGAAGACAGAACCCTCATGAATGGGATTCATGCCCTTAATAAGTTCCTGAGAGCTCCTTAATCCCTTTTGGCTACTGTGAACCAGGAATAGGGCTCTCACCAGACACTGAATCTGCCAGCACCTTGATCTTGGACTTCCCAGCCTCTAGAACTATGAGAAATAAAGTTGTTTATAAGCTACTTAGTCTATGCTGTTTCGTTAGAGCAGCTCAAATAGACTAAGGCAAGTATGACTGCCTTCAGTCCTCTAAAATGACTACTTTATAGGGCATCTGGGTTGCTCAGTCGGTTAAGCATCTGCTTTCAGCTCAGGTCATGATCCCAGGGTCCTGGGATCAAGTGCTGCATCAGGCTCCTTGCTCCGGGTAGCCTGCTTTTCCCTCTCCCTCTGCCTGCTGCTCCCTGTGCTTGTGTTCTGTCTCTCTCTGTCAAATAAATAAATAAAATCTTTAAAAAAATAATAAAATAAAATGTCTATTTTATGTCTTCTTTTCACCCCATAAGCATTCTTTTTTCTCTCCTTACTGATCTAGCCTCAGACCTTTTACTTTCTTGAGAAAAAGAGAATCAGTATCAGGGAGAAACTCCTAAGATCACTGAATCTATTCATCTACCTGCATGGCCACCTACACTCACTGCCTTTTTTCCTATTACTATAAATTTTATATTCATGTTTCTGAGCCAACACTTCTACATATTCCCTGGATCCCATTCCCTCTTGTTTTCTCAAAGACTTCACTCTTAAAATATACACATTCTCTCTTATACTATAATTTTTCTCCTCTATTGGATAATTCCCATTAGCGTAGAAACACACTTCGGTATTCCCATCTTTGAGAATTCTACTTTGACCCCACATATTCCTCTATTACCTACATTTCTCACTCTTCATGAAATATCTTGAGATATCTATAATGCTATGTCTATTTCTTCATATTACATTTTCTCTTCATTGTGCTTGTCAAGGCACATAACTACTACACGTTCCCAAAATCCAATAGTCAGATCTCTTTGATTTTTCAGCATGTTTCAATAACACTAGCCATGCTTTGTTGTCTTGGCTTTTAGGTGACCTCATTCTTGGGTTTTCTTCCTGCTTCATTGGCTACTCCTTCTCCATCTCCTTTGCTTGCTTCTTTTCCTCTGCTTTACCTCCAATCATTGGAATGCTCTCTATGAATACACTTTCTCCAGGTAGTTTTTTCTACATGCTGATTCTCAACTTTGTATCTTACACAGAATTCAAGACACAGAACTTACTTTACATTTCTAATAAACATATCAAACTTAAGGTGGCCAAAATAAAAACCCTCCCCCCAACACACACACACACACACACACACACACACACACATTTCCTTCTTTAGTCTTTTTCATTTGGTAAATGGCACAACCATCCACTCAAATTCAAGAGAAAAGCCTAGGAACTTCTCTTTTTTTCTCACCCTGATATTCATAACATCACCAAGTCTGTAGGTTCTGCCTACAAATATATTTCATACTCATCCACTTCTTATTCCAATACTTAAGCCCAAACTATTGTCATTCCTTCCTGATCACAACTATCTTCTGCTACTAATCTTCTCTCCCAATCTCTATAATCCATTAACCATATAACAGGCAGAACACAACTTTTTTTTTAAATGTAAATCAGATTATATTAATCCCTTCCAGAAGAACTCCCTGCTGGTTTATCATCACACTTTAAATGAATTCCAAACTTATTCCATGCGTAGATCCCCATGACCTATTCAAATCCCTATATGATTTGGCTCCTACTTATCTCTTCAAGGGCATACCTTGAAAGTGGTCATACCACTTTATCCATATTCTAGCTACAGCAATCTTATGGTGTTCCTTGAAAGAGCCAAGTTCTGTCCTACTGTAGGATTTCTGCAATTGGAGCTTCCTTTAACTGCAATGTTCTGATCCTAAATATTTCTGTGGTTGGCTTTTTTACATCACCGAGGTCTCAGTACAAATGTTAGCTCTTCAGAGAGCCCTTCCTTAATGAATCAGTCTAAAGCAACTTCTTCCCCAGTATCTCTCACTTCATACTTCTTCATACTGTTTTACTTCTTCACGTCACTTAACATTATCCAAAATTTCCTTGTTTGTATCTTGTTTCCCTTTTCACTAAATTTTAAGTTCCATGAGAACCGGAATCTTGCCAGTCTTTCTTATCATCGTATTCAGAATAATGGCAAAATAGTAGCTCCCTAAAGATATTTAATGAACGCCTGTTCCTAAGTGAGTCACTCGACCTCTCCCACATTTGCGAACTTACTAGGGCTAGACTTAGCTCTGCGTCCAGGGAATACAGAGGCAAATAAATCATGGCTCCTTGAGGATTTCATCCATTCATCCCTTCAACAAATATTTACTGAATGTATATTATACTAAGTTCCAGGTACTGATTAATCTGTGTTTAGTTCCCTCCTCAGTAAACTGGAGTTTTGTTAACCAACTCCATCTCACAGAAATGTATAAACAGGATGAATATGCAAATAATGTACAAAATGAGATGTAGCATAAACATGTTATTTATATAGTACTACTACTGCACTTGCCTCTTTCCTTTTGTCCGGTAATGTGTGGGAGCTCATGACAAGAGCCAACTGACAAAAAACAGCTATATAAATTTTGGTACTCACAGAAGGCAATAAATATGAATGCCCTTTTCACAGGCACATAGTAACTAAACCATCCGGGGTCATGAATTCTTTAGTTGTGATAGTAACAAGTGTTAATTTTCCACAGCGCTGTTGCACAAATAACAATTCTATTTACCTTTATGGAAAATTAGGGAGTACTGGGGTCAACTGCTCCTCTCCATTGCACCATCTAATTTTTCATAGACTCCAGGACACACTTGGAGGGGTGTCAGGGACCTGGTCTGGGCCTGCAGAGCTCTTATGACTCCTGAATGATGTACTGGACACCTGGTACCTGTGCAACAACTGTCCTTAATCCTTCCAAAGCACTGATCTAAAGGGCTTGTCCACTGTGATAAAGCCAACAGAAATGGGCTGGGGACAGGGAACGGAGAGGAGGGTAAGTCAGGGAGGAAAGTCTCCCGGGATAAGCAAGGAATCCTGGAACATACCTCCAGTCACAGGAGCATGTTAAGGTTCATTTGCAGATATTCGCCATTTGTACAACAGTCTGCTGTTAATAAAATTAGTTTTGCAGTCAATCTTGACTGATAGACCTCTTTTTTCTTACTTGCGAATTACCTGTAGAACGAGAGAAACAGAGGAGAAAGGGAAAGAATAAAGAAGAGATGTGGGATGAGGGAGTAAAGAAACAAGTCAGGAAAAGGGGAGAAACGGGGTTGTGGCTGCTTCCCCAGCGTCTGACGAAGGAGCTACGTATCCTCCTGGAGCGGGAGGGAAGGAGTTCCTCGGGTCCACAGGAAGGGAAGGACCGCGCGAGACAAGGGACCAGTATTGTCCAAGGGCCTGGAAAGGGAGAGAGTTGAGAAAAAGGAACCGTACCTCCAACTCCTTCAGCATCCCTCGCTACCCTGGGAGCGGCCCTGGCGCCCAGCAACCGCCGCGTACAGCACGCGCCGCGCGGGCGGGGAAAAGCCGCCGGGACCCGCCCTCCGCGCGGGCGCTCGGGCCAGGCTCACGGCCGCCGGCTCCGCTGAGGGCGGTGGGGCGGGGGCGG
>LNAC01000032.1:6653772-6675132 GCA_002007465.1 Ailurus styani | reverse complement strand
TGGCGGCTGCGCTTTTAAGCGGCCTGGTGGGCACTCTGGCCTGCGGAGGTGAGGGTTTTGGGGTTTGCCGGGACCGACTGGTGTGCTTTCAGTCTATTCGACCCGTTCCTTTCCACGTCTCTTGTGAATATTGATCTATTGAGTTGTCAAAGTCCAGGGACAGAGTTGACATCACAGGGCCCTTCAGCCAAAAAGCAGCACCAGGGGGTTGCACGTGCCAGAAGTGACTTGTCACAACTCGCATTAACTCCTCTTAAGTCAGCTGAAATATCAGTTGTAAAAGAGAATAGTCTCTGTGGTTAAGACTGTCTGGGCTCAAATTTCAGCACTGCCACTCTATAGCTATGGAATGACACAAATATATAGCCTCTCTGAGCTTCTGTTTTCTCTACTATAAAGGACATGGTTGGTGGTGGTGTGAGAAAAATGAACTGATACATGACAAGTGTGGAACAGGGCTTGGTACAAAGTAAACACTCAATGTCCTGTTATTAGTAAAAAACCTTTTTATACCCCACATGAAATCTTATGTGGAGAGCTTCATATGAAACTAAAGCAGAGCTACTCTAGTTGAGGGTGGGCCCCTACAAGCTTTGGGTTCTTAGTCCTAAGCCTCCTCAAATGGAATCTCCAAGATTCCTAAAAAATGATAAACACCTGTCATTGGATTAAGTCCAAATTTCTCATAAAGACAAACTGCCCTTGTCTAACATTGCTCCTGATGGTCCAGAGAACTTCAACTCCTGCACATACTGTAATCCTTTTTGCCTATGTGTTGTTTTTGAAGTTACTTTTTTTTTTTTTTGAGAGAGTGTATGCCTAGGGTGGGAAATGGGCTGTGGGGAATGGGGGCAGAGCAGAGGGGGAGAGATTCCCAGGCAGGCTCCAGGCCCAGCACGGAACCCTAGGTGGGGCTCCATCTCAGTCCCTTAGATCATGACCTCAGCCGAAATCACGAGCAGGACGTTTAACAGACTCAGTCATGCAGGTGCCCCTCAAGTTATTCTATCAAGAGTGTTCTCTTTCCCCTTTTCTTACTTATCCTTTAAAATCTGACTTAAATTACAACTCTTTCTCGGGTGATCAAATAAAAAAATTCTCCTTCATCTTTAGCATGGTGTAGACATCTCACCGAGGACTGAAAGTTATTTTCTTCCTTGCTTTAGGAGAGTTGACAAGATTTTTTGTGATTATAGGATTAGGGAAATGCTTTGTTCTCCTGGCAGGGAAGGGAAAAGCAGGGTACTGGTGATGGTAAAAATGGTAGCGCCGGGAAGGGAGGCTTTTGAGAGGAGTCTGAGAGCCTCCAGGGCCCTGCTCTGTGCTCCAGATGCAATGAACTACCGAAGAGTTTAGTGCTTTAGGGTTCATCTAAGGAGGATGGAGGGCACATCAACAAGTGGGATTTTGGAATTCTCATCAGAACAGAAGTCTCAAGCCAGATTTAACTTGGGATCCTCAAATAAAACCCACGTTATTTACTCCTAAAACGATGCAAAGCAATTTCCACCGCTTACAAAGAACTACATAAATTATTCATCTAGAAATACAATATTTTGAAACATTTAAAAAATAATGTCCTTCATTTATTTAAAGATAACATGATCAAAATGTAATAATGATTCAAAAAAATCGATGCATTTTCTTATAAAAACTCAATAGTAACTTAAAAATAACAAAGTTGATTGTATTTGCAACCATGTCATTGAAAGCAAAACACTTTTGAGGAATGAGGAGAACCTTATTAATGACAGCATTTTTCACTAAATTTGACATGATGAAAATAGCTTTAAAAATATCTTCTATAAAAATGGTTCTGTACATTGGGAAGCAATAAATTGGAAAGGTGGTTAAGTAATAAAAATAGAAATGTGGTCAATGATCTACTTGGTACAATTTAACTGCCGATTTTCTTTTTCAATCCTACCTGTCGCTAATTCTCTTTATCAACTTTAAGGGCCAATTATTTACTATATTCCAGGCTTTACTATTTCAAACTTTCCTAATATGCCCACCCTTGACCTAGTTGTTTCCTTCTTCACCTTTCTGTCTAATATTAATGCATCAATTCAAATTGAAGATCCAATTCTTGAAGGCAAGTATCATGTCTTATTCATATTTGTATTCTCCACAGTGTCAGTTTCCCACCAGAATTCAATTCCATTAAGCAGAACCCTTGAACATCTTGGCCATCCCTGAATTCCTAGGTATTTAGCATAATTCCTGGCACTCAGTAGCATATTATAAGTGCATTTTGAGTAAATGAATGAATGGATTTAAAAACATAAGCTCCATGAAGGTAAGGACTTGTCAGTTTTATTCATTGCAAAATGAATATTAGACGATTACCAGGTGAATGAATGAGTATTTGGAAGGCTCAGTATTCATTATATATAATAAAAGTTCTTCAATCTATCTTCACAGAAGTCAAATATAAAGTATTTATGTTGCCTTTCACCTAATTCAGTGGATGATGTATCTTTCTGAAAATAAGACATCCTCTAGAACTGCAAGAGTAAAATGTAAAAGAATAAAAATAAAATGGATGTTTACATTAAGAGTAGTTTCAGTTTTCTTCCTTGTACTTTTCTGTGTTCTAAATTTTCTGCAATGAAAATGTCTTATTTTTCAATCAGGAAAAATAATACTATTTTTAAAGGGTATAAAGGATGAGATCGTTTGCAAATGTGTGGCTGAGGAAACTTTAAGGACACCCAGGTCCAACCAAGGTTATCTGGAATTAATACCAGAGAGAAAAATATTGGAATGTGAAAATAATTTAGAGCTGAAACCTAATCAGCTTGCCAAAAAAAAAAAAAATCAAAAACTAAAAAAACCTCTTGGAGGAGAGATGGATGGCACTGACCCTAGGAAAAAAAGGACATGGTAGAACAAGTACTTATAGTGATTTTTTTAGAAATGTGCTCAAAGTATGACACCCTAGCTGTGGACTGTTTTCCCCCAAATTCATATGTTGAAGCCTTAATCCCCAAAGCGATGTTATGTGGAGATGGGGACTTTGGAGGTAATTAGGATTGGATGAGGTGATGGGGAGGGGTCTTCATAATGGGATTAGTGTGCTTGTAAGAAAAGATACCAGAGAGCCTACATACTCCCCCTCCCCCACCCCATTCTCATCTCTTTCCCTACCATGTGGGGACACAGCAAGAAGGAGGCCATAAACAAGCTAGGAAGAGAGCCCTCAACAGAACCCGATCATGCTAGCACCCTCATGTTGGACATCCTTCAGAACTATGAGAAAATAAATGTCTGTTGTTAAGTCACTCAGTCTACGGTACTGTTTATAGCAGCCGGAGCAGACTAAGACAGAGCAAGGAGACTAAGATCTGAACTGTTATGTGGCAAGTGGTTTTCTACACTGGAAGAGGATCCCCTCAGTAAGTCAGTCAATAACTGTTTATTAAATGCTTGCCGTATTTCATGCCCTGTGCAAACTAGTGAGGATCCAAAGATGACCAAGACAAGGTTCTCACCCCTAAGGATCTTATTTCATAGGAGATAAGTATGTAAAAAAACTGAAAAAAGGGTTATAAGTGCTCTGACAGAAGTATCTTCTCTTTCATGTACACCCCTTTTATAGGGATTCAGGGGTTAGAGTAATTGTTTCTGTCTGTGGTTGAGGTGGGGTAGGTTTGGTTGGCCTGAGTCAACACTCTATATCAGGTTAACTCTGAGTTCACCAACCAAGTGGACAGCTGTGACTCATAATGTGGTGATAAACCTGACACTTCAATGGTGAGCCCTGCACAGGCCCATACTGGACATCTAATCTACAGAGACTTAGATGGTGGCTGCCCACAGAGGAGGGGGAGAACTCGCTGCATGCTCAGGAAGAGGCTATTGGCAGTGGCTGAATGGCTTCTCCCACCATTTCTACACTGTGAATTTCCACTTCTCATTCTTCTTTGGGGCCTTGACTATTTATAACAACATTCTTATTTACTTATACTAATTGTATTTTTTATAAGTTAATAAGTGTTTGGAGCCTGTTACTTTGACAAAAACTACTGGAGAATGCAGGACTTAGCACTAACTGCAGCACCCTTCTGGGTCACAAGCCTTTTGCTATCTAAGTCCTAATCATCCCCCACATCCTAGCCCAAACCCTAATTTCTCTGGAAGCTGTGCCTAAACTGCACCACCCCTGGATTAGGTGGGTGCTCCTGTTATAAGCCTCCTAGATTCCCATATTTGCTGCATTACAGCACTTATCAAACTGCTTTGAAGTCTTTTATTTGTCTCCTCTCTCAGACTGACAGATTCTTAAGGACAGGAACAATAACAGTGTTGATGATGTGCCTAGGTCATCAAAAGCTTCCACTAAGTATTTGTTGAATGAATCTGGTTTTAGAGCCTGTCAAAGGAGAGGACCAGATGAACACTGGGTTTATGTTGCTTCCACCAACGTGCACCTAACCAATTAAGTTCAGTTTAAAATAGCCATCTGAATTTTGGTGTAAATTAATACAAACCAAATAAGGAGCATAAACTAGAAGAAAACACAGTACCACAGATAACCAAAGTCAGGCTGATGTAAAAATGAGGCTGTTATGGTTTCACAATATGTTAGTTTAATAAAAATTAAACTAGTTTTAAACAGAGGTAAAAGTCATGGATAAAGGATATGGAACAGTAGTCTAAGGACAAAAGAGGAATGGATAGGTTTTATGCAGATCAGCTTGGTAGGATCAGAATATTTATAATCTATTCACTTAACACATTTAATATCTACTTCAAGATTAGACTGAAGTTTGGATTTTGGGTTAAAGAGTTTAGATGGGATATGTCACGTAAGTAATAAATGCTTCAGGTATACACACACCATGAGAAACGCTGTGAACTATATTCAAACATGATTATTCTAGCAACTAGGCAGGAGTTGACCTAGAGTCAAGAACTTAAAGGTGATACACAAAAGCAAAGATGGTCTGTAGAATAAGTGGGATAAAATGTGACCTAGGTAGATAAGCCCTTCTTCTTCTGTCTTCTCTGCAGGCATGCCACAATGTCTGAAATTCTTGCCATAGAAATCACTCTTTCAGTTTAAGGTACTATCTTTAGAAAGCCTGTTAACATGCAAGATTATGCCACTAAGTGATGGTAATGCTGTATACAATGGTACCTCTCTCTCCTAAATCTGAACTTTTCTTTCTCCTAGGAATTTCACTAAAGAATGCTTAGTGGGAGGCAATATTATCAAACCTCCTCAGAGCTGGGTGTGGTCATCACCAGAAGAATGTAAGAAGAGATATGTGGCCAAATTCCACATCACTTACTCAAGAATAAATTGCTTGCCTTGGATTCACCCTCTCCACTTCTTCCTGAGGTCTCGAAAGGAGACATGGGAGAGATTCATCTTTAACCTATGTCTTAGGGCTTAAGACATGTCAGAGCCTCAAGAGAGAAGGACATGGGTCTCTGAGGAAACCCATGAACTGACTAATCATGTCAGCATCAACTAGTCAGCTGGTTTCATGAAAGGGAAATATATTTCTATTTTAAGTACTATATTTTTTGTTTCTTCTTTAAAGCAGTTTACCTTACTGTAGTTAATATTATGTTCATGAGGTTGGCATAGATTTGACAATTAGCTATCTCTCACCTAGAGCAAAGGAAGAACCTGAAGATGTGGGTCACAAGAAACAAATAAGAAAGGGCTGAACCAGGGTACTCCTTAGGGGAAGGCAAACTCAGATGTGCTTCAAAATTGGGAGACTCTATGTTGCTACCTAGGAGAGAGGATAAGGTCTTTTGACATCTAGATGCAAGAGGAAGACCCAATGAAGACACTTGGCACACTTCAAAATTTTGGTGGGACCAATCAGTTACAATATTTCACAGAAGGGTGGAGGGAGAGGTAGAAATGGAGAAGAGGCAGGTTGGCACAGAAAGTGGGGGTAGAAACTGATGAGGGGTTACATTATGGTATTTAAAAATAAAAAAGAATAGAGGAGCCCAAAACATTTCAAGGTGTGAGTGGTCAGTGACCATGAATCATGAAACTATGACAGTAACAGTAAGTTAGAACAAGCTGTTGGCTAGTAGAACAGGATACTGAACTTGACCTTTCCCACGTTAATTTTAAATTGTGGTAGTGGGTAGTTCAGTCATTAAGCATCTGCCTTTGGCTCAGGTCATGATCCTAGGGTCCTAGGGTTTAGCGCAGTGAGCCCAGCGTCGGGGCTCCCTACTTAGTGGGAAGCCTGCTTCTCCCTACCCCCTGCTTTGTGTTCCCTCTCTTGCTGTATCTATCTATCTATCTATCTATCTATCTATCTATCTATCTATAGTGGTAATACATTTTACTAAACAATTTAAGATACATGATGAAGAGGTATTTGCAAAAGAAAAAGGTCAAGAAATTAGGTTGGAGATATAGAATATTACCATCCACATGGAAAGGATAATGGCTAAAAATGCTCTTTAAAGAAATAGCACACATTTGGTTCTATTACATTTAAGGTTTGAACATTACATATCTCACTATGCATCTAGATAATATAGGCTTTGCTAGTTGGAAAAGAAAAAAAAGAAGCTTCTGGCAGCAGCTTTCTTATCATTATACTCAGCACTGTCTTTTCATTTCTAAACTCGTATAGCGGTCTCTTCCTGAATTTCTTCACCTTTATTTTGATGTTCAGCTTTCTGGAGAAGCCTGGGACCCAGCAAACCAATGAGTAGACTTCCAATTGGGGCTGTGATGAGGATGGACAAAAATGCCACTGTCAACACATCCATTCCATATTCTTCTAACTGTTTCTCTCCATGTGATCTTGCTGTGTCCAAAGCCACAGACCCTATGGCAGCCTATAAAGGTAACAAAGGAAACATAAGACAAGTATAGAGAAAAGGTGAATTATTTTGTCATTTGCAAAATCAAATTGCTTGTTCTTTTGCTCAGCTAAGAAAGTTCTATTAGTCTTCTTTCAAAGTATACCGTGGTGAGTTTTGGTTATCCGAAAACTCTCGCTGCTTGGGGAAAGAATAATTATTTACATGTACCTATTTGTATAAGGTAGGGCTACAAAAATATATGTCAAATATATGTCAAAACATAGGCAAATTCAGACTCACAATATTAATTAACTAGAACGTGATCCCATATGCTAAATTCCCCCTGAGTAAAGATGAAAGTTACTGGTCATCTCATTCTTTTATCTTTAGTAATTTCAAAGTAAGAAAAAACAAGATGAAAAACATGCAGTGATACTGGGAAGATGGTGAAACTTTAAATGAAAAACAACAACAGCAACAAGAACAAAACAAAACCCCCAAGAATATGTACTGCTTTTAGAGCCTAAGTAATTAAATGTCATGAAACTTGAAAATAAGAGGCACCTTCAAAACTTGAAGTTAATCTTATTAGGCATTTGGTTAATTTTTGCCTTGGGAATTGGTAAAATGTTTTATTTAAGATTTATCTTTTGGAAAGTTTCATGAAAATTTTTGCTCTCTTTTACAGGCAAAATGGAACATTAATGTACATGGGGAAATTATATATATAAATATATATATTTTTGAGATTTTATTTATTTATTTGACAGAGAGAGAGAGAGAGACAATGAGAGCAGGAACACAAGCAGGGGAAGTGGGAGAGGGAAAGTAGGCTTCCTGCCGAGCAGGGAGCTGGATGTGGGGCTTGATCCCAGGACCCTGGGATCATGACCTGAGCTGAAGGCAGATACTTAAGGACTGAGTCACCCAGGTGCCCCGGAAAATAATATCTTAAACAAACTGGTTACTCCCTTACTCCACAGAACACAACATTAACCTCTAGGACAATGAAACAGAAGAGAAAATATCATCATTCATGAGACACATGGCAGAGACTACTAATTACCCACAAATATCTGAACATAATCTTCTCTTATAAAACTCATGAGTTTTAGCTGGGCACATTACTGTACAGATAGTTTTTCAGCCTTCTTAAAACTACATGAACATACATTATTCAACATGTTCTTGGTAATGTTTCCTTATTTTAAATTGGCTTTGGTAGCAGGAGAGTGCCATCTTTCAAATTTTAATGTTTAGGAACACATCCCTCATACCAAAGTTACTAGAGTGATTATTTTGATATTTACCCACTAAAGTTACGAGAGGTAGTGAGGAAGCTGAAGACACTCCGAGGGAGAAACTATCCCACTTAGTATACTACTAACCTCATAGTATTCTTGTCTCAGACTTCTTTGAAAGTCTGATGGAAATAAAACTTCTCTGGAATAATGCCAAAGCCCACAGCCACACAAAATCTGTCATATAGTTATAGAGCATACATATCCCCTAACACTTCCTAAATTTAGAACATTGGATTTTGGGGATGCCTGGGTGATTTAGCTGGTTAAGAATATGACTCCTGATTTTGGCTCAGGTCATGATCTCAGGGTCGTGAGACTGAGCCAGAGTAAGATTTTCTCCCTCTGCCCCTGCCCCGCTTGCATGCATGCTCTTTCTCTCAAATAAATAAATCTAAAACAAAAAAAGAACATCTGATTTTCATTTCATAAAACAGAAATTTCCATGTTTAATAATTGCAAAATAATCAGAGAGGAGATAGTTCAATCTTATTTGCTATAGTTTGAAAATAAAGATCATAATCAGAAATATATTACATTCTCAACAAATAATAATCTACACAGTTCTAATTTAATTAGTAATTAAATTCTACCAGGTACAAGGTTAATACTTTCAAGCACCTATTTCTTCATGCCTTATTCATTACAGTGCACAATTTTTGGGTCATGTGATTGATACATTTGACAGAATGTTAAGCTAGTTTGAAAAATTTACTACCAACCAATAATCTAGGAAATCAATACAACATTTTCTCAGTTGTTTTTCAATAAATTTTCTCCTTTATATATAAAGACTGTGGTCAAACATAACTGATCATCAATCATATTGACATTGAAGTATTTCCAAATACTAAGATGGATCATGCTATTTCTTTTTCACTCTCTTCTTGGAAGATATTGAAATGAAAAGGTTTAACAACTGTCTCTCTAGGGTTCTGACTGATAAAAATTCAAACTCTTTCCTCCCATGACTACTGCTTTCTAGTTAGTGTGGGGATTTATTGGATTTTTAGTTGATTTAAATAAAGCTGGTGATCTAGATAATTTAAATGAGCCATCATATTTAGGAAATCAATATACCTAAAATAAAACTTTTTAAGAATAGATAAGTATAAACCCTTTTCATAAATCAAACTTAGATTACATTTTTTTCAGCAAATTTGAATAAACCCTCTTATTTAAAATTTCAGGGTATCCTATAGAAATAGGAGTTAAAATGCTACACCCTCCAATCCATCATTACCTGGACTGTGGCCTTCGGAAGCCATGCAAAAGAAATAAAAATCTTTTCCTTGATGTTAAAACCAGCAAAACACACCATCAGAAATGTAGTCAAAATTCGTATCAATACTGCAATGCCCAAGATGGCAACACAAAGGCCTGTAAGAAATATTTAATTTTTAGACATAATAAAGTACTGGGGGAGAAACTGAATCTTATGGTTATTGATTCAAAATAATATCAACTGCAATTATCTAAGTATATTAAAGAATCAAGAAGACAAAAATGGTTAGGTATAATTTATCAAAACATCAATAACAAAGATCAAACCATTTGTTTAAAAGAAGGTATTTTTCCTAGATTAAACCAGAAATTAATTAAATATATTTGATATATATTATAAAGGAGATATGAATGTTATTTCTCTCATGCTTTACAGTAGGAACCAAACTTTCTTCCCTGTGTTTATTCAACATCAATTTATTAAATGATAACTATGCATGACAGGATTTGGACTAGGTATTAAGTATACAAAAATGTATAATGTACAGACTTTGTTTGCCTCTAGGAACTTCAAAGTTAGAGGAAAACAAAAACATAAACAATGAATTAATATACTATAAGGTAAGTACAGGATAGACATACTGGTAAGAAGTCATAGAAAAGTAAAAGTTAATATTTTCATTAAAATGGTTGAGAATTGTTTATAGAGTATAAACCAGAGGCGATATCAAAGATATTTATTAGCCAAGATGAAAGCAATCAGCCAGTCAGAACAGAACTGGCTGGGCACTGACCAGTCAGAATAGACATTGGCTAACTATACCTGTTTCACTATATTGGTGTATACACTGTCTACCCATTAGTCCAGGAGGCCATGTACAGCTACTTCATTCCGTCCTTTAGAATCCTTTGCTGTTAAAGATAAGTTCATCTTGATTTGCACACTGGGGACTGTGACTAGGCTACTGAACCTGAGAAAGACACAGCTAAAGTGACTGCTATGTAATAGGGTGATTTTATAAAAAGTAACATTTGTTAAAGTGTCTACTGTGCACCAGTTTCTGTATTAATCTTTAAGTGTATTCAGCACCTAATCCTTACTATCTGTGGGGTCCTTTTTCTTATTTTACAGCTGAAAAAAAATGAAGTTTAGAAAGGATAAATGACTTTCTCAAGTTCAAAAGGCTAGTAAAACACCAGATAGACATCACCAGAGGACTTATTGTGAATCTGCAATATGCCTTCTTTATAGAAAAGTGTTGTGGCTTTTTATTGAAGGATATTGCTCCCAGGTGGGTAGGTTTTCAAAAGTAATTGTTGCCTAAAGTACAAAAAACAAGAGAGATTATACCATTGCCAGGAGGGAGCATTGAAGGTTTGGGGAGAAGATGATTTAGAAATTTTGAATATACTGAGTTCTAAATTTTGTGAGATTTATAAGTAGTGATGTCCAATCAGCAATTAGATACACTGATTTAGAGATAAAAATTTTGGCATTATGTGGTTTTTAATCGAAGCTACTGAATGTAGATGAGTTCCAAAAAATGACATAGAGAGAGAAGTTTAGAAGGCTTTGGAAGAACTCTGATGAAGAGCAGTGTTCAAGCCACACATAGTGTGAGGACTCAGAGTGTGGTGAAAAATATGAAGTTTCAGAATTCAATGTAAAATATGTTTTAAAGAGCAGCTCAAATGCTGCTGAGTAATCAAGTAAAAAAATACTGATAAATATTCAATGTATTTAACAATATAATCTTGGTGAGAGCAGGGTCCGTTGTGTGATGGACAGAAACTGGGCTGAAATGTATTGAAGAAGAGGGTGAGAGTTGAAATGGAAAAGGGAGATATAATTACTTCTTTGGAAAAGTTTGAAAAGAGGAGCAAAAACAAAGTGTGGTAGGTGAATGGGCAAGTTAAGTGGAAAAAGGAATTTATATAAATTATGGTAAAATATGCGTAACAAAGTTTACCATCTTAGCCATTTTTAAGTGTGCAGTTCAGTAGCATTAAGTTGAACATTCACATTTTTGTGCAACCAATCTCCAGGATTTTTTCATCTTGCAAAACTGATTAAACATTACACATTAATGTTAAACAATACATCATTCCCCCCCCCCAAGTCCCTGGCAACCACAATTCTACTTTTTGTTTCTATGATTTGACTACCTGGATACCTCACATAGGTGGAATCACACAGTATTTATCTTTGGTGACAAATGTCTTCCAGGTTTATCCAAGTTGTAGCATGTATTGGAATGGAAAGACATTATTTTAAGACCGGAGAGATTAGAATTTGTTTAAATTCTGAAGAGGAGAAAACTGTGACACAGATACCTGAAGGTACATGAGAATAGGGGAAGAATCTATGTGTCAGGTCCCAAAAGAGGTAGTGGGAGATGGGATTCCCAGTAAAGATGGAGAAATATGGAATGAGTAGAATGGAAGAAATAATGAATGTTTGTGCACAAATAAATATTTAAGTGCAGTGTTATGAAATCAAAAGTTTTAATATGATGGCTTTTGAATGTATGAATAAATAAATGAATGAATAAACAGACATTTTTGTTCCATGGGTGTATATTATAGAACTGATAAGTTATCTTTACAATTCTAGCCCTTGATCAGAGCAAGTCTAATTGAACATTTTTGCCCTTGGAAAAAAAATTTTAAGACCTGCATCTTCTGGATAGTAGTTAGTAGTGTTACTTTTCTTTACAAGGAATAATATTAAAGGTATAAAATTTATGCCTGAGATTTACAAAAATTATTTTCTGGCCAACTACTCTAAGAGACTTAGATTATTATTAACTTTTTATATAGTTGTGACTATATAAACTATATAGTTAATATATAGACTGTATATAGACTATATAAATTATATAACTATACCTACTAAAGGTATTCCACTGAATGTAAACATTGATTTTAGCAAATGTACTACTTTGAAATTCTTACCTACAGTTTCTGGTCTGAGAGATGCAATAGATACTTCTGCTCCAATCAGTCCAAACAGAAGGGGCTGAAAGATGTACCAGGCACCTGCAATAATTTTTTCAACTTCTGCCTAAAAGAAACACACACACACACACACACACACACACACACACACTTTTTATTATATGAAGTTACAAGTTCTAAGAATTTTACTAATTTGAAATTTGAGCCAATTTGTACCTGGGATAGACTTTATTTCTTTGACATCTATAAATAAGAGATTAGCTAAAATAGACTAGAAAATTACATAAAGATCCTTCTAACACGGTTATTATATGGGGTGCTTTAGAGTCGGTTCACAAATAGATGCTAATTATAATAAATAATAATAAAATAATCTTAGGAGGACTCGTACTTTTGAATATATGATATGTGTATGTATATATGTAATATTTAGTATTATTTTATAGTTTAAAATTTTACGTTAATTTTCATCCAGCAATATCATTCAGAGATCTTATAATAGTAGTAAATATATCTAGATATACATCTAATTTTTGCCATATAGTAACCTGTGGTATAGAGTTATCAGTTTATTCAATCATTTCTTTATTGATGGCCCTTGAAATTGTTTCCAATTTTATCTTCATAAAAAACAGTTTAAGGTTATCTCATATCATGCACAAAAATAAAATTTAGGTATAGTAAAGTGCTGTGCTTATTAATTTATTACCCACTGGCTCCAAATCCATATTTTATTATTGCTCCGGAGAAAATGAAGTTGAGGCCTTTAAATATTTGTTTGCTACCCGGCATCACTTTAAATTTAGTAGAGGGTGCTGAAGAGATATTACAAGGAAGAAGCTCTTCCTGATTTCCTGGGCTCCCCCCAGCAGGATCCTATATCACTCTTGGGTTTCTTTAGTACACAGGTGGCTTCCCCAGTGCTGGGCTCCTATAGCCCAGCTAGCAGCATCCAGTGGCCAGCAGTTGTCCCTAGCTTACCGCAAGGGAGTTTCATAGCCAACTCCCCTGGGCAAAATACCTCCCCATGCACACTAGAGGGTGAATTGCCTGTAAATTTGGAGTATAGATTTCCAGCAAATTGTCCAAACAGGGCACCATGGATATCTTCTCTACCATCCAGTGAACAAAGGCTTTCTACCAAGATCTGGATTCTGAGGCCTGGGGGTGGGTGTACGTGGGGTGGAGTGGGGTAGTGAAAGGAGATGGCTCAATCTCAGCCCTAGTTGTTTATAGCTGCTATTTCTATATTCACCAGGGGTTTTCTACCTCTCAGAAGCCAACCCCTTGTTATCTGATCCCCTGGTTTGGTTAATTGTAAACCTTCCCTATTCCAGTTACTATGTGATCCTAACTGATATAAGCACTAACTTTATAGCACATTTTGCAAGAACCCTAAAAAAGATGGACATAATTGACTATAGCAAAATTAGAATGTTGTGTGGCAAAACAAACCATAAGCACACAAAGAACAACAAGATGACGAACCAGGAGAAAATATCTGCACTGTGTGTAACAGAGTAAGGAGCAATATCCAAGCAGTAAGAAAAAGACAGAACCTAATAGAAAAATGGGAAATGCATACATACAAGTAATTCACAGCTGAAGCAACACAAACAGGCAAAAAAATATAGGATACTAAAATTCAGTAGTCAGTGAAAACAAATTAAAATTATATGCCACATTTGGGGGGCACCATATTAGAAAAAATACTAAAAAGTTTTTATAATGTCAAGTATCTGCAATGTAAGGAAACTCTCACTAATTGGTAGAACAAATTGGTAGTGCTTTTTTTGGAGGGCAATTTAGCAGTGCCCATTATAGTCTCTAAAAATTTATACTGAACAGATTTTTCCAATCGACTAATAAGAATCTATATTTTTGGACAGCATTTTGTCCTTAAAATCACACACCTTTGAGGATCTAGTTTTCCATATCTATTTTCATCAGTTTAACAAAGGAGGATTATATTGTGTCTCTATTTTCTTTATTTCTTTTAAGTTAATTCTGATATGTTTATTAGGGTGAAGATTTTGTTTCTTTTTGACTTAAAAATGTTGAAAGGCAGAGTGCAAATATGAGGGGCTTGGTTGATTTACTTACATAGTTCTATTTCTATATCATGCAAAGAGTTAGGTTTTCATATCATAAAGAATGAGAAAATGACTTAGATTCAAATTCTGCCACTTGCTAAATGCAAGCCACTTATCACTTTTTTCTCATCTGTAAAATGAAAGGTTCATATTAGATAACATCCAAGATCCTTTATCATTTAGTGACAATGACTAGTTCTACCAAAACTGGGGTCCAGTTACCACCTTTAATATAGTTTTTAGAGTATACCAGAGCTAAAGCTCAGACTTTAGTTGGTATCCACGTTAGTGAAGAACAAAAATTGACTCTATTAATCTTAGGTTACTTAGCCTTTTGTTGCCATGACTAATTATTTAAGGGAAGGTCTCAAAAATACTCAGAACTCACACATACACATACTCAGAACTCCAATGAAAGCAGATGGCCTAAAAAGTTTTCCCTATCAAATTGTTTTTATTTCTAAACTGTAGACAAAGGCCACCATTTGTTTTATGATTATAATACTTTAGACTATTTGAATATCAGACGTGGGTGTATATACTGTAAAACTTAAAAAATGGGAGATGAGTCAAAATGTATTTTCTTAATGCCTTTTCATAACTTCAAAACTAAAACGTATGTGCTTACAAAGAAAATGGAGTCATCAAATAGGTAAGTGTAAAAAAGACCAGGGGAATGAAGACTATGTTGTCTACATTGAATGTTAAAGCTACTTTACACACCCCTTTGCACCAGTAGTAAGAATCTTCAAAAACATAAATCACTTTCAAGGATAAACAAAAGGAGAAAATTAGCAGAAATGGAAGTTTTATCATGACTTCAATATCTATGTAAGCTGATACTTCCCTTCTCAGAGAGAAGAGCATTTCAAGATTCAGGAGATTCAAAGTATGTCAGAAAAACTATCCCACAACTACAAAGGTCATCAGAAGCAGCACTGTATTTGAAAATAGATGGAAAAAAAAACATGACAGAGGCTTTCAAAAAGTGAGTGTATTTGAGGTAAATATGAAGAAAAAATTCCTAGTTCTTTTACTGGGTTGTGGGATTACACTGACCTACATAATCAGCAGGGCTGCAGGCAATCCTGGCAAAATTATGACGTTGCAGAAGAATAGACACTGTGTTTTGGCTTATAACAATCTTTTCTTTATAACCTCTAGTATAGTTTTCAGAAGAGTAATGTGACTGGAACTCATCAAAATTTCACTTTCCCTGCTTTGTCTTTCTCTACCCATAGCTGAGGCACACTTACCATAGGCATTAGCCTCCCCCTCGATTTCCCTGTTGCTAAAACTACTCTTTTATGCTCTATCCCAAGTGCTATGGCTCCTTTTCATTATTTATTTTTTATCCTATCATTTATGAATTTAGAGACTTAATTTTAAATTGCAAGGTATAGCAATGTGTTTTTAATACACTTGGCATGTGTATTCAAATAGATGTCAAAATACAAAAATGTGCCCTGCACAGTAATGCTACAGTTGTATTACAGAGTAGTACACTCAGGGGTTAGGTAAATCTGAGCTTGAATCCCAGGGTCACTTTCTAATTTTGTGACCTTGGGCATGTTCTTTTCTGCCTTTCTGATTTATAGTCTCTATAAAATAGAAATGATGATACTTTGTAATTTTTTTGTGTGTGCTTGAAAATAAATGAGAATATCCACTTAGTGCCTAGTATAGAACTTTACAGACTGGCAATAAAAATTTATTAAAAAATGGGTGGAAGAGGGGCACCTGGGTGGCTCAGTCAGTTAAGCGTCTGCTTTCAGCTCAGGTCATGATCCCAAGGTCCTGGGATCAAGCCCCATATTGGGTTCCCTGCTCAGTGGAGAGCCTGCTTCTCCCTCCCCCTCTGCTGATCCTCCTGCTTGTGCACTCTCTCTCTCTGTCAAATAAATAAATAAAATCTTTTAAAAAATGGGCAGAAGACATGAACAGGCATTTTTCCAAAGAAGACATACAGATGACTAAGAGACACATGAAAAGATGCTCAATGCCACTGATCATAGGACAGGACAATACAAATCAAAACTACAATGAGATACCACCTCACACCTGTTGGAATGGCTAAAATTAACAATACATGAAACAGCAGTTGTTGGCAACGGTGTGGAGAAAGGGGAACCCTCTTACACTGTTGGTGGGAATGCAAACTGGTGCAGCCACTCTGGAAAACAGTATGGAGGTTCCTCAAAAAGTTAAAAATAGAACTACCCTATGACCCAGCAATTTCACTACTGGGTGTTTACCCAAAGGATACAAAAATGCTTTGAATGATTTGAAGGGATACATGCACCCCAATGTTTATAGCAGCATTATCAACAATAGCCAGATTATGGAAAGAGCCTAAATGCCCACTGACTGCTGAATGGATAAAGAAGAGGTGGTATGTGTGTGTCGTGTGTGTGTGTTTGTGTGTGTGTGTGTGTGTGTGTGTGTATTACACAGCCATCAAAAAGAACGAAATCTTGCAATGACATGGATGGAGTTATAGAGTACTGTGCTAAGCTAGATAAGTCAGTCAGAGACAAATACCTTATGATTTCACTCATATGCGGACTTTCTCCTTTCCTTCAAAGCCCAATCCTACACTCTCTTTCCCATGGCCTGAATACCCTTCTCTATACAATTTTCCAGGCAGTCCCTACCATCCTTCTCTCCTCTGAAGCAAGACGAATCAGTTATACTTGTCCTAACTTTGTAATCACATCCTTACAAAGTGAGAGCCTCCCATCTGAGTGTTCTTTGCTCATAAGGAAATTCTGTCTCTAGTATAACTCTAAAGAGATTCACTCAATTGAATTTGAATATATACCTAACTTCAAGCTTTATAACCCTAACATACTTTTCCATATGGCATTATTTTAAGTTTAATCATTTTGAACAGTTGTTTCCAGGTTGTCCAAAATGATATATCTGCATTTAGTGAGGTCAGCTGCATCTAATCTCTTCATAAATAGAATAGGATTTGCCCTGTCAAGATCAAATCTATAAAAATGTAACTTATAATTAAAATTAGTGAATGGTCACCAGATAATTTCCATAATATATATGGAGAAATAATCTTAATAATCTTGAAAGTCAGTAAGAAAAACCAAAACAATCTTTCAAAAATAGACACAAACTTTTGAACAAACTGGTTAGTAAGCAAAGGAAAAAATGATGAGCTTCTCTCATAAAGAAATGCAAATCAGATCAGTAATGAGATACATTTTTCATCTATCAGGTTAACAAAATATTGGATTTTTAATGATTTCTTCAGAAAAACAGATTCCCCAGGAAATAGGAGGAAGATGGTGGCGGAGTAGGAGATCTTAGTTTTATCTGATCCCAGGAATTCAGCTAGATAGAATGGCTAAAATTAACAAATCAGGAAAAGACAGATGTCGGTGAGAATGCAGAGAAAGGGGAACCCTCTTACATTGTTGGTGGGAATGCAAATCATCCTGAACACCTATGAACTCAAACTGGAGATCTAAGAAAAGAATTGCTGCAATTCTACAAATGGAAAAGTGGCCACTTTCTGCAAGGTAGGAGGTATGAAGAAGTGGATCAGAGGCGATATATCAGAAGATAAACCCCAGGGGCAGGGAGCCTCTGTAAGCTGTCTACAGGAAAGTGATATAGCACGGAGCACAAAATCAGAAATTTTAGAAGTCTGCTGTGGTGAGGGATGTCCCCACCTGAAAGGCACTCAGGTGGTGAAGCAGGGTGGAATCCTAGGTGGGACAGTATGGTCTCAGGATCCCTGGAGTTACAGAAAGAACCATGACCAAGTAGGATTTATTCCTGGGTTGCAAGTGTAGTACAACATCTGCAAATCAATTAATGTGATACAATACATTAATAAGAGAAAGGACAAGAACTATATGAGCTAATCAATAGATCCAGAAAAAGCATCTGACAAAGTACAGCATTCTTTCTTGACTAACACTTTTCATAGTGTAGGGATAGAGGGAACACACCTCAATATCATAAAAGCCATCTATGAAAAGCCCACAGCAAATATCATTCTCAGTGGGGAAAAACTGAGAACTTTTCCCCTAAGGTCAGGAACATGATAGGGATGTCCACTATCACCACTGTTGTTCAACATAATACTAGAAGTTCTAGCCTCAGCAATCAGACAACAAAAAGAAATAAAAGGAATCTAATTGGCAAAGAGGAAGTCAAACGTTCACTCTTTGCAGATGACATGGTATGTGGAAAAATCGAAATACTTCACTCCCAAATTGGTAAAACTCAAACAGGAATTCAGCAAAGTGACCAGATATAAAAATCAACACACAAAAATCTGTTGCATTTCTATACACTAACAATGAGACAGAAGAAAGAGAAATGAAGGAGTCAACCCCACTTACAATTGCACCAAAAACCATAAGATACCTAGGAATGAACCTAACCAAAAAGTCAAAGGATCTGTACTCTGAACACTACAGGACACTCATGAAAGAAATTGAGGAAGACACAAAGAAATGGAAAAACATTCCATTCTCTTGGATTGGAAGAACAAATATTGTTAAAATGTCTATGCTACCTAGAGCAGTCTATACATTCAAAGCAATCCCTATCAAAATACCATCATCTTTTTTCACAGAGCTGGAACAAATAATCCTAAAATTTGTATGGGACCAGAAAAGACCCTGAATAGCCAAAGCAATCTTGAAAAAGAAAAGCAAAGCTGGTGGCATCACAATTCTGGACTTCAAGCTCTATTACAAAGCTGTAATTATCAAGACAGTATGGTACTGGCACAAAAACAGACACACAGATCAATGGAACAGAATAGAGAACCCAGAAATGGACCCTCAACTCTATGGTCAACTAATCTTAGACAAAGCAGGAAAGAATATCCAATGGAAAAAACACAGTCTCTTTAACAAATGGTGTTGAGAAAATTGGACAGCCACATCCAGAAGAATGAAACTGGACTATTTTCTTACACCATATACAAAAATAGACTCAAAATGGATGAAAGACCTCCATGTGAGACACAAATCCATCAAAATCCTAGAGGAGAACAGGCAGTAACTTCTGTGACCTCAGCCATTGAAACTTCTTGCTAGACACGTCTCCAAAGGCAGGGGAAACAAAGGCAAAAATGAACTATTGGAACTTCGTCAAGATAAAAAGCTTTTACACAGCAAAGGAAATAGTCAACAAAACCAAAAGACAACTGACAGAATGGGAAAATGGCATATCAGATAAAGGGCTAGTATCCAAAATCTATAAAGAACTTACCAAACTCAACAGCCAAGGGACAAATAATCCAATCAAGAAATGGGCAAAAGACATGAACAGACATTTCTCCAAAGAAGACATACACATGGCCAACAGACACCTGAAAAAATGCTCAACATCACTAGCATCAAGGAAATACTAATCAAAACCACAGTGAGATACCACACACAGAGATCAGAATGGCTAAAATTAACAATCGGGAAAAGACAGATGTTGGTGAGGATGCGGAGAAAGGGGAACCCTCTTACATTATTGGTGGGAATGCAAGTTGATGCAGCTACTCTGGAAGACAGTATAGAGGTTCCTCAAAAAGTTGAAAATAGAGCTACCCTAGGACCCAGCAATTGCTCTATTGGCTATTTACAGCAAAGATACAAATGTAGTAATCAAAAGGGGCAACTGCACCCCAATGTTTATAGCTGCAATGTCCATGATAGCCAAACTATGGAAAGAGCTCAGATGTCCATCAACAGATGAATGGATTAAGAAGATGTGATGTGTGCGTGTGTGTGTGTGTGTGTGTGTATGTGTGTGTATATATATATATATGTGTGTGTGTGTGTGTGTGTGTGTGTAATGGAATATTACACAGCTATCAAAAAGAAATGAAATCTTGCCATCTGAGATGACATGGATGGAACTAGAGGGTATTATGCTAAGTGAACTAAGGCAATTAGAGAAAGACAATTAGAATATGACCACATTCATATGTGGAATTTAAGAAAGAAAATGGAGGATCATAGGAGAAGGGAAGGAAAAATAAAACAAGACAAATCAGAGAGGAAGACAAACCATAAGAGACTCTTAACTATAGGGAATAAACTGAGGGTTGCTGGAGGAGAAGAGGTGGAGGATGGGGTAAGTGGGTGATGGATATTAAGGAGGGCACATGATGTAATATGCACTGAGTATTATATAACACTGATGAATCACTGAACTCTACCTCTGAAACTAATAATACACTAAATGTTAATTAACTGAATTTAAGTGAAAAAATAAATTTAAAGAAAGAAAAATGATCACAGTCACATACTGTTGGTGAGAATATAAATCAGTACAGACTTTTAAAAGGGTAGACTGATATTATTAAAAGTATCAGGGCACCTGAGTGGCTCAGTGGGTTAAAGCCTCTGCCTTCGGCTCAGGTCATGATCTCAGGGTCCTGGGATCAAGGCCCGCATCGGGCTTTCCGCTCAGCGGGGAGCCTGCTTCCCCCTTTCTCTCTACCTGCCTCTCTGCCTACTTGTAATCTGATCTCTCTCTCTGTGTCAAATAAATAAATAAATAAATAAATAAATAAATAAATAATCAGCGTGCATGTTCTTTCATGGAGGAATTATATTTCTAGAAATTTATCCTATAGATAAAGTATATTATATTTTGTTGATTTCCCCTCCCCCATTTTCTCATTTCTGAAATTTAGATGTCATATCACAGTTTAATTGGCAGCATTGTTTTTCATTCTTGGTGGCATGTAAAATTCTTGGCGGCATAGTAAAATAATGGCGCTTCTTATACTTGATAATGTCTTAAGAGTTTATAAAGTATGGCATATGTAGGATATTTTATTAAAATGGTTTTTATCTTAGCAGAAAGCCAGAAACAATCCAAATATCTGTTAGTAGGAGAGTGGTTAAATATAATACAGCAGGGGCGCCTGGGTGGCTCAGTGGGTTAAAGCCTCTGCTTTTGGCTCAGGTCATGATCTCAGGGTCCTGGGATCGAGGCCCGCATCGGGCTCT